>JARYGA010056056.1:1800000-2226093 GCA_030545235.1 Helianthus tuberosus
GCAAAAAGGTAAGATAGAACTCCCAGGCCACAAATTTTCTGCAAACCTGTTACCTATGAATTTAGCTGGATTCGATGTTGTGTTAGGAATGAATTGGTTAGTAGCCAACCATGCCCGAATCCTCTGTGATAAGAATTCCATAGAAATTCATACATCCGCAGGAGAAGTAATTATGATTACAGGGGATAAGCCGCGTAAACCAATGAAGTTCATTTCAGTAATGAAAGTTGCTAGTTATGAACAAAAACAAGGAATAGTGTATATGATTTCGGTAATCATTAGCACTAAGGGTAAGGAACTTAAGGAAATTCATGTAGTATCAGAATATCCGGATGTATTTCCAGAAGAGCTACCAGGATTGCCACCAGATAGGGAAGTAGAATTTAGAATTCATCTAATTCCTGGAACTATACCGATAGCTAAGGCACCTTATCGACTAGCACCCACTGAAATGTTAGAACTGAAAAAGCAGTTAGATGAGTTGCTAAGTAAAGGATTCATACAACTTAGTTCGTCCCCTTGGGGAGCTCCAGTGTTGTTTGTAAAGAAGAAATATGGTTCAATGCGAATGTGTATTGATTATAGGGAATTGAATAAGGCTACAATTAAGAATCGATACCCATTACCTAGGATTGATGATCTTTTTGATCAACTTCAGGGGGCTAGATATTTTTCTAAGATAGACTTACAATCCGGATACCATCAGCTGAAGGTACAAGAAGAAGACATACCTAAAACCTCTTTCAGAACTAGGTATGGTCATTACGAGTTTACACTTATGCCTTTTGGACTAACAAATGCTCCTCCAGCATTTATGGATATGATGAATAGGATCTGTAAAAACCGTATTTGGATAAATTCGTAATTGTCTTCATCGACGATATACTTATTTATTCCAAAAGTCAGGAGGAGCATTGTGAACATCTGCATGCACTCTTAACGTTGTTAAGAAAGGAGAAGCTTTACGCCAAATTCTCGAAGTGTGAATTTTGGCTGCAGGAAGTGCAATTTTTAGGATATATGGTGAATCACGAAGGTATTCACGTAGATCCCTCCAAAATAGAAGCGATCACCCAATGGAGGGTCCCGCAATCAGCTATGGAAGTTAGAAGTTTTCTAGGGTTAGCTGGATACTATAGACGATTCATTAAGGATTTCTCTAAGATAGCAGTGCCATTAACTAAGCTAACCTGTAAAACAGTTAAGTTTGAATGGGGACCGAGGCAAGAGGAGGCTTTTAAGATTTCAAAGCAAAGGTTAACAAACGCTCCAATTCTAGCCTTACCAGAAGGAACGGAAAATTTTGAAGTTTATTGTGACGCTTCTAAACTAGGGTTAGGAAGTGTATTGATGCAACTTAAGAAGGTAATTGCGTACGCTTCAAGACAATTGAAAAGGCACGAGGAAAATTATACGGCACATGACTTAGAGTTAGGGTCGATAATTTTTGCCCTTAAGATTTGGAGACACTATCTGTATGGAAGTAAGTTTACCATTTTACAGATCATAAAAGCTTAAAGTACATATTTGGGCAAAAAGAATTGAACATGAGGCAAAGGAGATGGATGGAAATTTTAAGTGACTACGACTGTGATATTCAATATCACGAAGGAAAAGCAAATGTAGTCGCAGATGCCCTAAGTCATAAGTATCATGAAAAGCAAAAGCGAGTTCGTGCTCTTAGATTAAATCTACAGTTAGATTTAATGGAACAACTGAAAAATGTTCAAGCAACAGCAATTGGGGATGATGCTGAAGGAATGAAAGGAAGAATAAAGGAATTGGAGCAAGGAACTGATGGAATTTGGAGATTCCACAAGAAAAGGATTTGGGTACCTAAGCAAGGAAATTTAAGAAATAAGATTTTAGAGGAAGCCCATAAATCTAGATATATCATGCACCCTGGAAATAATAAGATGTACCAAGATTTAAGAAATAATTTCTGGTGGATAGGAATGAAAAAGGACATAGCTAGATATGTATCTAAGTGTCTAACTTGTTCGCAAGTTAAAGCAGAACACCAGAAACCTGCAGGGTTACTCCAACAGTTAGAAATGCCTGTATGGAAATGGGAACTAATAACAATGGACTTTGTTACTAAGTTACCCAAAACCAGGAAAGGTAACGACGCGATTTGGGTAATTGTGGATCGATTGAACAAATCAGCTCATTTTCTACCCATGAAGGAAATTTTCAGTATGGACAGATTAGCCAAACTATACGTAGACGAGGTAGTATCCTTACATGGAGTTCCAATCTCTATTGTATCGGATAGAGATAGTCGTTTCACTTCACATTTCTGGACAAGTTTTCAAGAAGCAATGGGTACACGCTTGAACTTAAGTACTGCCTACCATCCCCAAACAGACAGGCAAAGTGAAAGGACGATTCAAACCCTGGAAGACATACTCAGGGCATGTGTAATAGATTTTGGTGGAAATTGGGATAATCACCTACCCTTAATTGAATTCTCCTATAACAATAGTTATCATACGAGCATTGAAGTTGCCTCGTTCGAAGCACTGTATGGGCAAAAGTGCAGAACTCCAGTTTGTTGGGCAGAAATAAGAGAAAATCAATTATCAGGTCCTGAAATCGTACAAGAAACCACCGACAAGATAACTCAAATCAAGGAAGACTAAAAACGGCTCGAGATCGCCAGACGAGTTTTGCAGACAATCGGCGCAAGCCGCTAGAATTTCAAGTTGGAGACAAGGTACTTTTGAAAGTTTCTCCTTGGAAAGGGGTAGTTTGGTTCGGTAAAAAGGGAAAGCTAAGTCCAAGGTACGTAGGACCATTCCCAGTGACCCAACGAATAGGACCAGTTGTTTATCACCTACAACTACCAGAAGAGCTGGCTGGAGTACATGACGTGTTTCATGTATCTAACCTCAAGAAGTGTTTGTCTGACGAATCCCTGGTAGTACCTCTCCAAGACATAGAGGTAAATGAAAAGTTAAAATTTGTGGAGAAACCACTTCAGATAGAAGACAGAAAGGTCAAGTTTCTCAAGCACAAAAGACTAGTGCTGGTCAAAGTCAAGTGGGATTCAAAGAGAGGACCTGAGTACACTTGGCAACTGAAATCAGAAATGAAGTGAAAATATCCCTACTTGTTCCAGTAAATCTCAAAAACGAGATTTTAAATAAGGTGGGGAGGATGTAACAACTCTCGCCAAAATTATTATTTCTTATTTTTTTAATGTCCAATAGGAAACCCTAATTGAGACCCCCAAATAGTATGGCACGACCCATAAATTTTTCAGAACAATTGAAACTAGGATCAGGGCCCCAAAAACTTAAGGGGGGTATCCCCTAATTGATAATTATCTTCAAAACCGAATGTAAAACACGAATTTCGTTGATTGTTGACTCACCTGGGCTATGTGGGATACGAGGCTACCCTACCCTAAAAGGGTAGCCGTCGCGCCACGCACAGGAACCAGGTGATCCTGGCGCGACGCGCGAGGGGAGCCAAATTTCAGTATAAATGTAGGGGTTTGGCACTTGCATGGCTGTCTTGTTTCGACGTTAAAATTCGTTACGTACGTTGAGTTATACACCATTTAGTTCAAAAACACACACAAGCACGAATCTCTGACCATAGTTACCATTGGACAACGGGTTAGCCAATGGGTGATCTGACCATAGTCACAGATACAGTCGAGTGACAAATACCGATTTGGGGTAATTGATTGAAAGAAACAATATAATCACCCTAAATACTGTAAATTATAACAATGTGTCGTTTTGTGCAAATTTGAATGACTCGCCAGTATTTCCCCGCTGATAAAATTTTTCTTAAACATGTTTCAGGTGATTTACTGTGAATCAGGGAAAAGTGCCGCGTAGCACTACCAGCTTGAAGAAAGTGGCTCAGTAAATAAATAAACATGTCTTTGTAAAACAGTGATTTCCCAGTGAAATTTTCTTTATTGTAAATGATGGGGTTTTGTCCCAAATTATGAAATAAAATAAATTGAGCATTTTTAATTAAAAAGATCCTGTTAAAATTTCCGCTGCCAAAATAAAAAATACCGGTTCGTGGGCTGTAAGACCCTAACACGCTTTAACTGAAAAGACGCAGCGGAAATACGTGTCATAAAATTTCTTTCATTTCAAACGTCTTGACTTACTTGAAAGTTTGTTTTAATATGAATCTTTTACATAAATAAGGTATAAGTCATGTTTACTAAAGTACATACTCAAATATCCCCGTACAATCTACTTTGTGACCCGATCTTCGATCTCTATTCCTCGTGATAACCGCCTGCGATTCGTACAACCTGCACTCACCACATGCATTCATAACATTAGTATACAATACATAAACAAGATTCAATCTCTTACACTTCCCATTTCCTTATCTTTCTTACTTTAAGCATTTCATCTGCATATCTATGTCCTGGTGAGTCTTCAATAATGTACCTGCATTACCTTTCATTCTCAAGGCACACTATTAATAACGTATTACTCAACGTACCTAAATCACGCGTACATACATTCTTACATGCATACATACACATCTGCATACGTACATGCCTTCCTATATCTCTACAAACATGCATAAACTCATACGTACCTTCATATATACCAAACACACATCTACATACGCACATACATTACTACGTCTCTACATACGCACATATACACATACATATCTTCACATATACATAAATGCATATCTACATACGTACATACATTACTACGTCTCTACTTACTTGCATTATCATCACATAGTCACATCAAGAGTTCTAACATTATCATCAACAATTTAGCAGTTAGCATATTTCATTCAAACTTTCATTATACTAGATGATTACTCATCTATAATCCTTTCACAACTTCTTATGTACATGCTATTACACATTCCATGTTTCATTCCTTACATGCAATTCTTTTATTCTGGTTACTTATTTTGCCTATCTTTGCAGTTTGACCTTTTAAGGTAAACTGACTTTTCTTACTTATCATAGATGCATTGGGGTACATATTCGTACTTCCTTCCATTCATGCTTACTTATAAAGGCATTCATTACATCCTTTTTATGTTTTAAATCCGTCCCATGGATTTAAACGTAACATCCATACCCTTCATTCCTTCTATATTTGAATCCATCTAGCGGTTTCAAACATATCATTCGTACCTTTTCTTCCTTACATGTGTTGAATCCGCCTCGCGAATTCAAACAGGTAATTCATACTTTATTCCTTTCATGCTTTGAATCCATCTCGCGGATTCTAACACATCATTCATACTTTAACTTCTTTCATGTTTCGAATCCGTCTCGCGGATTCTAACATAGCATTCATACTTTAACTTCTTTCATGTTTCGAATCCGTCTCGCGGATTCTAACATAGCATTCATACTTTAACTTCTTTCATGTTTCGAATCCGTCTCGCGGATTCTAACATAGCATTCATACTTTAACTTCTTTCATGTTTTGAATCCGTCTCGCGGATTCTAACATAGCATTCATACTTTAACTTCTTTTCGTGTTTCGAATCCGTCCCGCGGATTCTAACATAGCATTCATACTTTAACTTCTTTTCGTGTTTCGAATCCGTCTCGCGGATTTTAACATAGCATTCATACTTTCATTCCTGAGAGTCTTACATTTCTCTTCACCCTCACGTCCACCTTCTACTTAATTCTGATGGACATACCTGTAACAATTATCACGGTCTCACGAACGTCATACGTTTCTTGTGTACTGGCCAGGTACACAATCCATATACTAGTTTCGTGCCTTCGTGTAATCGCCACCTTATGTTCGAAGAATTAAGTTTCGGCACGTGTAACATTTTCAAAACTTCATTGCCATGTCACTATTATATTTCATTTATAATTTTCTTTCGCTTGCTTAATTATACCACTTCATACGCCCACACGTTGAATTTACGTACCTGGGGTTCATTTGTCTTATCACTTGCTTTGATGTCGGTCTAGACCGCATTCACGGATCATCCTTTCCAAGCAGCTATGCTTACCTTACACATAATATAACCGTTAGTTTCTTCATATGAATGCATACATGCACGTTTTCATTCCATTTCTACCTTTAGATCTTGATCGAGTCATGGATTGTACGGGTTTCTTATCACAAGAGCACATAGGTTTGAGTTCAAGTACCTATCCTCTCGTACTTAATTCTCTCAAACCAGGGCTCTGATACCAACTTGTAAGACCCTAACACGCTTTAACTGAAAAGACGCAGCGGAAATACGTGCCATAAAATTTCTTTCATTTCAAACATCTTGACTTACTTGAAAGTTTGTTTTAATATGAATCTTTTACATAAATAAGGTATAAGTCATGTTTACTAAAGTACATACTCAAATATCCCCGTACAATCTACTTTGTGACCCGATCTTCGATCTCTATTCCTCGTGATAACCGCCTGCGATTTGTACAACCTGCACTCACCACATGCATTCATAACATTAGTATACAATACATAAACAAGATTCAATCTCGTACACTTCCCATTTCCTTATCTTTCTAACTTTAAGCATTTCATCTGCATATCCATGTCCTGGTGAGTCTTCAATAATGTACCTGCATTACCTTTCATTCTCAAGGCACACTATTAATAACGTATTACTCAACGTACCTAAATCACGCGTACATACATTCTTACATGCATACATACACATCTGCATACGTACATGCCTTCCAATATCTCTACAAACATGCATAAACTCATACGTACCTTCATATATACCAAACACACATCTACATACGCACATACATTACTACGTCTCTACATACATACGTACATATACACATACGTATCTTCACATATACATAAATGCATATCTACATACGTACATACATTACTACGTCTCTACATACTTGCATACTCACATTTACACATTCAAGATCTTACCGAACCCTTGTATACTCATACATACCCTTATGCTTACATACGTAGACATCCACATGCATACATATCTTCCCATATCTTCACATGCATACATACACTCAGACGTACCTTCACACATGCATATATATACACATCTACAGATGTACATACCCATATATACACATACAAGCTCTCACATACTTCTTACATAATCATACATTAATTACATGGGAATTAGACTTAGATTTATAGCCCATAGACATCTAAGGAACCATCAAAATCATGTTTGGAAAGTCCGCCATAGTCCCGAAGCCTACGATACATAAATCAACTTAAATAACAAATTTTTAGGTTTTTGAACTTGGGGAGGGCGTCAGCGATGGCCCTAGGGTCGTCGGCGACGGCCCTTGCAATTACCCGTAGCCAAAAATCCCCGTAGACAGTCAAATAACGCGTCAGCCAAAAACTCACTTTCTGGAGCCCGTCGGCGACGCCCCCATACCCGTCGGCGACGCCCTCTAGAATTTGCAGTTTTCTGCAGTTCCGTTTCGTCGTCCGTACGCACTAAAACGCGCATAACTTTTGAACCGTTTACCCGTTTAACCTCCCGTTTCTTCCTACATGCTTGTAAATTCACATTCTATCATATGAACTTGAAATCCAACATCCGGTTAAGGAAAATATTCACTTAAAGCTCTCGGCTTTATATACCCGCTTCCACTTATTCGACCCGTTCATGCATTCATCAACATAACTTGATTGTTTGACCTAAATTCCCCATGAACCTTATAATTTCGACGTCGTCTATCATATAAGGTTCCAAACATGGGTTTCTTACAACATCCCAACCCATTTCCACTTAAATGTTATTTTGACCCGTTAAGGGTATTTACGCATTTTTAAGGACTTTGACTCGCAAAGATCATACTTTTCGCTTTCATACATGTCCAAAGTAATCATTTAATCTAATGGCTTGTTTCTAAACAACCTTTTAAAGTCATTCGCTCGATATACGTATCAAGGGCATTTTTGTCAACTTCGCTCCATCCTTTACAACAAAGGACTTCATTTCATATTTAGCCAATCTCACTACTTAACTATAACTCTAATTACACATACCTGGCTCGGATCAACGCTATGACCCGTTTTAATACTTCATCCGTTAAATTGCTCGTTAATAGCAACGAATTTCCTTTCGCTATTCATTTTGTGAATTCAAAACGCTTGACAAAACAATTCATTAATCGATATTGTCAAATGGTGATATCTTCACCATTTGACCAGTTAAATCTAAATATCCATTTTATCCATGTGGGATTTTAATTATCCATCATCCCATCCATGTAACTTATTCCTTCGTTAATTCGCAACCAAAATTACCATAATACCCTTTTATCCATTTTTAACCATCAAACCTAGTTTCTTGTCATGAACACATGTTTCGACCCGTATCAAAACTTGTCGGAACTTCATACCTCATTTATAAACTTATCATATTCATAATCTATACAATGAAGAGGTATTCTACAAGGAGGGTGTAAGCTTAACTTACCTTGAATCCGAGTACGCTTCCCGTGCACGTAAGTTCCATTTGACCCGCTTCTTTCCCAAGCTTCCATGTTGCTTATCAAGCATCAACTATCATATATCATTCTCAAGATAGTTACCTTATTCATCATTCATCACAACCTTTTCATTACACGGATCTTATATGGAATTTATCATTCAACCTTATAACATGCTAATCTATCATTTCTTATCCGATTTCTTTAAACATTCACACACATGTTTGATTCCAAACATCATTAACATAAGTAAATCATCAATTTACATCACATTATCTAAAACCCACTTCATAACTACATTATTAATCACTTACTAGTGATCTACTTAAGTTCTTCATAATATCATCATACCCTTGGTGTATGTACTACCTTCTAAACATAAAGTACAACTAGTTCATGCACAATCTCCTAATCTCATACATAATTCATCCAAATCCTTCTACTAATCAACATAAATCATCCATGCATGAACATCAAACATATTAGCATCACATTTCGTTCAATTCCTCTAGAAAAATCCATCATACACATCATAATACATCAATCTTAAGCAAGAAGTTGGACTTGGGTGATCTTTCAAGTCGTCATCATCACCATAATCAACGGGTTTCACTTAAAAACATCAAATTAACCGAAACCATGCAAAATCCATGTTCCAAATGATGAATCTAACACATACTCATGCTCAATTTCATACAAATTCGTGATTTACAACATAACCCACTTCGTGCATAATCACCAATCTAACTTTTAAGACATACCTTGCGATCCCCTTGTGAAGGTGATCATTAATCTATGCTCGGTTATGAGTTTAAGCTTCATCTTGCCTTTCAATTTGAAGATTTTGAAGAAACTAGGGTTTGAACCCTCTTTCTCCTTCCTGATCATCGACACACACACACACACACACACACTATGTGTGTGTGGTGTTTTAATTTTTTGTTTTATAAAATCATGTTTCCCACTTAGCGGTTTTGGTCCCTCTAGTTTCATTTTGGTTAAATAAGAGATTAAAACTCATTTCTTTATATCAACCGGGTTTTAATTTACCAAACCCGTTTTTGGGGTGTTACATGGGCCGTGACTGTAAACTTGTCGGTAATCAGGTTAGCTAAAAAAAATGACAAAATTTGCTACAAATTTTCAACAAAATTCTCTTGTCACAAACGACCGACAAACCAGTTTTTTATGTTTTTCCGACAATTCTTCGACAATTATGCCTTTTAGGTATTTTATTTTTAATATTAACAACATTAAGAGAAAGTATCTATAATTACGAATAATTATTTTTATTTTGCAACAAAATTATAAAACTTTCTCTAAACAATTTGCTACAATTTCCTATAAATAAAAAATATATTTTTAATGTTGCGACAAATTTCTTACAACTTAGAAATGTTTTGTCTAAGTTTTACGACAAATATCCTACAAACTATAAAATTATTTTCTGAAGGTTGCGACAAATTTCCTACAAATTTAGAAAAAAAAATATGTAACTGTTTGCAACAGATTTGCGATAAACTATAAAAACTAAAGAATATAAAAAAAACCATTTGTATGAAAATAATGCAGCAAAATTACTAATACATTCCAAAACATTTACATCAAAATTCTAAAAAGTTCCAAAAAAATTAAAGCAACATTCTGAGGCATTACAAACATTCCGAAACGCACAAAAAAAATCCTAATTAAAAGCACATTTTTTTATTCAAAACTAATCCGATCTTTAATATTCCAATACTGAACAAGACGAGA
Source organism: Helianthus tuberosus (assembly GCA_030545235.1). Classification (NCBI taxonomy): domain Eukaryota; kingdom Viridiplantae; phylum Streptophyta; class Magnoliopsida; order Asterales; family Asteraceae; genus Helianthus; species Helianthus tuberosus. The sequence goes on from JARYGA010056056.1 coordinate 1,810,187, forward strand.
GTTTTTACTTATTTCCGATGTTTTTCACCATTTCTTCCAATAGTTTTTTGCTATGCTGCTTGGTCGGCCCGCTTTTTTTCGCGCTCTTGTTGAAATTGTTTGAAATGGAATTCTATGTTTTTCGGGCCTTTTGTTCTCTTTCTAATTCCGCTTGAACTTTTCGAAGCTAAAAGTTGTAAAAAAAATAGATATAATTAAGGGGAATTTACCAAATTAGCCAAGAATAAACTTTGACCACCAAATTAGTCATTTGATGCCTCCTTGGAGCAGGGCATCACGGATTCAAATGTGCGGGATGCCTCTTTCAAGACCCCTCATGCCTCTTTAAATATGGAAGTGACACGTGTCTCAATGATTAGGTAGACTCCTCCAATGCCGCTCAGCAGACTCATCCAATGCCTCAGCAGACTCTTCCAATGCCCCTCAGCAGACTCTTCCAATGCCTCAGGTATGAGTTAAAATTTTATGTGGGACCTACCACCCACTTCATCTTCACCACCGCCACCACCGCCACCGCCACCACCACCACCACTTCATCTTCAAGATCCTTCATGAGCTCCAACAGGGAAGATGCCTCTTTCAAAGGAAGACATGATGATCGATCTGTGTTCACCAAGTCAACAGGGGATAGAAAGAAATGAATCTGAAGGAAGGAAGATTAGTAGTATATTTTATGGTGGTGGTGGTGGCGGCGGCGGCGGCGGTGGTGGTGGCGGTGGTGGTGGTGGCGGTGGTGGTGGTGGCGGTGGTGAAGATGAAGTGGGTGGTAGGTCCCACATAAAATTTTAACTCATGCCTGAGGCATTGGAAGAGTCTGTTGAGGGGCATTGGAAGAGTCTGCTGAGGCATTGGATGAGTCTGTTGAGGGGCATTGGAGGAGTCTACCTAATCATTGAGACACGTGTCACTTCCACATTGAAAGAGGCATCCCGCACATTTGAATCCGTGATGCCCTGCTCCAAGGAGGCATCAAATGGCTAATTTGGTGGTCAAAGTTTATTCTTGGCTAATTTGGTAATTTTCCCTTTAATTAATCCGTATTAATAAAAACATATCATCAAAATTCAAATATCATTTAACAATAATGCGATATGATAATGTACGAAATCATATATAAATTCTTTAAATACATCAATATGAGCATAATAAGTCTATATTAATTCATAGGAGCAAATCAGTTTATACAAATTCACAGGAGTCAAAATCCACTTATATAAATTCGTTTTTATGTATTTCATTCATTCATCAGTAGGAAATCTAAATTTCATTCAGGCCAAAATCTATTATATATAATAAATGAAAGTTATTTGGGCCACGTGTCACTTGATTAGGGCATCCTCAGTTCTCTTTTCCCGCCCAACAGTGCCATCCTCTTTTCCTATATAACCTCTCTTCTCACTTCTGATCTTTGTTTACAAACGCCTAGGGTTCTTTCTCTCTCTATATTCAGGCGATTCAAATTCAAATTTCACAAACCCTGCAAATTATTGAGATAATTCTTTCCATCCAAACCTTAATCTTCTTCAGACGCCACCATAAAATCGTCTTTTGTTCATCGATTACTTCATCAAAAGGTTTGTTCTTTTTTTAGTTGAAATACTTTCAGAATTTCCTCTTATTTACACTAATCCTAATTTCTACTCGTAATCTAATCATATGGTTCCAGGGTTGTTGTCATCAAAGTTGAAATCCGCTTAGCTGCGGATAGATTTCTGCCATAAGCTGGTATGTTTGAATATGTTTTGAAATTAGCGTTTTTTTCTAGATGGTGATGATATGAGTATAACATCTGTTGATTATTGATGTTTGAGTTTGTTCAGCCATTATTGTTTCTGAAATTAGAGTTTCATTGGTATTATCTGTTTGTAACAACAGTGGTTCAGCATCTACAGTGGATTCAACATCAGGTGTTTGCTATTATTGTTTGATGTTGTTTGCTATTATTGTCTGATGTTGTTTGCTATTGTTGTTTGATGTTGTTTGCTATTGTTGTTTGCAGTTGAAGATATCTTAATTAAGGTAATAATTGTATTACATCCTGTTGAAAATTAGAATTGATAAATTTAGGGAAAGTGAGGTTGAAAGTTAATAACCCAACAGTGGAGCATTTCATTCTACAGGTTCCATAAATTAAGGGTATTCTCATATAATGATGATGATTTTTCCACGGTTGTTTCCAGTATTATTGTTCCAACATCGTTTAAAGTATGTGTTTTTTGCTACTCTGATTTTCAATTTTGAGTTTTTTATTTTGAAGTGATATACTCTAATTCTCGGTTTATATTTCAGTCTAATCACAGTTGTTTGAAATTCATACAATATGCTACGGATTATTATAGGTTTGTATTCAAAAAAGCATAAAGTTTAATTAAACACAAAGAAAGATTATTAAATTTATAGTTAAAATAATTTTTGCTTATGTCTAAATGATGATGATGATTATAATTGACTTGTGCAGAAGATAATGATGGAGAACCCACAGTAGTTCCTCCTAAATGCAAGAAAGGATCTGCTATTGTTGGAAGATAAGATTTTATGTTACTAGAGAGTCTAGAGTAATGGTGTTTCCCACCTTTTTTGTATTAAAAGAAGCATAAAGTTTGTTTTAAAGGAGTTCTTTATGAACAAAGACTGATGAGGCCTGTCCACTGTTGAAGACAAGGTTCTGTTAAAGACAAGCACTTTATGTACCTGGAGTTTGATTAATCAAAGGAAAACGACTGTTTAGTATCAGCAGTGGTTCAGCATCTACAACGGATTCAAATTTAGTATTTAATTATCAGTGGTTCTTATGTAACTTTAGTATTTCATTATGAGTTTGTTTCATGTTGTAAGAATCAGTGAATTCTCAGATAATAGATTGCTTTGCCGGATTAGATTATGTGTTAAGTTATAGTTCTTTAAGTGATTGTTTCGTTTTCTTGAATTCTATGTAATTTTGTAAAGAAGTACAATAACAAATAGTGGTTTTAACATCTGTTTGCAATTTGGTCAATAGTTAATGGAAACCCCTGTTAGGTTGAACAGTGGATGTTATTAACTTAAACATCTGTTCAGGGTTAAACAGATGTTTGGGGTTTAACAGATGTTTGGCTGTAAACCAAACATCTGTTTAAGGTCAACATCTATTTGAGTATTGGTCCTGTTGTGAAGTTTGTTTGAACCAACAGTGGTTTTAAACCACCAGATAAACATCTCTTTATGTGCAAACACCTGTTTATGGTCAAACTTCTGTTTATGGGCAAACTTCTGTTTAAGGCGAAACATATGTTTCTTCAAAATCTGTTGACCATTGACTGACCAAACATCAGTGATTAAAAAACTGTTGGGTATCCACTGATAGGAAAAATAGCCACTGCTCACTTTTTTTATTGTTGGCATCTATTGATATTGACCATCAGTTGTTTTCCTAAAAAACAGCCACTGCTCACTTTTTTGTTATTAATGGTGTTAATTAGTGATAGATTGAAATTATTAAATAAAAACTAGAATTACAATGAAATTACCATTTTACCTCATCTTTACATACCAATGAGGTAAGATTTCCTCCAACATTGTTTTGATCATACAATTTAAAAAATTCTTTATAACTATTTGTTGGAAATCAAATCAGTAATTAATGCTAATTTCTTGAGCTTTGGACATTTAAAACATGCAAAATGTGAATTTCAAACTCACGGTTTAAAAATTAGAAAAGTCATCATGACAATGACAGTTTCTTTCAAATCATCATCAGTAATTACTGATAATATCAGTAATTACAGAAAAGTCATAATGACAATTGACGTTCGGTATCTACTGATAGGAAAAAATAGCCACTGGTCACTTTTTTATTCTTGACATCCATTGATATTTACCATCCATGGTGTTAATTAGTGATATATTGAAATTATCAAATAAAAACTAGAATTAAAATGAAATTACCATTTTACCTAATCGTTACATTGTAATGAGATAAGAGTTCCTCCAATATTGTTTTCCTTATGAAATTTAATGTTAAATTAAAAAATAAAAATAAAAACTTGATGGGTATTTGTTGCAAATCAAATCACTAATTAATGGTAATTTCTTCAGCTTTGGACTTTTAAAATATGCAAAATATGAATTTCAAACTGACGGTTATTATCTCTTAATTAAAGTTAAAATAAATATTAGAAAAGTCAAAATCACAATTGCTTTCAAATCAGATCACTGGTAATATCAGTAGTTTTGAAATTTTGAATTTAAATTTATGCAAGATGGTAATTTAGAATTGACGTTCTCTCTTTTTTTTCCCTACTTTGCATATGATTACTAATATTTATTTACTTTAATAAGGAGGGATATAAAGATATACACTAAACCTTTCAGTTCTCAATAAACATCAGTTCCCAATAAACATCATCACACTTGCGGTCAAATCAAATCAGTAATTACTAATAATATCAGTAATTTTGAAATTCAAAATTCAAACCATATATATTTTTATCCTTAATGTTAAATTAAAAAATAAAAAAATACTTTTTGACTATTTGTTGCAAATATAATCAATAATAATTAATTGTAATTTCTTGAGCTTTGGACTTTTAAAATATGCAAAACTAGAATTTCAAACTGACGGTTATTTTCTCTCAGTAATTTTGAAATTTTGAAATAAAAAATATGTAAAAGGTAATTTAAAATTGACGTTCTCTTTTTTTTTCCTACTTTGCATATTTCAGATCCCAAAAAACATCATAACAATTGCTTTCAAATCAAATCAGTAATTACTAATTAATATTAGTAACGAGTCAGTCAAATATGAAAAAATATAGCAAAAACGTTGAACCTCACATGCACGCTACGACATATTAACTCACAAAATTTAGAACGACGCGAAAGATAAAAAGTATGGGGTACGAAAATTGTAGATAATAAAGTGTTGTGTTAAATTAGAAAAGATGGAAAAAGTTGAGGTAAAAGTAAAAAAAAATGAAAAGGGGTTAAAATGTAAAATATGAATTGTTTGGGTTAGAAGTGGAAAAGTCAAGTTTTTTTTAACCACACCCTAAGCCAAATGTACAAATAATGATGCATATAGAAGTTGCTTATTAATATATAGAATAATTTTGAAATTCAAATTTCAAACCATATATATTTTTATTATTCTATAAATAAGATACAATTATCTGGTTTCACATTCAAATCTCGCTCGCTCATATATGTGACCGTATCTTTCTCTCTCAAATGCATCTTTCTTGTGATTTAGCAGCTAATTTCCCATTACACTTCTTTGTTCGAATGTTTGTTGATAATGTTTACATGTTATCGCTCATGTATCATTGTTCCAACATCGTTGTTTCAATGTAAATTCGCATCCCACATCAACCTTTCAACATCGATGCTGCAGTATAATTGTTGCAACATCGTGAAAGGTTGCATGTGTTACCTTTTTTGATGGCAGAGATGCAACTTTAAAGTTACATGTGCCATTTTTTTTTTATTTTCGTTAAATCCAAAGTCACGTTTTCTTGCTCCAGGAAGATTTTCTTCTTTTAAAGAAAGTATACATTCGTCCAAAGCTCGTGAAAACAGAAGATGTGCAATAAAAATGAAAAAGACACGTTTGAATTTTAGATTAGTTTCTTATTCTTATTTGTGTTGTCAGTAATATGGAGTGTGGTGATAGAGACGTGCAGTTAATGGCGATGCTGAAGGACATACATCAAGAGGTTCAGCAATAGATGTAGTGGAAACTAAAGTTTATTAGTTCTTGCTGTTATTCTTAGATTTGAACTTGAATATTGTTCAGTATGTCATGTAATTATTGGACTTTTAGTCTTAAGGTCCTGAATAAATGATTAAATATAATTTTAAGAACCTTTGTTGTGTTTTATTTTTACTTATTATTTATTGTTTCAGTAATATTTAGATTATGTTGATGTTGAATTGTGTCTGAAGATCTGTTTGGTAAGTCAACAGAGGATTAATAGTGTCAAGGATTTGTTTAATGGTCCAACTCTGAAAGGGTGGTGTGGTTATAACAGTTGATCATGCTAAGGACTGTTATAATTAATTCCTGCTCCATATAAAGACTGATGGGCTTATTGTCCCATGAGGGCTATGCACTGTTGAAAGCAAAGTCCTGTTAAAGACTAGCACTTATGGGGTAGTTATAACAGCTTTTACAGCGGATTCAACTTTAGTATTTATGTATCGGTTTTTCTTATGTAACAGTGTTTAGGACAAACATTGGTTCTCTATACTTTATCTCTCGAGACAAACCTATACAAACTCAAAGATTAACCATTGCCCAACAACAAAAGTGGTTCATCATCAACAGTAGATATTCTATCTTTGTTTTTCTTAACAGTATTTATATGTCCAAACTGTTAATATTATATCTCTGTTTATGTTAACAGTATTTATTTAATTTCAAACATCTGTTTATGTTCAAACAGATGTTTCAGGTCGAATATTTATTTAATTTCAAAATTTTGTTTATGTCCAGATTAGATGTTTAACAGTATTTAATTTAAAACATTGTTTTAATGATAAAATGGCAACTTAAATTACAAAATAAAAAATATTCTTGATGACTATTTGTTGCAAATTAAATCAATATCTATCCACTTTTAGATAAAAAACAACTACTGCTCACATTTTGGAGGTTGACATCCACTGAATAAAAGGGAAGTACACTTGGATGATTATTAAGCTCCTCATTTTGATTGTTTGGGTATAGTATTCTTCAAATTGGTCTTTTCTTGCAAACAGTTTTTAATGTCAAACATTTGTTTAAACGCAAACATGTGATTGTTAAATGTTATCCACTGCTGAAGGCCATCCTCTGTTTCTTCATAAACAACTGTTGACCACTGACTGACCAAACATCTGTGTTACATTTTGTTGGGTATCCACTGATAGTTAAAAAATAGTCACTGCTCCCCTTTTATTGTTGACATGCACTAAAATTTACAATCATTGGTTTTTTTAAAAATCATCCACTGCTCACATTTTTATTGTTGATGTGGTTAATTAATTATAGAATGATATTATTAACTGAATACTAGAATTACAATGATAGGTTAACTATATTATCTAATCGTTACATTCCAAAGAGATAAGAGTTCCTCGAATATTGTTTTGGTGATATAAATTAAAGTTAAAATAAAAAATAAAAAAAATTGTTGTATAAAATCAGTGTTTTAACACACTGATGGCTATCCACTACTAGCAAAAACTTACTCACTGTTCTCATTTGTGACTGTTGCAAACCACTGTTATTGTTCCATCAGTGGTTTCCTACCAACTGTCCTCCATTATCATCAGAGGTTGGCACGTGGACAGTACATAGCGGTAAGATCTATTAGTAACCGATGCCACGTCAGCATTCACTATTTCACCAAAAAAAAACCCTGATCAAAACCCCCCAAACAGTGTTTTGACTGTCGAATCGAATTCTAAATTCTTTTCTCAAAGCAGTTATCATCCATTTCTCTCAAAATCACTCATCCTCTTCATCGTTTTCTTCCTCTCGCAATCATAATCAAATCACGATGTCTCTCCCACGCAAATCCACACATAACTACTTAGGTCTACTTGAAAAACCCAGTCACACCAAAACCTTCAATTCCATCATTGATGTTCTGTCTTCTTCAAAGTACAAAACTTTGTTGACTTGTGATGCTCCGATCTACATGGATACCCAGCAAGAATTCTGGAAAAATGCTAAATTGGAAACTAAGGATAAAAAGCCCTTAGCCATCAATTCTTCTATAAAGGACGTTCCAGTCACAATAACACCTCAAACCATTTCGGAAGTTTTTGAACTCGATGATCTTAAAGGTAAAACATCTTTCCCTAAAGAAGAGTATCAAACGTTTTTCATTCAAATGGGTTATGAAGAGGAAATCAAAAAAGACACTTTAGAAAAAGGCAGTTTTCCTCCTGCCACAAGGTTTTTGTTTCATACCCTACTGATGTGTGTCTCAAACAAGACCACTGCTTTCAATGAAATCCCATTGAAGATTCAATATCTAGGTTATGCTATATTACATGGTGAAAATTTTAACTATTCCCAGGTAATCTTCAATTATCTTGTTAGAAATGTTAATAAAAAGGCGTTTTTGCTCTTTCCAAGGTTTTTAAGTTACTATTTTAAAAAGAAATTTTCAGAAGATAATGCCCATGTGCTTATCCAGGGTAATCCTTTTTCAATTAAGAGCCTCACTACTGAAACCTTTACAAGGATGTCAAAACTTTCCAAAACACAAGCAGAGGTTCCTGAGCAGACTTCAGCAGCTACCACTGCTCCTCAGGCACCTGCTGTTGAGCCCACTGCTCAAGGTGATGATAGGAATAAAACAACAGCTGTTAAACCCCCACCTAAAACCACCAAAAGACCAAAACAGAAAAAATCACAAAAGCCCCCCAAACCCAAAACAAAGGTAACTCTGGAAGATGAGATCCCAGAGCAACTACCAGTGACAACACAAAAGTCACCAATAACCACTGCTGCTACTACCTCACAGCAGTTAGAAGAAAGATCTCAACCTGAGCCTCAAACTCCTCCTGCTTCTTCTAAAAAAGAGCAGGTTGTAATAATAGGGACACCAAATTATGATGCTCTGGAATCACTTGATTCCATCATCCACAGCCCACTGCCCGGGGCAAATTCGCTTTCTACACCTATCCTCACTTCTCAAATCCCCCCAGAAACAAAACTTTTGTTGGATGCAGTTGATTTAGCCCGGACACAAACCAGTTCTTCTCAAACACCTGTTAATGAGAATATACCTCAACAAGTGATTGGGTCTGGTGTCTCAATCATTGCTAACCCACCAACAACTGAGGAGGTTACACTGCAGGAAATACAAGTACTTCCTGTCAGTAGTTCAATTGGAGCAGCAACTACAGGTGTTGGATCCACTGATCTACACCTGGCCAGTTGTTTCATCAATAAGACTCCTCTGAAGGCAATTTCCTCTCCAGCAACTGTGATATCCGCTGCTGTCTTTGTTCCAACCCCTGGTTCTATTAAAAGGATCCCAATTGCTGAGGAAAGAAGTCCCCAGTACCAAGAAAAAGGGGCATCTGTGGATGACTTTTGGGAAACTTTCCCTAAGTCAACTGCTGATACAACCACTGCCAGTGGGAAATCAGATGATCCCATTAACTTGGGTGATGGTTTAATGAACAAGGAATTGAGGGAGAGGGTTAAGAAATTGGAAACTTCTGTTGGAGATATTAAGTCAATGCTCCAACAGTTGTTACAAGCCCAAAAGGCAACACCCACTGCAGCACCAGATACAACATCTGCTCCATCATCTGCTGCTACTCCCATTGAGCTTTGGAGTTTATTTCAACCTGTGCTTCACCAACAAAGGGCATATTCTGATCATCAACATGAAATACAGATTCAAAAGATCAGAAATATGATGGAAGCTAGGTTTATGGATACACAAGCAGACATAAAGGCATTGAAGGCCCACTCGCTGAAAACCACTGGTTCTGCTCCTCCTACTATCATCTTTGTGGACAACCCACCACCAGCTGATGCCAAAAAGTGGGAGAAAATGAAGCAGCTAAAGAAAAAGGGATATGAAGATGGTTTGTACATTGCACCATACAAATCCACTATGCTTGCAGAGATACCTAAGCCAGATGGTACTAAAAAGGTTGATGTAACCACAAATGCCATTTCTGATGCAAAAGGAACGGTAAAAAGGGATATGGAGGCAAAGGATAAAGCAAGGTGGGAACAGGAGAAAAGAGTTTGTATGGAGAAGGATGAGCAGGGTGTTTCTGAGGCCAAGAATGAAGAAAATCCTGAGCCTAAAAGAAAACAGCCCACTAGAAAAGTGAAGGAACCCAAATCCACACCTCCCAAAAGCTCCACACATCAAACCTCAAAACGAGCAGATGTTAAAACATCTGTTGTATCGACAGCTGTAGGTACTTCAGTTGTTTCAACATATGTTACACCAACAATTTGCACCACTTCAACACAAATTCAATCCACTGCCTTACCAAAAATCCCATTACCATCAAAAACATCCTCATTACTACCAACACCACCTGCCAAAAAGGAAAATACTTCAGGTGACACATCATCTGTTGTAATGGTAACAGTGGTTGAAACACCAGTTGTTTCAACAACTGTTAGTCAACCATCTACCACTCAAATCACTACCACTCAACGCACCAAAACACCACCAACCTCTCCAAAACATAAAAAGAGAAGGATAATTCTGAATGTTGATCCTTCAACACCGCAAACATCCACCCAACCATTGTCACTTGTTACCATTCCCAATGTTGTCCCATTCTCTTCAGCACAAGTTTCAAATTCAAACACTGCCATTCTTCCTGCAGGAGTCCTGTATCCATTAGAACTGGAAGCAGTTAGAGAGGAGATCATATCCTTCTACTCTGAAGATGACCCTGCTAAAAGGAACTTGCCATCTGTTCAAGGATATCCAAGGCCTAATAACATTAATGAATACTTGAAGTTAAAGGCTCAACAAGCAGAGGATATCTCCAAAAGAAATACACAAGGAAAATCTGACAGAGAGATTCAAACATTTTACCAACATTTGCTAACCCAAGTGAAAATTTTGGAGCAGTTTTCAAAAGATCTCTGTCAAAATTTATCAGAAAGAGCTGATGAAACTTTGAGGAAAGATTATATTGACTATATCATGACTTACAAAACATACAAGGGAGAAAAGTACAAGTACAAAGAATGGACCATCAGTGAGCTAGAAAGTGAAACAGCCAGAATTCAAGATATGATCAAAAAGAAGGTGAAGCAGACTCCTCCTATCTGGGCAAAGTTTAAGAAAAATGTACCAGATAGGTCTCTGCAGCTGAAGAGAATGAAAGAAGAGTTAATAACAGCTAATTTTGGGTCAAAGAACCAAGTGTCAAGGTGGAAAGAGGATAAAGTGTTTTTCTCTAACAAAAAGCTGGAAGAATTAAGAAAGAAAGATCCTAATGTTCCCCAAAAGCCTGTTTACCCTGAAGCAGTGGTTCCAGCTAAGCCAAAAAAGCTACAAATCAGGAGATCCTAATACAGATTCGTTGGACTTTGAATTACAATTCAAAGGGCAAGTCAGGGAATTATTGATGAGGCAATAAAGATTCACAATGGAAATGTGATATTTGGGTTTGTGTTTTACAGTTTATAGCAGAGTTAAGATTACTAGGTGTGGTAATGTTTGCGGTTATATAAGAAATTTTATGTATTTGTGAATTTGGTAAGTAACTGAATTGACTTTGAAAGTCAAAGGTGAAAGAAACATGGTTGACTTCACTATTGGCATTGTTTGTTAATCCTGTTTTGTAGTAAAAATACTCTTTGAGCTTTTTTTTGAGCTGTTTAATTTGTTATCCTTTTAGTGAATTTTCTTTTACAGTTGACCCATCTAATATAAAACTCATGATTAAATCATATGGTCAAATTGTTAAGGGTCTTGATGATTTAAGTTGCTAATTGTGTGCTGTCTATTAGCTAATTATTTGTAATTTATGTTAACAGTGTTTATATTTTAACAGATGTTGACCAAAAGTCGAACAGATGTTGGCGAATAGTGAAACAGATGTTGACCTCAAGCAGATGTTTGGTTTGTGGCCAAATATCTCTTTATAAGTAAACATCTGTTTAACTTCAAACATTTGTTTAAGGCCAAACATATCTTTATTGGCAAATTTTGTTTATGGCCAAACATCTGTTTAAGTCCAAACAACTGATATAGAACGCCAAACATTTGTTTAAGCCCCAACATCTGTTTAGGTCTAAACAGATGTTTAAATATCTGTTCAAAACACTGTTCAATCTAACATGGGTTTCCATGCATCTGTTGACTAAAAGTCAAACAGATTTTCAAACCACTGATTGACTTATCCAAATTTCTGTTGAATACTAAATGAGATGTTGACCAAAACTCAAACAGCGGTTGACCAAAAGTCAAACAGATGTTGACGAAAAAATGGGATTATCCGACCCGGTATGGGATATTTTTAAACTTCTAACATTTTAAAGATCCTTAGAAAATCTCGGTTCATTTCTCTCTCCACGTTTCTTTCTACACTTTCTCCAACAAAATCTGTCATCTTCTTCGATTTCTTCCGATCTTCATCAATATCATCTTGTATAATAATAAAGGTATTGTTAAATAATCTGATTTGTTTTGTATTTTTTATGTTTATTCTTTTAGTTATGAATTCTTTGGGCGATTATGGTTCTTGCTATTTAAATGAAGAAGTTGTAGTCGACGGTAGTGTATTCATGTATGTCCCTGTTTTTTTTTCAATCCATTGTTGGTTATGATTGCGTTTATTGTTGCGGCTTATACTTGAACAATTTTTTATAGTCCTAATTTTTTTTGAATATCCGATTAATATGTAGTTATTATGCATGTTATGATAGACATACATGTTTCTAAAAAAAGTGATCTGCATTTCCTGTATCTACCATTTGTGTTATCTATTGTTGATTTTATTGGATTTCACTTTGCTCATGTATTTATCTTATTCTGATTTATGATATACCATCTGATGTATTCTCATGTGTATTTAAAAAAGTTGAATTTATTTTGATTAGTACTTGGTATACTGTTTTTAAGTTTTTCTTTTGAATAGACACAAGTCACTATCCTGTTTTTCTATACAATTTATACAGCTGTTGATCGTTCTTGTATATTTGTGATACTTAATCGGAAAAGTAGGTTTTAAGTTTTAATTATATGATTTGATGTAAAAATATATATATATTTCGATATGATAAGAAATTACATGTATTCTCACCTTTTTGATGTTGTCTATTGTTATTTTGATATATATTAGTTGTATCATCTTTTATTTAGATGTATTGCATACCTTAATGCATTGTATTCATTTGTTTCTTAATGTTATTGATGTTGATTATATATGATTGATACTGTTACAGTTTTATGTGAGAATGATTTATGGATTTCCGTGTTACCTTCAAAGCAGTAAAAGGAAATGTTTGGTTAGTAGTTTTATCCGATCTTAGTTTAACACTTAATTTTAATTTTTTGGTATGATAATTAGCAGTAAAAGTGTTTCTTTTATTTATGCTTAGATTTTGCCAAAACAATATCAAAATTGGATTCAACAGTTTAATTATCCAATTGGAAATACAAATATCCGAACCACAACTGGAAATGTTTTTAAAGTCAAGATCTATCCCCTAAGCAATGGCAGATATTATTTTTATAATGGTTGGTGTCAATTGGTAGACAGTTTGAAAATACCTTCAGATTCATGGTTGATATTTCATTATGAAGAAGCTTTACAAAGTTTCAGAATATTGTATTTTTATCAAGACATTGCTCTTTCTCCTTGTGAAGAGTTTTACTACAAACCATCTGGTAACGAAGATTATGTGGTATGTAACTTCGAATATTATTCATCATGTAATTTTATTTGAGATACAATTGTTTATTTGTTGTGTTTTATTTTTTTACTTAATTTTCTGATATATTTTTACTAATGTACTATATAATGTGTTTTATTCTGATTGTAGAGTATTAATCGTTCCTTTGTTCATCACAAGATGTTAAACACTATTCCTTTATATCCGGCCGTTATTAAAGGATCTGAAAACCAGAACTGGTCTGTAGGGGTGGAAGATATCAACAATGAACTTTACATAATTACCGGATGGAAGGAGATAAAGAATGACTTGTCATTAACTGCTGATCATCTCATTGTCTTTGAGATGATAGATCTTCAGACTTTTCATATCACGGTTTTCAATTGTGCTACCTGTGATTTAGTGCTTCCACCTGAGGTTTGTGTTGTTGTTAAACAAAAGGTGATAGAAGAGATTGTGTTGAGTTCAGATAGTGAAGCTGTACAGGACGTCGTTGATGTCAATAATAGTGGTATGGTTGTTGGGAATGAAGATGATCAGATCGTACCTCTTTCTTTCCGTGTGGACGGTCATTTTGTAAGTTTGTGATGATGAGTTTACTAATATATAATACTTTAGTCATATTTTAAAGATGTGTTAATTCTTTGTTTATTGAATTGTTCGTTGTTTGTTACAACGCCTTTTTAAAAAACAGGCTGAAGATCTTGGACTGAATCGTAAGATGGGTTTGAAGATTGTGGACGTGGCAGGTGATGTTTGGAATATTCAAGCTGCTATAGGTTCATCTCGAGGTCAACCAAGATATTATCTGCAAGGAATGAGAAAGTTTGTGAGAGATAAAGGCATGGTTTCAGGTCAAGCATTTACACTTAACTTTGTGAAAGGTAAAAAGTTTTTTATGTTCGGATGAATGTTTGTGGTTTGAAGAAGGCAAATGCAGAAGCAGACATTGAACTAAATTTTCGGCTTGTAGTTGTTTGCTTTTCGAAACTGATACTAGACTTGTTTGTTTAGTTTTGAAGTTGTGATTCTAAAACTATATATGTACATGTAAATTATTAGCTCCATGTCTTACGGAAACAATGTGGAGTTGTGAACTAAAAACAATATACTCCGTTTTACTTTTGGTCAACATCTGATTGACTTTTGGTCGTATTAATAACAGTATAAGATGGTTGATGTAATGCGGTCGTATTAATAACTAATGGTAATTAATTAATCTAAATAACTTTCCCGAGCCCGGGAAGCAATCCCGGGTAAAAACCTAGTAAGAATCATATATAAATTACCAAATTCGTCAGTAGAAATTTAATTAGTAAACAAATTATATTTAGTTTTGTAGACAAATTATACGTGTAAAATCGAGAATTATGATGAGCTCTCTGTTTTTTCAAGAAGATGTGGAGTCATGGTCAATTGTAATGTTGCCACCTCTCGCAAATCACAAGAGTTCAATAAGCCTAAAAAATTGGGATATTACTTTAATAAGTTCCTCGTGTTAATCCGTTAACCCGAATCAGACAAAATCTTATCCGTTAACCGACTCAAATGACTAGTTTCAGGTTCGGGTTTCTAGTTAATCGGATACGAGTTCATCGGGTTCGGGTTAATTCGAATTTGGGTGGCTTCGAATTCGAGTCGAGCCTACCTTCAATACCACTAGGGATGAGATTTTTTACCGAAATACCGGTACCATACCGGTACCGTACCGATCATAAACGGGACCGGTATCGGTAATAGATTTTTCAAAATTCGGTATCGGTAAAAAGCGGTATCGGTACCGGTATTTTTCGGTAAATACGGGTATTAATACCGAATTTAATAATTATCGGTAAAAAGCATGGAATCCATTGAAGTAAGTAAATATTTTAATGGTTTGGTTATAAATTATCAATATATATTTTCTTAATTTTAGATTTTTAATATCTTCGTGTTTTGTTGTGTAAGGAGACAACACTATTGTTGAAAAAATCCCTTTTGTCGAACTTGATGGTGACTCGAAATTGGGTAAAAGTCGAACCCATGGATGTTTAATATGTTTACCTTTTTTTACATTCCTCTATATATTATTCTAGTTCAGTTAATAATGGATGGATGAGTTGCACATGATATTTTTTTAGATAATTTTTTAGGTAAAACAATGGATGACACCAAAGCGGTACCAATGTGGTAAAGTACCGAAATACCGGTACCGATATCGGTACCATACCGGTACCGAATCTATAAATACGGTATGGTAATCGGTATCCACATTTCCTCAATTTCGGTAACGGTATTTACGGTATCGGTACCGGTACGGTATCGGTATCGTACCGATCTCATCCCTAAATACCACCGCCATATGGAACCATATCAGCAAACTAATTCTTCCCATTTAAAACGTAAACTATTACCTTAACTAAATGGTCTATCTTAATTTTTTTACGATATTTAAATAAGTAAAAATAATGATACCTCTTACAAGTGTCGGGCATCATCGTTAGTCCCGTAAATTCTAGATGATATCAGGATCAGAAGATCCTATCCCAAACGTCTTGAGGTTTTGAGAGGCACAAATTGAGTAGGCATCAACGTGAAGGCATTTTTAATACAGACATGATTTGGTAAGGGATATTCTGTTTGATGTTTTAAAGCGGGCGGGGATTTCGTCGAAAAAGGAGGCTCCGGTGAACTTTCTGACGGATCCGCTTGATGGGAGGTCTACTCTTCGACCAGCTGATATCCTTGTGTTTGGGTGGGCCACGGGAAAACACACTTGTGTGGACCTTACAGGAGTGTCCCCTCTTGTTGGGCTCAAGGATAATGGGTTTGCTGCTGGCCAAGCTGCGTTGAAAGCGGAATCAAGCAAAGTCGCTAAACACGAGAAGGCTTGTTTAGAGAATCAACATGTGTTTATCACTTTCGCTTTTGATACATTTGGTTCCTTAGCCCCAGAGGCTGTGGAATTTCTAAACAGGGTAACAGGTTGTGAATAGTAATCTTTCAACCTTTAAGGGTCGTTTCGTCTTTGGTAGGATTGGTTTTGCAATTCAAAAGAATTCAAAAGAGGGTTGCGGCGCAGCTTGTTGCCCGTTTACCTGCCACTTGTTTGTAAAAAAAAAAAGTCCATTAATTGTGGAAGCTTTTTGAGGGACTTGAAACATATGGATCATTTGATAGAAAATCACACTTCCATAGTCTTGATATTTTGTTAAAATTTAAGGGAAACTGGAAAATAACTAATGGAACATTAAAAATAAATAAATATAAGTGGAGGAAATTATTTTAAAGTAAATTACGATTTTCGTCTATGCGACTTTGTGTGTAATATTGCTAGCATCCTCCTATTTTTTTAATTTTCTTTTTTTGCCTTGGACATTTTGACTTCCAAGTTATGAGGTTTATGTCGACCGTTCGTTCTGTTGTAACTTGTGATTAGAACAAAATATCCTTGTTAAATAAAATAAAATATTTTAAATACAATTGTAAATGACTTAAATATTTATAAATTTAAGCAATGTACAACCATCACCCAAAGGCGCACATTTTAAAACGATGGTAGTCAGTTTTGTAATATGTAGAGACTAGAGATCGAATGTCTATGTGAAGAAAAGCATAAAAATGTACGGGTGAAAACAAGTCGAACCGAGTTGAGTCTGAGCTCGACTAGGCTTGAGCTCAAGCTCGGTTAATGTATAATTGCTCGAGCTCGGCTTGTAAGTAAATTTTCAAGCTCTCGGGCTCTGCTCGTTTATTTTTATTACTAAATTTACATTAATTATAATTGTTATTTTATGTATAATTTCTTTTTTCATAATTTTGTAAATACTAATTATTATTTAAATGTATAATAATATAATAATTAAAAATTATATAAAGAGTAGGCTCGTTTAGGCTCGCGAGCCGACTCGAGCTCGATAAACGAAGCTCGGACTCGGGCTCATTTACTAAACGAGCTTGTTTTAAGCTAGGACTCAAGCTCGAACTTGTTTAAACTCGACTCGTTTTTTTTTTTCTTTTTTTTTTGAGCCAAGTCGAGTAGCTCAACTTGATTGCACTCGTAAAAACATGCTACAAATTATGTAAACTGGAAAATCAGAGGAAGTGGGCGCACAACTATGTGCTCTGTCACACATACACATAGTTGTCTGCTGTTCCCAAAAGCTAAAAATATGAAATTTTGATGGTAACTTTCGTGCCAACATAAATCCAAACATATAGCCGTGTATTTATAGTTTATTACTATTGGTGTAACATGTTGACATGTTGGTTAAAATGTGACATTTTATGTCACACGACTATGTAAATGAATCTTAGTTTTACCTTTTCAACATGACATGTTACCACAATATTACAATTAAGCAACAAAATCTTAGTTATCAAACCAAACTGACAATCCATTGTTTAAAGAATACACAACTATCTAACATAGTCGCAACATGAAAACGAAAAATTACATCATGATCCCCCAAACATAGCCTTGACTCACTTTATAATCTACCGGTCGAGCTCATACTCTTATACCAATCCCGTTGTCGGCTAATTAAGCGTGTCTATTTGTAATTTTTGAGATTCTGATTCTCTCCTGGCTATCTTTACTTCCTCCTGTGCCGCTTTTGCTTCTTCCCTTGCCGCATGTGCTTCTCTCTGGACTTCGTCTACTTTTTGCCTTACTATTGATACTTCTTTTCTCACTGAGAATCAACAAAATAATAATTATATATATAGTGTTAGAATCAAGTACAAATAGATCTAATCTACTAAATATACAAATAACTAAAGTAATTAAGAGAACACCTATGGTTGTTCAAATAGAGTATTTCTTATTAGGGGAAATATCATAAAAAACCAACTTACGTTATGTTCTTTCTCACAAAACTCCCTTTCATTTCTATAAAATTTAACAAAAGTCCCTTCAATTTTATTATTTGTCCAATTTCCCTTCACTTAAGTTCATTGGCCCAAGCCCAAGTCATGAGCACCTACGGGCGTAGCGCCAGACTTTTCGTATTTTAGAAAGAATCTGAGGAAAGACCCCCACTACTGGCTCTACAGTAACCGTCACAGTCCTCCTCTGACCCTATTTTGTAGCTAGGACCCTTCAAATCATGTTTGAGCCTATGTTCAAACCAAACAAACCCACCTCCTATTTGAGTTGTCCATTGTAAATTTTCGAACCCGTAGGGAAAAGAAAACCTGGCTCCGCCACTGTCAACACACTTTTTATCCATATCTGAAACTTTTCGGCCACCATCGCCGACAATTCCACATTCACCATGACAGCTACCATCACACCCAACCCATGACCTAAAACCCACACCATACATATCTAACCCAAGTTATTATTGCCTCCCACTAAGCGAGTGATGGTTTCCAATACTCCAACACCGCCTTTAATCCCCCAAATCTGAGTTACATCCAATCGATCCCTATTCAAAATTCGCTTAAACAGAAACTCCACATCGAAAAACTATATGCCTTCTATAAATCACGTTCAGATATGATGTGGAGCATGCGGAGACAGGGGGTTAGATCTTGGGGAGACAAAGAGAGATCGAGAGCAATATAGGTCATCGGAAGGTGTGTGGATCTGGTATAGAGGACACTAGTTTCACAAGTGATGAAACAGTGGTTAACCAAGGGAGGTTAATTCACTGGTCTCGTCAAGTAGGGTTAATCCCATCTTTCTGAGGATCGGTGGCTGGATCGTCCGCTGGTTGATCTCCTGCACAAGGAAACAAACCGTGACTCGTAACAAGGAGGATGGGGTGGGGGGTGCTCCTTGTTACCACTCTCCGACGTGAGAATCAGTAATTTGCTTGTGAAACAAAGTGTGTGATCGTAGTAGTAGTGAGAGAGTTGTGAAGAGATACCTCAAACCTGGTTTGGGATGAGTATTTATAGCCGAGGAGTGAAGGAGGGTAATTGAGTGGCTAGACTGACATCGCACAGCCTCCTGCAGGTGTGTCAGGCCTGTCGATTACGGTGGTGATGCCATGTCCTACTATGGTGTCAGTATGTTGCTTACATGTGGGCTGACAGGCAACTGTCTTCAGTGCCACTTGCACCATGGTGTCAGTTCCACTTGCCTTGTAGGCAGGATGCGGTGCTGGGCCGCATTGCTGCTCGCGGTAACTGATGTTGTTCCTGCGTTCTTGTTCTGGCCAAGACGATTGCGGGATGCGGTGCCGTGCTACATCGCAGCTTGGTGACTGTTACTGTTGTCCAGATCCCTTGTCGTGATGAAAATGTTCGTAGGATGCGGTGCCAAGCCACGTCGCTACGCGTATCACCCATTTTCATACGCCAGGTAAATCTTCCTCTTATCCCTTGACCGATTGGATTCGACTGTTGTGTTCACGCATGCCCGCACGGACACAGATAAGTTCTTGCTGGTGGGGGTTTTTGATAAGGGTAATGGTCACTCGCAACCATGCTGGTGCGAGATCTGGGACCATACCCCTTCAACAAGGGAGTGTGGTGTTGGAGGTTGCCATAGGTGGCTTGGGTACGCATGAAGATGCGAGAAATATGTTGAATTTTGTTTTCTATGTAATCTTTTATTTGTATGACTTTATATTAAGTGGTCTTAAGTCCCCGTGTTGCGATGCAGGGGGCATAATCCCGTGCTACCAGCAGTGTGTGTGTGTGTGAGAGGGGGGTTGGCGTTATCAATGCGGCTGGTCGGAAACCATAAAAGCGAATACCAATATCGCTTCCGATGATACCAATACTCTGGTCACTAAACCATATTTAAAAAAAAAAACTAAACTCACTTAATTTTTGTGACTGAAATTATAAAAAAACCAAAGGCTTGTTGAAACATGAAAAACCCCAAAGTTTACTATCCTTATAAAAAAGAAGAAGATCTCTAAACCCTAAATCGTAAAAAATAACTAAACTCATTTAAGTTTTGTGGCTGAAATTATTAAAATTCAAAGGTTTATTGCAAAATTGAAAAACCTAAAGTTTACTATCCTTTTAAATAAGAAGAAAAGAAAAAGAATAAAATACATGAAAACAGAAAATAGGCACTATTCATCCAAAATTTTCAAATTATTTAATATTTAATTAATTACTTCTATTAAGTAAGAGTAATTTAGTAAGTTTATAACTTTTTTTTTGAACGGTGACTTTCTTTTTGAGTGACCCAATGTCACAGTATTTTTTTGGCGGCCCTAGCCAAGTCTGCCCAGACTTACGTTGTCTTAACCGGGCCCGCGCTGGGTTGGCCAGACTTGGTTACGGCGTTCCCCTGGAAACCGTACTGCCTCCACACGAGAAGGCTCGCTGAAATAACAGCCGGATGAAAACCGGGGTGTGGCTCAGGATCGAACCCCCCTCGGTGGGTTTGTCACCATCATTGCCCAATATCCACACCGATATGACACAAGTTGAAATTGAACTTGAGTCTGTATTGAAAAACCCAAGTCTCCTACCATCAGGCCACAACTAGAGATAGTAAGTTTATAACTACTTACAGAAAAAGATACCGATGTTATCGGGTGTGATACACATGTAACCTATTGCAAAAGTTGAGGCTATCCTTGTAGTTTCTAAGAGCATTCACATTCTAACCATTAAATTATGTGAGGAGGGGTTTTTATATTATAAAGGGTATAAAAAGTGGTTGTGAGTAGAGTAGGGAGAAAATGTTACTGTTCATCTGTATATTTGGGGGGACACTGTTCACCCGTTATAATTTTTTAATATATTTTGAAAGTGGTTGTGAGTGGAAGTGAGAGAAAAATGTAATGATAATATTATTTAATTGAAAGGAGAGAGAAAACGTATTTGTTTTTAGTGGAAATATATTGATATAGGAGTTGTTTTTTAGTGGAATGTATGTATAATTTGATGGATTTGATGTGAAAGCTCTAATTAATGTATATGAGAACCGTAATATTGACAACAGGGGACATGTCGTTTAATTAATTGTTTTTCCTTACAAAAAAATCACAATTATAATAATTAAATAAAAACCGAGGGACTTTAATATCAAAAAAAGAAAGAAAAAAAAAGTGGAGACTTTTGTGAGAAAGAAAAAAACAAAAAGAAAGCAGGTTGTTTTTATGCTATTTACCCTTTTTATTACTCTAGTTCACTTTTATACTGTAATTAATTAATAATTACTTTTGTTAAAAATTGTTAAGTAACAATAATTACTCTAGTTATTTCTACGTTTAATAGATCCATTTCATTGGATTTTAAGAATCAAACATTAACTTGTTTCTTGATATAATAAGTTAAGGCTAAAGGGTTTGGTCATGACCCTACATAGGCGTCTTGTCACTAACCTCTAATCCACCATTCAAAATCACTACCCTAAGGGTGTGGTCATTACCAATGACCTCTAGCTCAAGTGGTAAGAAGGCTTGAGTTCTTCTTTGAAGACTCAAGTTCAATTATCATTTGGTGCAAAAAATGAGTGAGACACTGGTGGGTAGCGACAGGAGACCTAGAGAAACCTGGGTTCGATCCTTAAGGCAAATGAGATTTACCGGTAATTTTTAACTTTTGTTAAAAATTGTTGAGTAACAATAATTACTCTAGTTATTTCTACGTTTAATAGATCCCTTTCATTGGATTTTAAGAATCAAACATTAACTTGTTTCTTGATAATAAGTTAAGGCTAAAGGGTGTTGTCATGACCCTCTACATAGGCGTCATATCACCAACCTCTAATCCACCATCTAAAACCACTATCCTAAGGGTGTGGTCATGACCAATGACCTCTAGCACAAGTGGTAAGAGGACTTGAGTTCTTCTTTGAAGACTCAAGTTCAATTCTCATTTGGTGCAAAAAATGAGTGAGACACTGGTGGGCAGCGACATGAGACTTAGAGAAACCTGTGTTCGATACTTAAGTCAAATGGGTTTTACCGGTAATGTTACCGTCGTGCCTACGGCGGGTGGGTTACCGGGTTTTCCACGGAATTGGTGGTGGACAACTCGGGTTAATCTGGTAGTACTCCGTTTGTCTAATGGGTGCTCTGAGAGTGCTCGGGATTGATTTGTTGGCCGTTCAAAAAAAGGTGTGTTCATTACCCAAAACGCTATCACTTTATTATTTTAATATATTTTTGTCTCAAAGTCATCAAATAGGAGAGTCGTGGTAATCGTGGTTTAATCCACACCAACCGGTGTAACCTTCCTACTTAACGAATCTTGTCCCAACAATGACCCCCACACCCTTCAGCCTAATAACTCCTTTTAACAGTTCAGTGAGTTACAGTCCTAACTGATAACTTTCACTTACAATTCTGATGAGGCGATGACAATCTCAATCTAACAGAGAAATAAGTCATATTGTCCCAATGATCTGGCATATGACGTGGCAGGCATCTACTTATATTTTTTTTGACAATCCAGGTCATTGAAAAATGAAAGGTCATATGCTACGTTACCAGAGATAGACAAAGTTACTTCTTTGTTTGAGTGATATTGTCTTTGCAAATGTAAGGGAAGGTTAGAAGTCTTATTGGTTTAATTGTCGCCATAAACCGTTACCTATAATTTGGATTATTAAAATACAATGTGTCTAAAAATATTATGTGTTGTCTAACTCATAGCGTTGAACTTGTAAAACTTTCATGCTTCGAGTTTTATTTTAAGCTTACGAATAAAAACGAGAAGAGTTAGACATCAATGGTAGAGTAAATGCATATTTATTTTTATATATTTTTTTATTGCATTATATATTGTGTAATGGTAGTCTATACTTCTAAAACGGGAAAAAATACTTCAAAACAAATCAATATATCATGATGCATAAAAAAATAACCACCCTTATAAAACATAAAGCGAAATCATTTCTTTATAAAACATAAAAAAAAATCACTTATTATGAAGACTTCGATTATTAAGGGTCAAAAAGATTTTAAAACCATTTATTTAGTGTATTAGAGATGATCATTTTTAGAAATTAATTAACCAGAAGAAAAATATCATCATTAAAAAAATGTCTAAGGCTAGCCAGTGTGGAATAAGGCCCCTTTGACGCCCTTTCCATTCGGAGGAATTTGATAGGGCCAACAAGGTTTCAAAATAGGGTCCACAAATAGAGCCATTTCACGCCCGTCATTACACTCATTCGAGCACCTTTGGCACCCTCTTTATAGCCTGCGGGGCGGTGTTACGACAGTATCAATCTGATTTAGAGGAAGGGTGCCACTCTACACCACCCAGCCTAATAGAATACACGTTGAAATTCTGTAAAAACGTACCTCGTATTTTGTAAATTTTGACTGAAACAGATAGAGTAAAGCCCAAAACACCTGTCCCCAAAAGTATGCCAAAAACAATTCCAACCACCTTTTTTATGTTTTTACTTTTTCTAGTACCACCATGAAGATCATCATTAATGTTAACAACACCTATACCTGTATTGATACATACAAAATCAATTTCTACGTTAATAAAAACCATGAAATATGCATAGAGCCATATGTATCAGGATACACGTATGGAGCAAGCTCGATCTTACCCTTTACAGGGCGAAAGCTACCATCGGCATATCGAATATAACATTACCCTAGGTACATATCACCCCAAGTCGACGTCTCACACTCTGATCTCACCCGTCCACGTGCTTCCAAGACACAATCTTCACAATCAGTTATATTAAAGTCTTGTACACATTGCATCATAACCTTGTCACACCCCGATATTTCCACGTATTACCGGTGGGCCCGGTGGGAAGTATCGTGACGTAGTTGATACCATCATAGTCAATAATCACAGATTAATGCACAACGGAAGTCTTGGATGAAAATAATATTACAAACCGGAATTTAAAGTATAAATAAATATTATACAAACGGTTGTAAGTGGATCCACATGCGGATCATAAAACAGAAATATAAGGTATTGTTCAACAGACTTAAACGTTCAGAACTTGCAAGGTTTTTTATTAACGCCCCGAGCTCCCAGCCAATTATAGAAAGTACCTGCCACTTAACCTTTTTGAAAAATACGTCAGTTTACACTGGTAAATACAATTAACCAACTCTTTTGAAAATGTTTATGAAAATTGGTTTAAATGCTCAAGGCACAAACATTTTATAACTTGGGACAATTATATTAATAACAATCTTGTATCAATTTCACATGTTTGTCCAACATTTAGGGCCGGTATAAAAGCCGAACAAGATTAATCGACACACCACAAATATAAACTCACAAGAAGTTTCCTCACGAGTGAGTATATCTTTTACATACGCAACAGACAGGTGTATGCCTACACCCCTTGGTTAAGTCGTGGTCATTCACGCTTTTTGAATGAGCCAAGGATATCCAAGACACGGTCGTTAACCCCCAACGTTATTTGTTATCAAGCAACATTGATTAAAATGGGATTATACAATTTAACCATATTCGATTAAAAAGGTTTCTACACCCGACAAAGTGGTAATAATTTACCGTATCCCAAGCCCGTATAAGGGAAAATAAGTTAAAAGTATTTACCTGAGCTTAAATGCAAATTTAGTATTCTCAGCCGTAAATCCTACTCAAACAAGTGCAAATACTTCTACCGGGGCTCTTAGTCTGGAACGAAGGTTTTATTAACCTAATAGATTCCTAACGGGTCTTATTCAAGTTGTAACTTAGACCAGTTAGTTTTAAAGAAAGGTTTACGGTACGAAACACTAGATTAAGCGGTGACCGGATTGGAATGTGATTTAGACCCGACAAGTATGAAGACTTGTATATAACGGGTAAACTAAATACACTCTGTATTTTGAAGTAAAATGATAAGGTTTGACCTGTTTCGGCTAATTTATGCAATCTAGTTACATAAACCGTACCGAACGCGTATATGCACAACGGGTAACCGGATGAGTCAAGAACAAGTTCCATAAGTTATTATGCTTAAAATATGTTGTGATATCAGTAAGATATCAACAATTATGCCCCAATTTGTAACACCTCGGAAAATCAGGTCCAATATAATAAAGACACGTGTCATAGACTTTAAACGTGTAATAAATTGTTTCCGAGGGACTAAAATTGTCAAACAAGTGCAAAGACGTTTGTGGAAGGATCAAAAGTGTCATCATGCCTAACTTGTGCCTCTGATTGGCCTTACGTGATGTTCGTATTCATTAATGAATAAATTATCGAACATTGAAAGTCGTTTGCGCTTAAATTTAAAACTTTGCAAAGTATAGGGGTTAAAAGTGTCAACATGTTAAACGTTACCTCTGAGTGACCTTTTAACGATCCCAAAAGCATTGTGACATTTGTATATTTCTATCTCGAGAATATTGGGTAGTAATCTCTTGAAGTTTCGAAGAAAACATGACTTTTCGGGTGATCTTACAACTAACCGGGGACTTAGCGGAGAATATTTGTATATTTCTCTCTCGAGAATATTGGGTAGTAATCCCTTAAAAGGGCATGTCACACCCCGATATTTCCACGTATTACCGGTGAATATTTGTATATTTCTCTCTCGAGAATATTGGGTAGTAATCCCTTAAAAGGGCATGTCACACCCCGATATTTCCACGTATTACCGGTGGGGAGTATCGTGACGTAGTTGATATCATCATAGTCAAATAATCACAGTTCAAATGCATATCGGAAGTCTAAAGTAAAAATATTACAAACCGATTCGAAAGTAACATAAAATATTACACAACGGATTGTAGTGGATCCATATGCGGATCTAAAATAAAAAGAAATATTGTTCAACAGATATAAGCATCAAAAGCTTGCAAGACTCTTTATTTGATACTAGGAGTAGCCAGCCCATTTCGCGTAGTACCTGCACTTAACCTTTTTGGAAAATACGTCAGTTTACACTAGTAAATACAATTAACTGACTCTTTTTGAAAAGTGTTTATAAAATTGATTTAAATGCACAAGGTACAATATTCTTTTATAACTTGGGACAATTATTTAAAATAATCTTGTATACAGTTTTACATGTTTGTTATCCATTCGGGACCCGGTTAGAAGAGCCAGATTAGATTAATTGACACACCACAAGTATATGCCCACAAGAGATGTGAGATACCGTTTATACATACGCAACTGTCAGGTGTATGCCTACACCCCGTGCATAAGCCGTGGCCATTTCTAATAAATGAGCCGAGGATATCCAGGACATGGTCATTAACCCCCCCCCCCCCAAACGCATTGCATGAAACAAAACAGATTAAAACGGGTTATGTAAATGTATTAATCACAATCCGATTTAAATAACTACATACCCGACCAAGCGGTATTATTATAATACCGTATCCCAAGCCCGTATAACGGAAAATAAGTTAAAAGTATTTACCTAAGCAAAAATATAATTTTTATCCCAGCCGTATAACAATCAGCAAGTGCAAATACCTTTTACTGGACTCCTAACTCTGGAACGAAGGTTTTAATAACCTATTAGATTTCTAATAGGTCTTACATAAGTTTAAACTTAGACCGGTTAGTTTTAAAGAAAGGTATACGGTTCAAAACGCAAGATTAAGCGAAGACCGGATTCGAATGTGATTTAGACCCAACAAGTATGAAGACTTGTATAATATGGGTAAACTAAACACATTCTATATTTTGAAGCAAAAATAATAAGGTTTGACCCGTTTCGGTCAATTTATGCAAACTAGTCACATAAACCGCACCGAACGTGAAAAATGTATAACGGGTAACCAAATGAGTCATGTACAGGTTTCACAAGTTAATATGCCTTAAATATGTTGTGATATCGGTAGGATACCTTCCATTATGCCCAAAACGAATTTAAAATCAATTTAAGCCCCGTATGGGTATTTTGGTCATTTTAAAGATTATAAAAGAGGTTAAATGACAATCTGAGGTTCTGGTCCCAACTGATAAGTAAAAATATTTATTTTAATAATTTATATCAGTAAGATATTGCATATATGTGAAATTTATCATTTATAGCCAAAATATGCACCGTAGGGGCATTTTGGTCATTTCACATAAGCTTTAAGGGTCAAATCTGGAAATCTGATTTCAAAACTTTTACTTACTGTTTAAGTATAAAAATTTACTTATAATATCAGTAGGTAATGAGTTTTAGGTGCCAAATATAGTTTTAACCCATACTATGCGTTTTAAAAGCGTAAAAATCGGTATTTGACGTTATTTGAAATGTTTATAAATTTTGGAAGTCCTGATCAGTTTCTAAAGCTTAATATATTTTATTTATCATATGAAATCAGTAGGAAAAGGTTTGGTATCAAATGGTACATAAAACTCATTTAATCAATAAAAAGGGTAATTTCGTCAATACCGAATTTACACTAGAACTCTATGTTTTGATCAGTTTAAAATTCAACAAAAATTTAAAAAAATCCCTAAATATAATATCTTAACAGTAGGTATAAAGTTTGATGTAAAAATTTGGGTTTAAACATGATTTATGTGGAAAATGCCATTTAATTAATAAAAAGGCTTTCATTTACGATATCTTGCATAACTCCTATTTTGGACCAAGAACTGATGTCAAATTTTTAGGACACGTTTATAAATCAGTAATAAAAGTTTTTATCCTCTCATATTTGCAAAAATCTCGTTTTTATATTAAAAGAGCATAATGGTAAACTTTTAAGCAATTTATGGAAACATGCAAATAATTCGGATTTCAAAGGAACCATATTGTATAATCTCAGAGGGTTATACTAACATGTAATATGGTCCTAAAGGAAACCTAAGTCGTGTCTAAAACTAAGCTAATTGGGTCAGAACTGAAAGTCAAAGCAAAACTCTACTTTTGCGACTTTCGGTTGCGAACCGAGCCTAAACTCAGAATTGTTGGGTTGAACATGCCTAAACATGTTCTTATATTATTTAGCAAGTTATTTTAGTGTTTAAAAGTGTTCCATAACTTCTACATTATCAGTTATGAATTTATTTGCAAAAATTGATTCTGTTGAGTTTTTATTAATAAGTTTGACCCGACAATTGACCAAGTTAGAGTGAAAATCAGCAGGTGCCCTTTTAAGGGTTTATTACCTACATAATAACCAACTCATAGCCACTTTCAATTCGAATAATGGCTGGACCGTTTGTGATTAATCACAAAGTCAAAGCAGAATTACGTCAACTTTGACTTTCGGTCATTACACTAATGAAAACTTAATTACAGAGGCTAAGTACACTTACAAGAGTCCTTAGCACGAAGATTGAGACTAATAGAGCTTCCTTCCAAAGTAGGATGCTCCAGAGAGTGATTTAAAAGCTCCAAAGCTTGGGAGTAATGTTGAGAATATGAAAATGATCATGCAAGTGAGAATGGCAGCCAAAAACCCACCTATTTATATTAATTGAAGGTGCCACCAGATCAATACAGGTGTTATGGCTCTTCCATGATCATCACATCTGTCCAAAATGGTTTTTAAAACCATCAAACAGTCCCTAGATTCGAATTAAAGCTGGTATGTGTGAAGAGAAGGGCAGAACCTGCACCTGTGCATGGATTCTGCCCAGATACTGCTGTCGCGCTGTGCCATGGCATAATGGTTTACCTGTGGCGCGACGCCACCACCCTGGTTACCAGCATATCAAGTTTCAAACTTGACACTTTCACCCCCTGAACCTTCTAAAGCGTAAAATCTTTCATTTTAGGCACATTTAACCCATATAACTTATATTTTGATGATCCATGAGATATAACCAAACATCGTTAAGTCCGGTTTCGTTAAATGATAGCCGAAAACACAAGTTTTGCCTTGTTGACACTTTTAACCCCTTAATTACGAAAATTAACGTATTTTCCTCATACGATATCGAAACCTTGTGAAATTTTTATCACTTATTCTTTGGAGCATAATTAATCGTTGCAAGGCTCCGGGTTCGTTAAAAGGTTACTCAGAGGTATTATTTAAACATGTTGACACATTTAACCCTCGCGTCTTGTAAGCTTTCACTTTCTTCCACAAACGGTTTCATACGATTCATGATTTATTCGTTTAAGGGTATAAACATCGTGTAGGGTTGTTGAAAGGCAAAATTATAAAATGTTGACACTTTGAATCCCTTTTACACACATACTTTCTTCGTTTGTCAACTTTAGTCCCTCGTAATCAATTTGTTACACGTTTAAAGTTCATGACACGTGTCTTGATTTTATTGGACATGATTTTACGAGGTGTTACATCCTCACCCCCTTAAAAGAAATCTCGACCTCGATATTTATTGAAATAAATGAGGGTACTTCTGTTTCATTGTGGATTCAACCTCACACGTGTATTCTGGGCCTCTACGGGCATCCCATTTTACCTTCACGATCGGCACATGCTACTTTCAAAGCTTCTTAACCTGTCGATCCTCGATCGACAAAGCTTTTTCAAAAAACTTTAAGCTGTCATCAATCTGCACGTCCTTATGTGACATTGCTACCGACTCATCGGCTAGACATTTCTTTAGGTTGCAGATGTGGAACACATTATGTATTCCACTGAGCTCTTCTGGCAGATTTAACTTGTAAGCCATGGTTCCGACACATTCGTTGATCTCGAATGGTCCTATGTATCTTGGGCTAAGCTTGCCCTTTTTGCCATAACGCATCACCCCTTTCCAGGGTGATACCTTAAGTAGCACTTTATCGCCAACTTCAAACTTTAAAGGTTTGCACCTCAAATCCGCATAACTTTTCTGCCTATCCCTGGAAGCCTTGAGACGATCACGGATCTGAACAATCTTATCCGTCGTTTCCAGGAATATATCAGGTCCTGATAGTTGGACATCTCCAACTTCCGCCCAAGAAACTGGCGTTCTACACTTTCTTCCGTACAAAGCTTCAAAAGGTGCTGCTTGAATACTCGAATGATAACTATTATTGTACGAGAATTCAATTAAAGGA
Source organism: Helianthus tuberosus (assembly GCA_030545235.1). Taxonomy (NCBI): domain Eukaryota; kingdom Viridiplantae; phylum Streptophyta; class Magnoliopsida; order Asterales; family Asteraceae; genus Helianthus; species Helianthus tuberosus. The sequence goes on from JARYGA010056056.1 coordinate 1,840,357, forward strand.
AGATGGTCATCCCAACTTCCACCCAAATCTATAACCCAAGCCCGTAACATATCCTCAAGCGTTTGGATTGTACGCTCGCTTTGACCATCCTTTTGAGGATGATAAGCAGTGTTGAAATTTAGTCGAGTACCTAAAGATTGCTGAAAGCTTTTCCAAAAGTGAGATGTGTATCTAGTATCCCTATCGGAGATAATAGGCACTGGAACTCCATGGAGAGATACAATCTCATCCACGTACAGCTGAGCTAACTTTTCGGAGCTGTGGGTTTCTTTAATCGGCAAGAAGTGGGCTGACTTAGTCAACCTATCGACTATAACCCAAATAGTATCATTTCCTTGCTTTGTCTTCGGTAACTTTGTGATAAAATCCATGGTTACCATCTCCCATTTCCAGGTGGGAAGTTCAGGCTGTTGTAGCAAACCTGACGGCTTCTGGTGTTCGGCTTTAACTTGCGCGTATGTCAGACATTTAGCCACATAAGTGGCTATAGATTTCTTAAAACCTATCCACCAATAATTTGCCTTTAAATCCTGGTACATCTTATCACTGCCAGGATGAACATAATACTTGGAACTATGGGCTTCTTGAAGGATCACATCCCTAAGTCCTCCAAAGATTGAAACCCATATTCGTCCATTCAATCTTAGAATCCCATCCTTGCCATATGTTAACTGTTCAGCAGTTACTCCTAACTTCTCATTTGAGTAGTTAGCTTCTAATACAGCTTCCTTTTGAGCGGCTAACAACCTTTCATTCAATCTGTTCTTCAATTCAATGCTTTTGGCATTGATTCTAACAGGCTTAACCCTTTCTTTCCTGCTCAAGGCATCGGCGACTACATTCACCTTGCCTGGATGATATCGGATTTCACAATCATAATCATTCAACGTCTCCAACAATCGGCGTTGCCTCATATTAAGATCCTTCTGATTGAACACGTGTTGAAGGCTCTTATGGTCAGAATAGATCACGCACTTTGTCCCATAAAGGTAATGCCTCCAAAGCTTCAGTGCAAATACAACAGCACGCAACTCCAAATCGTGGGTGATGTAATTCTTTTCGTGTACCTTTAATTGTCGTGAGGCATAGGCAATAACCTTGCCTTTCTGCATAAGCACACATCCCATACCTGTGTGCGATGCGTCACAATAAACCACAAATTCTTCAATACCTTCTGGCAATGTCGACACAGGTGCATTGCTTAACTTCTGCTTAAGAATATTGAAGGATTCTTGCTGCTTGGGACCCCAGTCAAACTTGACATTCTTGCGGGTCAGCGATGTTAAAGGTGTCACAATCCTTGAGAAGTTTTCGATGAAACGTCGATAGTATCCTGCTAGACCCAAAAAGGTGCGTATCTCTGTGGGAGTCTTAGGCTCTTGCCAATTCATAATTTCTTCAATCTTAGCGGGATCCACTTGGATACCACGCTTGCTTACCACATGTCCAAGAAATTGGACTTCACGAAGCCAAAACTCGCATTTTGAAAACTTGGCGTAGAGCTTCTCTCGCTGAAGAAGTTTAAGAATACATCGAAGATGGGTTTCATGATCGGCTTGACTTTTTGAGTAAATAAGAATGTCATCAATGAAGACAATGACAAACCTGTCCAAGTATGGCTTGCAAAAGCGATTCATGAGATCCATAAACGCTGCGGGTGCATTAGTGAGCCTAAAAGGCATCACTAAAAACTCATAATGACCATAACGAGTCCTAAATGCAGTCTTATGCACATCTTCATCTATGACCTTCAGTTAATGGTAACCTGACCTTAGATCGATCTTTGAAAAATAACTTGCTCCTTGAAGCTGATCAAAAAGATCATCGATCCTGGGTAATGGATATCTGTTCTTGATTGTAACCTTGTTTAGCTCGCGATAATCGATGCATAGACGCATCGAGCCATCCTTTTTCTTCACAAATAGAATCGGTGCTCCCCAAGGGGACGAGCTAGGATGAATAAAACCCTTTGCCAACAAATCATCCAACTGGGTCCTTAACTCTTTCATCTCAGTCGGTGCCAACCGATAAGGTGCTCTTGCAATTGGTGCTGCTCCAGGAATAATATCAATCCTAAATTCCACTTGCCTGTCTGGAGGTAAGCAAGGTAGCTCTTCAGGGAATACTTCTGGATATTCCGAAATAAGAGGGAGGTCTTCGATCTTGGGCTTCGGTTCATCAATGGTTACCTGTGCCATATAAATGACACAACCTTTCTTCATACACTTTGACGCCTTAAGCAAGGACACTTGCTTAGGTAACCCGTACTGAGTATATCCTTGTATTATTAATGGCTCACCATAAGGAGTCTTGATAACCACTTGCTTCTTATCACATACGATTTGGGCTTGGTTATGAGATAACCAATGCATGCCTATCACTATGTCGAATCCAGCTAGTTTCAAAGGAAGCAAAGACAGTGGAAAAGAGTGGTTCCTAATGGATATAAAACATCCATCTAGAATGATCGAAGTAGTCTCTACAGTACCATCGGCTAATTCTACTTCATACTTTATGCTTAGAGTTTTAACAGGCAGATTTAATAACTTACAAAATTTATTATCCACAAAAGACTTGTCTGTACCCGAATCAAACAATACTCTAGCATAAACATCATTGATGAGAAAGGTACCTGTTATTATGTTGTCATTTTGCACAGCCTCCTGAGCGTTCATTTGAAAGACCCGAGCATTGGTCTTCTTAGCCTCTTCAGGCTTCTTTGCAAATTTGGTGATAAAGTTTTGCTTAAGGTATCACCCTGGAAGGGGGTGATGCGATTTGGTAAGAAAGGTAAGTTAAGCCCGAGGTATATAGGACCATTCGAGATTATCGAATGTGTTGGGTCAGTGGCTTATAAGTTGAACTTGCCTAAAGAGCTCAGTGGTATTCACAATGTATTCCACATCTGCAATCTGAAGAAATGTCTAGCAGATGAATCGCTAGTCATACCACATACAGATGTGCACATAGATGAGAGCTTGAAATTTGTGGAAAAACCTTTGTCGATTGAGGATCGACGGGTTAAGAAGCTTCGAAGGAAGCATGTACCTATCGTAAAGGTTAAATGGGATGCCCGCAGAGGTCCCGAATATACGTGGGAGGTAGAGTCTACCATGAAAGAAAAATACCCTCATTTGTTTTAGTAAATCTCGAGGTCGAGATTTCTTTTAAGGGGGTGAGGATGTAACACCTCGTAAAATCATACCCAATAAAATAAAGACACGTGTCATGTAAGATAAGCGTGTCAGGAACCCGGATAAAGTAAAAGATGTATGGCAGGATTTAAAAGGTCGACATGTTAATTAACACCTCTGAGCGACCAAATAATAATAAATCCCAAGACCTTAAATCGTTATGATAAACATCTAATATATTTAACCGGTTATTCCTAAAATAAATAAATTCAGTTTATAAGGAATTGGATTTAGAAATAATGTTACGATAAAATATATGGCCAATTCTTTTAAAAGAATTCATGTCTCTTAAAAGCATGCAACACAAGAATCCAAGGCAACATAAGTGCATGGCCAGGCATGCATGCCCTTTCAGAACTGATCATAAGGTCCCACTCTGTTGCAAAAGACCCAAGATTCAGATTAGAAAAGTTACATGGTAAAGACCTCAAAGTTAAACAAGTTTTTGTCTTCTGATGAAGGCTTACGGACCGCAAAGGTGAGCCCTTACGGTCTGTAAGGGGGCGGAGCTGGACAGAGATGATAAATAAAAATCGGATATGGATCGCAAAGCATAAGGCTTACGGTCCGCAAGGTTGTAACTGGGCAACTCAGATCAAGGTCGGTTACAGACCGCAAAGCCAAGAGCTTACGGTCCGCAAGGCTTCATGCTTACGGTCCGTAAGACCGTCGTTGGCAGCAGAAAATGGACAGATGCCTGTTCAGCCTGTTACACCGCCTCATTAACATGGTATTCGAATACAGGAGTGTGGCCAACAGATTTTCATGCATAGGGACACATGGGGGTCATCAGGGAACACTTGTAGACTATGTTGGCATGATCTTGGACACTTAGGGTCACTATATAAGGAGGATGAGTTGCAACCATTTTGTTTGCTCATTTCAAACTCACTTCACGGACTTCTCTGGAGCTCATCTGATCACCAACAAGTTTCCTTAGGCTACCTAATATTGCTTAGGACTATTGTAAGTGTCCTTATTCCTTTCTATATCAGTTTAGCTTAGTTAATTAGCTTAAAGTCAAACCGTCGTAATTAAGGTTTGACTTCGAGATTAATCAATAATTGTTCAGTCAAATCTCGAATTGAAAGTACCTATAAGTTGGTAATTATGTGGGTAATAAACCCTTATAAGGGTACTCTCTGATTCCCACTCTAACTAGGTCAATTGTCGGGTCAAACTTGATATTAAAAAGTCAACAGAAAGTTTAAATTCAAATTAATTCATAATTAGCAATGTAGAAGCTATGCAACCTGTTTTATCATTAATATAACTTGGTAATCAATGTAAGAACATATCTAAACATGTTCCACCCGACAATTTTCAGTTTAGGTTTGGTTCGGAACCGAAAGTCGCATAGTTTAACTTTTGCTTTGACTTTCGATTCTGACCCATTGTAGCATGTTTGAGAAATGCCTTAGAGCCTTATTTGGACCAGGTTTCATATTAGTATAACCCTCTGTGATTATACAACTTGGTTAATTAGTTATCCGATTTATATGCATGTTTCCGTTAAATGCTTAAATGTTGACTATTATGCCCATATGACCTTAAAACTTGATTTTTGAAGAGGTAAAAGAATAGAAACCTTAGTTACTGATTATTAGACTTGTCCCTAAAATTTGACATCAGTTTGAGGTCTAGATTAAGAGTTATGCTCATTAGCGTGATTAGAAAGTCTTAAGTAATTAAACGGTGTAATTAGCGTATATCCTATCTAAACCCGATTTTTGATACCAAACTTTTTACCCACTGATATAAAATAATATTTTGGGATTTTTGGAGATTTTTATTTATTTTTAGGCTGAGCATAACTTAGAGTTCTAAGCTTGATTCGGTAATTGCCGGTTTTGCCCTTTTGGGCTATAAAATGAGTTTTACAAATCCTTTTGACCCCAAACCTTTTGCTACTGATTCTAAATGATTAATAGATTATTTTGAGTCTTTTGCAATAATAAAAATATCAGCTTTCCTTTGAAAACCCGGAAATGGCTCCAAATCGCCTTTTTAAACGTTTTTAACGCATAGTATGTATTAAAACCATTTTAGATATATAAGACTTGATACCTACTGAGGTTTTAAGTAAATTTTTATACTTTATCAGTAAGAAAAAAGTTTTAAACTCAGATTTCCAGATTTGACCTTTAAACCTTAAGTGAAATTACCAAAATGCCCCTTCGGTGCATAGTATGGTTAGAAATAATAATTTCACATATAGGCTATACCCTACTGATATAACTTAGTAAATTAAGTATGTTTACTATTTACATCAGACCCGAAACTCAGGATTATATTTAAACTCTTTTATAACCTTTTAAATGACCAAAATGCCCTTACGGGGCATAATTTGAGTTTAAATTCATATGGGGCATAATAGAATATATCTTACTGATGTCACAACATATTTAAGGCATATTAACTTAGGAAACCTGTATATGACTCATTTGGTTACCCGTTACGCACTTTTCGCGTTCGGATCGGCTTATGTAACTAGTTTGCATAATTTAGCCAAAACGGGTCAAACCATATCATTTTCATCTCAAAATCCAGAATGTGTTTAAGATACCCATATTAAACAAGCATACAAGCTTGTCGGGTCAAAACCACATTCTAAACCGGTCTTCTCTTTACCATGCGTTTGAACCGTGTATTCCTTTTGAAAACTAACCGGTCTAAGTCTAAGCTTATTTAAAGACCCATTAGGATTCTAATAGGTTATTAAAACCTTCGTTCTAGATTAGGAGCCTAGTAAAAGCTACGTGCACTTGCTGTATTTGATTTATACTTTGCTCAGGTAAATACTCTTAACTTATTTTCCCTATACGGGCTTGGGATACGGTACTATAAAAGTACCGCTTGGTCGGGTGTGTAGTCATTTAAATCGGATTGTGATTAATGTATTTATATGACCCGTTTGATATGTATTATTTGGTGTATGGCCTTTGGGGGTTAAATGACCATGTCCCGGATATCCTTGGCATCATTCAAAGAAATGGCCACGACCTAAGCACGGGGAGTAGGCGTACACCTGACAGATGCATTATGTAAAAACTGGTAATCTACTTAGAGGAAATAATGCTTGTGGGAATTATACCTGTGGCGTGTCAATTAATCTAGACCGGCCCTACAAACCGGCCCTAATGGACGACAAATAAGTAAAACTGTATACAAGATTATTTTTAAATAATTGTCTCAAGTTATAAAAGATATTTTTGCCGAAGTGCATTCAAATCAATTTTCAAACTCTTTTCAAAATGAGTCAGTTAAGTTGTATTTACCAGTGTAAACTGACGTATTTTCCAAAAAGGCTAAGTGCAGGTACTATACGTAATAGGCTGGCTACTCCAGGCATCAATAATCAAGTCTCGCAAGCTCTAGATGTCAAAGTCTGCTGAATAGTTTTTTCCTATTTATTTGATCCGCCTGTGGATATGTTTCAACTGTTTTGTGATACTTAATATTACAATTTTATTCGGTTGAAATAAATCTATCTTTTGCTTCCGCTGTGCATTTATAAATTGTGTTGTTTGACTATGATGATATCAACTACGTCACGATACTCCCCACTGGGCCCACCGGTAATACGTGGAAATATCGGGGTGTGACATCAAGCTATTCATTTTGGTTCCGGTGTGACCAAGTAATGAACCAATCGAGACATGGTGTTGAAACTGGTAAGGTATGCCTGACAATCCCAGTTCTTCATGACCAAGGTCAAGAAGTCAGTTTCAATCCTTTCCACCTCATGCTGAGGACAGAAATTATCTTTGATCAACGCAACAAACTGATCCCAAGACATGTTGTAAAGTGGGATCTTTCCTGTAGCATGGATTAGGGACCTCCACCAAGCTAAAGCTTTGCCTTTAAAAGATTATGAAACGAACTTCACAATGTCCTATTCGGCACAACCACTAATATCAACCACTGTATCCATCTCATCTAGCCACGTCATGCAATCAATGGCTCCTTTCTCCCCTGTGAAATCCCTGGGCTTGCCGGAGACAAAATACTTATAAGAACAGGTTTTAACACGTGGCTCTTGACTGAGCACAATCTTCTTAGACGGGACACTCCTTTGGTTTGATGAGTGATGAGATTCGTCCTTATGAGACACATGAGTCTTGGAGGGTGGTTTTGTATGTGGTACGGACTGAGTTCTTGCGCGAGTACCACTTGATTCATTAAACTATCTGTCGAGAGCTCGAGTAACGACATTATCTATTAATGCCTGCAGTTCCGCACCAGCTACATTAACTCTAGTAGTATCATTATTCTCTCTCGGGTGACTATTAACCTCATCTGATCCGGCCATGTAGCATGATTGCTACATAAAATATTGACAATGATTCATTCAGAAGTCTATTATGGAATTGTCATTTATGCCAATTCATTAACCATGGTAATCTTAAGCCATATTGGTTAATTCAAATTTTTATTATATTTTATCCAGTTATAAACTAATAAGGATAATAGGGTGGCATACAAAAGGCCTAGTCACAAGGACAATTTTAAATTATTAGCCATAATCTTATAGGATCGAGGCATTAAGGCTTGAACATAGTTCATCACCTTTTCTTGACAGGGAGTCATAGACTACAACTGTCTTTTTGTCTTATAGGACAATAAGTGTGGCCCGTAGGCACTTCATCACTAATGGATGTTTAAGTAATAAATAAAAGAAAGGAATTGGAAGAATCCAATATAAGGATGACTTGTGTGATTTTATCGAATCATGTTTTCCAGGAGTGTTAACATGTTTTCAGATGTTAACAAGGATTTGAATCTTAAAAAGGATCTACCATCATGGCCCTGTCTTAGAATGACACATGGGCTAGGTTTTTACCTTTAAGATTTCATTTAATAATCAATGGCATATCAATTACAAAAAGGAATGCTATTTGATTTATTTCATATATTATATTCATGCATATGATGATAAATGAAATTTTAAAATTAAAACATTCCATTAAATTTTAAAAAGGGGTACATAGATGCCCTAAACGGGACTTTTACATAAATAACTTGCCCACGCAGGGGCTAAAATGAAAATATAAGTCCTCGCAGGGACTAGGTACATAAATAAATGTCCACACAGGGACTTAATTAAAAATTAAAAATTAAAAATTACAAAACAAACAAATAAGGAATTTAAATAATCCCTTCTGTTCTTTCCCTTGATTAAATCAGCCAAACCCTTAAGTAGACACCAACGGCTTCTACGCTCCACCTGAACATCACGTTCCACCTGGTTCAACCTCTGAAGGATCTCCTGCTGCTGCGGTGGTTGGATCTGTGGCGGCTGCGGCTGCTGCTGCTGCAGAGGTTGAGGAGGTGGTGGGTATTGATACCCATAGGCTGGGTACCCTGTTTGGTATGAAGCTTGAAAGGGTCCTTCAGGATGAAGAGCATTGTAGTTTACCGCTACGAGATACGGGTTAACATCGGGGGCATTGTAGTAGTTGTAACCTGGGTACGCTGGTTGCCCAAAAGGGTTATACGTCGCTGCACCGGCGTATGAAGGAATTGGGTTATCATAACCCACGTGTGGAGGTGGTGGTGCGACTGGCGGAGAGTCGACCTCTGAAACAGGGTTCGAAGGCCCACCCATCTGTGGGTCTTCGTACAGCGGCGGGTAGTGGCTGTTGCTGCTGTGTTGGGGGAGCTGAGGTGGAATCCCCCTCGCACGGACATCCGTGCACCTGATATTCTTCGCCTCGGTGATTCTGGAGGCGGTTGCTACACTGGCGGTGGCGGTGGCGTGACCGCTTCAAAATGTGGGTCCTAAGAGGGGACATGCTGGTGTGGTGATGAGTGGTGGGAAGGTGTATACTCCCAGTGATAATTGCTCCACCGTTGAGCAAATGGATCAGGACCCCTATAAGGTGAACCATGGAAAGATAATCCGTCTGAAATCTCTATGGGATGCGTGGGCGTCCCAGTTGGTGGCTCGGCAGGCTCTGGATCTGGATCTGGATCCTCATCCATATCCATATCCTGGGCTTCAGGAAAATGGTCTTCTGGTCCCAATGGGTTATGGCCCATTGGTTCTTCATTCACGTTCGCTGGGTTGAACCGGCTTCAAAAGTATGGGGTCGGGTCCTGAAAAGCCCGGTGTGAACTCGACCGCTGCAATAGAAGGTAGGAGTGGTGAGAATCATTGGGCTCATTCTCTGATTGTGGCCCAAAGGAGTGGTGATACGAGGGTGAAGAGCTTAGCGAGACAGAATGCCTCGCGGGTTCCAAATACGTTCTCCAATCTTCTTGAGGACTAGAGCTCATGGTTGTTGAAGGAGTTCGCCGGTGCGATGGTCCGGCCTCGTGGTCATGACTTGCGAAAACTGGGGCTTTTCCGCCTCTACCTCTTCATCTGATACACGGTGGCATTTTCTTGTTCCTGTCAAAACAAACAAAGGAAACAACAAAGGAAACAACAAAGGAAAACAATAAGATTAGGATTAGTCCTAAGTCATTTGACTAGACTCGGAAGTCAAGGAATGTGCAAACTATGTCATTGAGATTAAACACAAAAGGCTAGTATTAATTCACTCAATGTTGGCTCTGATACCAACCTGTCACACCCTGATATTTCCACGTATTACCAGTGGGCCCGGTGGGGAGTATCGTGACGTAGTTGATATCATCATAGTCAAATAATCACAGTTCAATGCACAGCGGAAGTCTAAAGTAAAAATATTACAAACCGACTAGAAAGTAACATAAAATATTACACAATGGATTGTAGTGGATCCACAGGCGGATTTAAAATAAAAAGCAATATTGTTCAACAGATATAAGCATCAAAAGCTTGCAAGACTCTTTATTTGATACTAGGAGTAGCCAGCCCATTTCGCGTAGTACCTACACTTAACCTTTTTGGAAAATACGCCAGTTTACACTGGTAAATACAATTAACTGACTCTTTTTGAAAAGTGTTTATAAAATTGATTTAAATGCACAAGGCATAATATTCTTTCATAACTTGGGACAATTATTTAAAATAATCTTGTATACAGTTTTACATGTTTGTCGTCCATTCGGGACCCCGTTAGAAGAGCCGGATTAGATTAATTGACACACCACGAGTATATGCCCACAAGAGATGTGAGATACCGTTTATACATAAGCAACTGTCAGGTGTATGCCTACACCCCGTGCTTAAGCCGTGACCTTTTCTAATAAATGAGCCGAAGATATCCAAGACATGGTCATTAACCCCCTGAAGGCATTGCATCAAACAAAACAGATTAAAACGGGTTATGTAAATGTATTAATCACAATCCGATTTAAATAACTACATACCCGACCAAGCGGTATTATTATAATATCGTATCCCAAGCCCGTATAACGGAAAATAAGTTAAAAGTATTTACCTGAGCAAAAATATAATTTTTATCCCAGCCATATAACAATCAGCAAGTGCAAATAGCTTTTACTGGACTCCTAACTCTGGAACGAAGGTTTTAATAACCTATTAGATTTCTAACGGGTCTTACATAAGTTTAAACTTAGACCGGTTAGTTTTAAAGAAAGGTATACGGTTCAAAACACAAGATTAAGCGAAGACCGGATTAAAATGTGATTTAGACCCAACAAGTATGAAGACTTGTATAATATGGGTAAACTAAACACATTCTGGATTTTGAAGCAAAAATGATAAGGTTTGACCCGTTTCGGTCAATTTATGCAAACTAGTCACATAAACCGCACCGAATGTGAAAAATGCATAACGGGTAACCAAATAAGTCATGTACATGTTTCACAAGTTAATATGCCTTAAATATGTTGTGATATCAGCAAGATACCTTCCATTATGCCCAAAACGAATTTAAAATCAATTTAAGCCCCGTAGGGGTATTTTGGTCATTTTAAAGATTATAAAAGAGGTTAAATGACAATCTGAGGTTTTGGTCTAAATTGATCAGTAAAAATATTTATTTTAATAAGTTATATCAGTAAGATATTGCATATATGTGAAATTATCATTTATAGTCAAACTATGCACCGTAGGGGCATTTTGGTCATTTCACATAAGCTTTAAGGGTCAAATTTGGAAATCTAATTTCAAAATTTTTACTTACTGTTTAAGTATAAAAATTTACTTATAATATCAGTAGGTAGTGATTTTTAGGTGCCAAATATAGTTTTAACCCATACTATGCGTTTTAAAAGCGTAAAAATCGGTATTTGACGTTATTTGAAATGTTTATAAAATTTTGAAGTCCTGATCAGTTTCTAAAGCTTAATATATTTTATTTATCATATGTAATCAGTAGGAAAAGGTTTGGTATCAAAATGCTACATAAAACTCATTTAATTAATAAAAAGGGTAATTTCGTCAATACAGAATTTACACTAGAACTCTATGCTTTGATCAGTTTAAAATTCGACAAAAATTTCCAAAAATCCCTAAATATAATATCTTAAGAGTAGGTATAATGTTTGGTGTAAAAATTTGGGTTTAAACATGATTTATGTGGAAAATGCCATTTAATTAATAAAAAGGCTTTCAGTTACGATATCTTGCATAACTCCTATTTTGGACCAAGAACTGATGTCAAATTTTTTGGACACGTTTATAAATCGGTAATAAAAGTTTTTGTCCTCTCATATTTTCAAAAATCTCATTTTTATATCAAAAGGGCATAATGGTCAACTTTTAAGCAATTTACGAAAACATGCAAATGATTCGGATTTCAAAGGAACCATATTGTATAATATCAGAGGGTTATACTAACATGTAATATGGTCCTAAAGGAAACCTAAGGCATGTCTAAAACTAAGCTAATCGGGTCAGAACTGAAAGTCAAAGCAAAAGTCTACTTTTGCGACTTTCGGTTTCGAACCGAGCCTAAACTCAGAATTGTCGGGTTGAACATGCCTAAACACGTTCTTATATTATTTACCAAGTTATTTTAGTGTTTAAACATGTTCTATAACTTCTACATTATCAGTTATGATTTTTTTTTTAGGATAATATTGTTTTCATTCCAATCATCAGGGCAAATTACATAAGAATAGCAAGTAGACGAGCAACAAACTACGCCGCCATCCCTTTCTGAATAGAAAACCCTAATCTACTAAAAACAAAGCCTTACCCCTGAGGGGTCGAAAAGTTGCTGTGGACTACACGCTGAACTCTGGACAAGAAACGAACTGCCTGTGGCGCCAAAGAGCCAAACGTGTCAAACGCTAGGGGGACAAAGGCATGCTGATTATCCTCACAAGCTTTCGCGTGCTTTTCCACCTTCTTCGACTCTGCTTTCAGTACCGCTTGCCCCGCCACAAACCCATTTTCCCGAAACACGTCTAGGGGGGATACACCTGTGAGATCGACACATGCATGTTTCCCTCCCTCCCAACCAAAAACTAGCACGTCAGCCGGGCGTAGAGTGGATCTCCCCTCCGACGGGTCTGTAAGAAAATTCACTGGTGCCTCTTTCTTTGCCGAGATCCCTGCTCGTCTGAGAATATCCATTAACGCGTCTGGAACAAAGTCATGGCGATACTTAAACCCCGGCAACTCTCGACAGTGTAACGCTTGCTCCCCGTATTTATCCAGGCATGCTTTACGGCAGACTGGGGAAGTTTCATCATTCGGGAACATGGGGATCATCAAACGGTACTTAAGGATTGACCGGTACTCCACCGCTGACATACGTTGACCCAAACCTTCAATAGGAATAACAGTTAAGAAATCTTGAGCATGAGGCCTCTGTAGGCAATCAATGACGGCTTTCTAGCGGGGGGACAAATGAAAATCTTCTCCCAAACTTTGTACGATTCGACAACAAAGGGCATTCGTCAAAGTTTTCTGTGGCTTTTTGGGGGCGGTGTCCTTGTTAGAGAAACCGCCGAGATCAAAGTCAGGTAGAGATTCATGCAAGCGTTCCAAGGCGCTGGCATAATCCGGATCAATGTTAGCAACCCCGCTGTTACGTAATATGTGGTCCTGCAACTCCCAAAATTGAGACCTGGAAGCCACAAAGGCATAGGCTGCCACATCCCAGGCCGAGAGAAGGCCCAACCCACCAAGCCGCATTGGCAAGGTCGCGATCCGCCACTGTAGTTCACCAAAAAAGGGACTCCCACATACGACAACGTCTTCTATTGCCTCCCGAAGACCTTTATCAAAACATGAAACAACATCATCCACAAAGGGGGGCTGGCAAGTTCGCAAACCGAAAAGCAACTTTGCAACCCCCATACAAGATCTAAGCAAAAGAAGTTCGCTTTGAGGATCCCGCAACAAGGGAAGGTGCCCCATAATGTCAACAGCGCATGTTACCCTCTTAGCCGCTAGACCACTAATAAAACCAGAATCACGGCTGACTGCCCCTCATAGCAGTTTGACACCTTTCTCCAGCCTCCCAATCTCACTGGGGAAAAGCCCTGGCCGGACCTTCACCCCGTTACATGTCGGCCAAAATAATTCAGTTTTTCTAATATTAAGCCGTAGCCCCAAGGCTGGACCCTCCGAACCGATGATGTCGAGAGCTTTAGCAACCTGAACAGCGTCCCCGATAATCGTCCCGTCGTCCAAGTACCAAGCATGGAAGGGGAGTTTACAGTTTTCCTGCACCTGAAGCACTAAGGGGTGTAAGGCTAGGGCAAAAAGCAAAGGTCCCAAAGGATCCCCTTGCAGCACCCCCGTGAATGCCCCGATGCAGCATTCCCCACGTATAGCCTAGCAGGCTGAGCATACAGAAACTGAACCCACGGGAATATGGAGGGGCAGTGGCTATGGACCTCGCGAAACAAAACCGAATGGTCAACTAAGTTGAAAGCGTTGGAAAAATCAACCGTAAGCATGGCCAGGGAGCCATCTGAATGAAAAGAATTAAGAAACTTGTTAGCGCTGTGCAGCACCGCCTCCGCCCCATTGGGGACCCCCACCCCGAATTGGTAGTCCCCCAAGTATTTAACAGCTTCTTTCCCAACTTTCTTCATGGCTACTTTGGAGACTAATCTTCTCCAAATTGCCCCCACAGCAATGGGGCGAATACCATTATCAGGCTTCAACAAAGGGGTTCGGGGCGCCGAAGCAACAAAATCCGCGAGCACCTTAGGACATAACCCCCCTAGCCAACGGTTTACCACTTCATTGATGGCAGTAAGTAGTCCCAAGGCAGTCGCCGACCCTTCGCCGCTAAGAGCGTCCAACAGGTGTTGGGCTCGGAGGCCATCTCGCCCACAAGATGTCCCTTTCGGAAAAGATTTCACACACCTGTGGACGCAGTCTTTATCCACGGATAACGCAGGTTGAGACAGAGGGGTTAAAGGGAGGCTCGGGGTGGCGCGAAGGGATGTTTGTCGATAAGGGCTTGCATGGTAGATTCCCCCGGGGAGCAACCCCACTGGAACACAACACCTTAACTGCAGCAGTGAAGTGACCATCACTCACTTTCCTGAGACATTGCTTGATGTAAGGGCTAACCTCCTCAGCTATCTCTCGTTGTGCCTCCCCCCCTCCCCCCACGCACGACCTCTTCTCCACTATCGGCAAGGAGGGAATTGACCAAAATCTCAAAACCATAGCCCTCCTTCCACAAAGCTAAGGCCCGCAAAATACTATCACATTGCAAGGACTTTCGATTACCCGACCTTCTCTCTTGCCTGGAAGACGGTTTAACCACCTTAAGGGTACAACGGGGTAAGAGCAAGAGTTTGACCCAGCTTTCAACAGACCCGGGGGAAGCTACTACTTTATGGATGGCACCTGTCAAAGCTTGCGCAAATGCCAAACGGCAGCTTGGGGGGATGCTCTTAACAGTTCGAACCGGAAGGGAGAAAACACGTGCAAAAATTGATTCTGTTAATTTTTTATTAATAAGTTTGACCCGACAATTGATCAAGTTAGAGTAAAAATCAGCAGGTGCCCTTTTAAGGGTTTATTACCTACATAATAACCAACTCCTAGCCACTTTCAATTCGAATAATGGCTGGACCGTTTGTGATTAATCACAAAGTCAAAGCAGAATTACGTCAACTTTGACTTTCGGTCATTACACTAATGAAAACTTAATTACAGAGGCTAAGTACACTTAGAAGAGTCCTTAGCACGAAGATTGAAACTAATAGAGCTTCCTTCCAAAGTAGGATGCTCCAGAGAGTGATTTAAAAGCTCCAAAGCTTGGGAGTAATGTTGAGAATATGAAAATGATCATGCAAGTGAGAATGGCAGCCAAAAACCCACCTATTTATACTAATCGAAGGTGCCACCAGATCAATACAGGTGTTATGGCTCTTCCATGATCATCACATCTGTCCAAAATGGTTTTTAAAACCATCAAACAGTCCCTAGATTCGAATTCAAGCTGGTATGTGTGAAGAGAAGGGCAGAACCTGCACCTGTGCATGGATTCTGCCTAGATACTGCCGTCGCGCTGTGCCATGGCATAATGGTTTACCTGTGGCGTGACGCCACCACCCTGGTTACCAACATATCAAGTTTCAAACTTGACACTTTCACCCCCTGAACCTTCTAAAACGTAAAATCTTTCATTTTAGGCACATTTAACCCATATAACTTATATTTTGATGATCCATGAGATATAACCAAACATTGTTAGGTCCGGTTTCGTTAAATGATAGCCGAAAACACAAGTTTTTCCTTGTTGACACTTTTAACCTCTTAATTACGAAAGTTAACGTATTTTCCTCATACGATATCGAAACCTTGTGAAATTTTTATCACTTATTATTGGGAGCATAATTAATCATTGCAAAGCTCCGGGTTCGTTAAAAGGTCACTCAGAGGTATTATTTAAACATGTTGACACATTTAACCCTCGCGTCTTGTAAGCTTTCACTTTCTTCCACAAACGGTTTCATACGATTCATGAAACATCGTGAAGGGTTGTTGAAAGGCAAAATTATCAAATGTTGACACTTTGAATCCCTTTTACACACATACTTTCTTCGTTTGTCAACTTTAGTCCCTCGTAATAAATTTGTTACACGTTTAAAGTTCATGACATGTGTCTTGATTTTATTGGACATGATTTTACGAGGTGTTACAGGGCACTTCCTAATTATCACGTTGTCTCAGTCTAATGTCGGGTCAAACTTATTAATAAAAAGTCAACAGAATCAGTTTTTACAAATTAATTCATAACTGATAAAGCAGAGGTTATGGAAAATGTTTTAACACTAAAATAACTTGGTAAATAAAATAAGAACATGCTTAGGCATGTTTAACCCGACAATTCTGAGTTTAGGCTCGGTTCGCCACCGAAAGTCGCAAAAGTTGACTTTTCCTTTGACTTTCATTTCTGACCTGATTTAGCTTAGCTTAGATATGCCTTAGGATTCCTTTAGGACCATATTACATGTCCCTCTGAGAATATACTATATGGTTCCTTTTAAATCTGAATCATTTGCATGTTTCCGTTAAATGCTTAAAAGTTGACCATTATGCCCTTTTGATATAAAAAAGAGATTTTTGAAAATGTGAAAGGAAAAAAACCATTACTACTGATTTATAAGTATGTCCTAAAAATTTGACATCAGTTTACGGTCTAAACTAGGGGTTATGCAAGATATCGTAAATTGAAAGCTTTTTATTAATTAAATGGTAATTTCAATATAAATCATATTCAAACTCAGTTTTTGTCACCAAACTTTATACCCACTGGTATAATATAATATATAGGGATTTTTGGAAATTTTTGCCAAATTTTAAGCTGATTATATTATAGAGTTTTAATGTAAATTCGGTATTGACAAAATTACCCTTTTCTTTGATAAAATGATTTTACATAACATTTTGATACCAAACCTTTTCCTACTGATTCCATATGTTAAATAAAATACTTTAAGCTTTAGAAACTGATCAAAATCTCAGATTTTCTTAAATAACCCGAAAATCGTCAAATACCGACTTTTACGCTTTTTAAACGCATAGTATGGGTTAAAACTATATTTGACACTTAAGACTCATCACCTACTGATATTATAAGCAAATTTTTATACTTTAACAGTAAGTAAAAGTTTTGAACTCAGATTTCCAAATTTAACCCTTAAAGCATATGTGAAATTACCAAAATGCCCCTACAGTGCATAGTTTGGCCATAAATGATAAAATTCAAATATTTATGATAACTTACTGATATAACTTGTTAAAATAAATATTTTTACTGGTTATTTTAGTCCAGAACCTCAGATTATATTTAACCTCTTTTATGAGCTTTAAAATAACCAAAATACCCCTACGGGGCTTAAATTGATTTTAAATTCGTTTTGGGCATAATGGAAGGTATCCTACTGATATCATAACATATTTAAAGCATATTAACTTGTGGAACATGTACATGATTCATTTGGTTACCCGTTATGCATTTTGAGCGTTCGGTACGGTTTATGTAACTAGTTTGCATAAATTAACCGAAACGGGTCAAACCTTATCATTTTTACTTCAAAATCCAGAATGTATTTAGTATACCCATTTTATAGAAGTCCTCATACTTTTTGGGTCTAAATCACATTCTAATCCGGTCTTCACTTAATCTTGCGTTTTAAACCGTATACCTTTCTTTAAAACTAACCGGTCTAAGTTATAATTTAAATAAGACCCGTTAGGAATCTAATAGGTTATTAAAACCTTCGTTCCATATTAGGATCCCAGCAAAAGATACTTGTACTTGCTGATTGATATACGGCTGAGGATAAATTTATAGTTTTGCTCAGGTAAATACTTTTAACTTATTTTCCGTTATACGGGCTTGGGATACGATATTATAATAATACCGCTTGGTTGGGTATTGAATGTTTAATCGATTAGTGGTTAAGCTATTGAAATAACCCGTTTTAATCTGTAATGTTTGATGCAATGCCTTTGGGGGGTAAATGACCATGTCATGGATATCCTCGGCTCATTTATTAGAAATGGCCACGGCTTAAGCACGGGGTTTAGGCATACACCTGACAGTTGCGTATGTATAAACGGTATCTCACTCTCTTGTGGGCTTATACTTGTGGTGTGTCTATTAATCTAATCCGGCTCTTCTAATCGGGTCCCGAATGGACGATAAACATGTAAAACTGTATACAAGATTATTTAAATAATTGTCCCAAGTTATAAAAGAACTTTTGTGCCTTGTGCATTTAAATCAATTTCATAAACGCTTTTCAAAAAGAGTCTGTTAATTGTATTTACCAGTGTAAACTAACGTATTTTTCAAAAAGGTTAAGTGCAGGTACTACGCGTAATGGGCTGGCTACTCCTAGTATCAAATAAAGAGTCTTGCTAGCTTTTGATGCTTAAATCTGTTGAACAGTATTTCTTTTTATTTTAGATCCGTCTGTGGATCCACTTACAATCTGTTGTGTAGTATTTTATGTTACTTTCAATTCGGTTTGTATAATTAATACTTTAGACTTCCGCTATGCATTGAACTATGATTATTTGACAATGATGATATAAACTATGTCACGATACTCCCCACCGGACCCACCGGTAATACGTGGAAATATCGGGGTGTGACAGGTTGGTATCAGAGCCAACATTGAGTGAATCAAACAGTAGCCTTTTGTGTTTAATCTCAATGACAATGTTTGCACACTCCTTGACTTCCGAGTCTAGGCTAATGACTTAGGACTGATACTAATCTTATTGTTTTTCTTTTGTTGGTTTTGACAGGAACAAAGAAAATGCTGCAACGATTCAGAGGAAGAGGTGGAAGAGGCAAGGCGCCGATAACTGCTCCAAATGATCACGAGGCCAGGCCATCACACCGGCGAACTCCTTCAGCAACTTTTAGCTCTAGTCCCCAGGAGGATTGGAGGACTTATCTAGAGCCAGAGAGACGTTCAGTCTCCCTCAGTTCCTCCCCGTCTTATCATCACTCTTTTGGACCACATCAAGACGAGGAGCACAATGATTCACACCACTCCTTCATCTCGCTTCAGTGGTCGAGTTCACACCAGGCTTTTCAGGACCCTGCCCCGTACTCTCAAAGCAGGTTCAATCCAATGAACCAAATTCAAGAACCCGAGGGTCCAAACCCTTTGGGGCCAGATGACCACTATCCTTAGATGCAGGATATGGAGATGGATGAAGATCCGGATCCGGAGATGCCAAATGGGACGCCCACGCATCCCATCGAGATTTCTGATGGATCATCTTTTCATGGTTCGCCATACAGGGGCCCAGACAGTTTTGCAGAAAGGTGGGCCACATACCACTAGGAGTTCACTCCCCCTTTTAACCCACAACATGAACAGCAGCAGGATCCCTCTAAGGATTCGCGTTTCCAGGCGGTCACGCCACCGCCACCGCGACAGCCAGAACAGCAACCGCCTCCAGAACCACCGAGGCGAAGAAGATCAGGTGCACGGATGTCCGTGCGAGGGGGTTTCTACTTTAGCACCCCCCCCCCCCCCAACACTCAAGCAACAGCCACTACCCGCTGTTGTACGAAGACCCGCAAATGGGTGGGCCTTCAAACCCAGCTTCAGAAGTCGACTCAGATCCAGTCGCACCACCACCACCAATGGGTTATGAAAACCCAATCCCTTCCTACGTCGGTGCAGCGGCGTATAACCCGTTTGAACATCAGGCATATTCATGTTACAACTTCTACAATGCCCCTGCCGTCGACCCGTACCTTGAAGCGGCAAACTACAATGCTCACCACCCTGAAGGACCCTTCGCTTCGTACCAAACTGGGTACCCAGCTTATGGGTATCAATACCCACCACCTCCTCAACCTCTGCAACAGCAGCCGCCGTAGCCACCACAGATCCAACCACCGCAGCAGCAGGAAATCCTTCAGAGGTTGAACCAGGTGGAACGAGAGGTACAGGAGGAGCGTAGAAGCCGCCGGGGTCTGCTTAAGGGTTTGGCAGACCTAATAAAGGGGAAGAAGAAGAGGGATTATTGAAATTCCTTATTTATTTTGTTTTATACTTTTAAAATTTCAATTAAGTCCCTGTGTAGACATCTATTTATGTATCGAGTCCCTGCGAGGACTTGTACTTCTTCTTTTAGTCCCTATGTGGACAATGTTATTTCTTTAAAGTCTCGTTTAGGGCAATTATGTACTTTTAAAATTTATTGGAATGTTTTAATTTAAAATTTCATTTGTCATTATATGTATGAATATATTATATAAAATAAATCAAAATAACATTTCAAATTGATCTGCCATTAAATGTTGAAAGAAAATCTTGAAGGTATAACCTAGCCTATATGTCATTTTAGACATGGCTCAGATGGTAGAACCTTTTTTAAGATTCAATTCCTTGTTAACATCTGAAAACATGTTAGCACTCCTGACAACAGTGATACGATAAAATCACACTTGTCATTCTTATATTGGACTTTTCCAATTCCTTATTCTCATTTAATTAAAACATCCATTAGTGATGAAGTGCCTACGGGCCATATTCAATGTCTAATGAGACAAAAAGACAGTTGTAGTCTACGACTCCCTGTCAAGAAAAGGTAATGAACTATGATCAAACCTTAATGCCTCGATCTTATAAGATCATGGCCTAAATTTTTAAAAATGTCCTTGCGACTAGGCCTTTTGTGCCACTCTAATATCCTTAGTGATTTATAACTATGGTTAAATTATAAAGAAAATCCTAAATAAATTTACCAATATGGTTTATAGTTACCATGGCTAATGAATAATCAAAAATGATGA
The DNA here is from genome assembly GCA_030545235.1 of Helianthus tuberosus. Taxonomy (NCBI): domain Eukaryota; kingdom Viridiplantae; phylum Streptophyta; class Magnoliopsida; order Asterales; family Asteraceae; genus Helianthus; species Helianthus tuberosus. The sequence goes on from JARYGA010056056.1 coordinate 1,861,199, forward strand.
TTCCATAATAACCTTTGAAATAAATATTGTCAATTGTTTTATGTAGCAATCAAGCTACATGGCTGAATCAGTTGAGGTTAACAGTCACCCTAGGGAAAGGAATGATACCACCAAGATTAATGTGGCCGGTGCGGATTTGCAAGCAATGATAGATAAGGCTGTCACTCGAGCCATGGACAGATAGTTCAAAGAATCTAGTGGTACTCGTAGCAGGACCCTATCTGTAGCTCATACAAAACCACCATCCAAGTCGCACGCATCACACAGAGACGATTCCCATCACTCATCAAACCAAAGGAGTGTCCCGTCTAAGAAGATCGTGCTCAATCAAGAGCCACGTGTTAAGACCTGTTCTTATAAATATTTCATCTCCTGCAAGCCCAGGGACTTCACAGGAGAGAAAGAAGCCATTGATTGCATGATGTGGTTAGATGAGATGGATACAGTGGTTGATAATAGTGGTTGTGCAGAACAGGACATTGTGAAATTTGTTTCACAATCTTTTAAAGGTGAAGCTTTAGCTTGGTGGAGATCCCTAATCCAAGCTATAGGAAAGATCCCATTGTATAATCTGACTTGGGATCAGTTTGTTGCTCTAATCAAGGAAAATTTATGTCCTCAACATGAAGTTGAGAAAATTGAGACTGACTTCTTGACCTTAGTTATGAAGAACTTAGATTGTCAGGAGTATCTTACGAACTTCAACACCATGTCACGATTAGTTCCTTATTTGGTCACACCGGAATCAAAACGCATAGCTCGTTTTATTGGAGGTTTAGCTCCATAAATTAAAGGAAATGTGAAAGCATCTAGACCTACCACTTTCAGGTCAGTGGCAGATTTGTCTCTATCTCTCACACTTGATGTTATCAGAAACAAGTCTTTTAAAGCTTCTGAGGAAGAAAAACGGAAACGGGAGGATGAGAGTTCTCATCGCTCCGACAAGAAAAGGAAAGGGAACTCAGATCACAAGAAGAGTTCGGGGTTTAAGAAGGATAACCAGCAGTCGGGTGAGAAACCCAAATGTAAAACATGTCAAAAGCATCACTTTGGGAAGTGCAGGTTGGAATCGAAGTCGCAGTCGCAATCAAAGACTGTTGGATGTGGGATCTACAAGTCCAAAGAACATAAGACCTTGGATTGCAAGAAACTGAAAGATGCAACCTGTTATGGTTCCAACGAAAAGGGGCACATTAAGACCATTTGCCCCAAGAATCCAAAGAAGCCTGAAGAGTCTAAGAAGACCAATGCTCGGGTCTTCCAAATGAATGCATAGGAAGCCATTCAGAATGACAATGTGATAACAGGTACCTTTCTTATCAATGATGTTTATGCTAGAGTGTTGTTTGATTCAGGTGCAGACAAGTCTTTTGTGGACAATAAATTTTGTAAACTGTTAAACCTGCCTGTTAAAACCCTAAGCATAAAATATGAAGTAGAATTGGCCGATGGTACTATAGAGACTGCCTCAATAGTTCTAGATGGATGTTTTATATCCATTAGGAATCATTCTTTTCCGCTGTCCTTGCTTCTGTTGAAACTAGCAGGATTCGACATAGTAATAGGCATGGATTGGTTATCTTCTAATCAAGCCCATATTGTTTATGATAAGAAGTAAGTGGTTATTAAGACTCCTTATGGTGAACCACTTACAATACAAGGAGATACACAGTACGGTTTGCCTAAGCAGGTGTCTATGCTTAAGGCATCAAGGTGTTTGAAGAAGGGTTGTGTCATTTACATGGCACAAGTGACTATTGATGAACCAAAGCCCAAGATCGAAGACATCCCTGTTATTTCTGAATATCCAGATGTATTCCCTGAAGAACTACCTGGTTTACCTCTAGATAGGCAAGTGGAGTTCAGAATCGACATTATTCCTGGAGAAGCACCAGTTGCAAGAGCACCTTACCGGTTGGCACTGACTGAGATGAAAGAGTTAAGGACTCAGTTAGATGATTTATTGGCAAAGGGTTTTATTCGACCTAGCTCGTCCCCTTGGGGAGCACCGATTCTCTTTGTGAAGAAGAAAGATGGATCAATGTGTTTATGCATTGATTATCGCGAGCTGAACAAGGTAACGATCAAGAACAGATATCCATTGCCCAGGATCGACGATCTGTTTGATCAACTGCAAGGGGCAGGTTATTTCTCCAAGATTGAGTTAAGGTCAGGTTACCATCAACTGAAGGTCAGAGACGAAGATGTGTATAAGACTGGATTCAGAACTCGATATGGTCACTACGAGTTCTTAGTGATGCCTTTCGGGCTCACCAATGCACCGGCATCATTCATGGATCTCATGAATCGCGTTTGCAAGCCGTATTTAGACAAGTTTGTCATTGTCTTCATTGAAGTCTTCATTGATGACATTCTTATTTACTCGAAGAGTCAAGCCGATCATGAAAGACATCTCCGGTGTATCCTTAAACTTCTGCAGCAAGAAAAGCTCTACGCCAAGTTTGCAAAATGTAAGTTTTGGCTTCATGAAGTCCAATTCCTTGGACATGTGGTAAGTGAGCGTGGCATCTAGGTGGATCCCGCTAAGATCGAAGCGATTTTGAATTGGCAAGAGCCTAAGACTCCTACAAAGATACGCAGATTCTTGGGTCTAGCAGGTTATTATAGACGTTTCATTGAAAACTTTTCATGGATTGCCGCACCTCTAACATCGTTAACTCGCAAGAATGTCAAGTTTGACTGGGGTCCCAAGCAGCAAGAATCATTTGATATTCTTAAGCAGAAATTAAGCAATGCTCCCGTGTTGACATTGCCGGAAGGAATTGAAGAATTTGTCGTTTATTGTGACGCATCGCACACAGGTATGGGATGTGTGCTTATGCAGAAGGGCAAGGTTATTTCCTATGCTTCACGGCAATTAAAGGCGCACGAGAAGAATTACACCACCCACGATTTGGAGTTGGGTGTCGTTGTATTTGCACTGAAGCTTTGGAGGCATTATCTTTATGGAACTAAGTGCGTGATCTATTATGATCATAAGAGCCTTCAGCATCTGTTTAACCAGAAGGATCTTAACATGAGACAGCGTCGATGGATGGAGACACTGAATGATTATGATTGTGAAATCTGATATCATCCAGGCAAAGCGAATGTAGTCGCCGATGCCTTGAGCAGAAAAGAAATGGGTAAGCCTATTAGAATCAATGCCAAGGGCATTGAATTGAAGAACAGCTTGAATGAAAGGTTGTTAGCCGCTCATAAGGAAGTTGTATTAGAAGCTAACTACCCGAGTGAGAAGTTAGGCGTCACTGCTGATCAATTGTCGTATGGAAAGGATGGGATCCTAAGATTAAATGGTCGAATCTGGGTCCCTATCCATGGAGGACTTAGAGACGTAATCCTTCAAGAAGCTCACAGTTTGAAATATTCAGTCCATCCTGGCAATGATAAGATGTACCAGGATTTAAAGGCAAATTATTGGTGGATAGGTTTGAAGAAATCTATAGCCACTTATGTGGCTAAATGTCTGACATGTGCTCAGGTTAAAGCCGAACACCAAAAGCCGTCAGGTTTGCTGCAACAGCTTGAACTTCCCACTTGGAAGTGGGAAATGGCAACTATGGATTTTATCACTAAGTTACCAAAGACAAAGCATGGGAATGATACTATTTGGGTTATAGTCGACAGGCTAACGAAGTCAGCTCACTTTTTACCTATTAAAGAAACTCACAGCTCCGACAAGCTAGCTCAGCTGTATATGGATGAGATGTGTCATGGACTTTAAACGTGTAATAAATTGTTTCCGAGGGACTAAAATTGTCAAACAAGTGTAAAGACGTTTGTGGAAGGATCAAAAGTGTCATCATGCCTAACTTGTGCCTCTGATTGGAGTTACGTGATGTTCATATTCCTTAATGAATAAATTATCGAACATTGAAAGCCGTTTGCGCTTAAATTTAAAACTTTGCAAAGTATAGGGGTTAAAAGTGTCAACATGTTAAACGTTACCTCTGAGTGACCTTTAAACGATCCCAAAAGCATTGTGACATTTGAATATTTCGCTCTCGAGAATATTGGGTAGCAATCTCTTGAAGTTTCGAAGAAAACAAGACTTTTCGGGTGATCTTACAACTAACCGGGGACTTAACGGAGTTAATATATGACCCAAGGCCCTTAATAGTTAACTATGGGGGTCATAAGTGCAATAAATGGAAGTTATTTAAATTAAAAATGGACCAGGGACTGAAACTACAATAAACGAAAGATGTTAACCGTTTGAGGAGAGCCTCGCGGGGCGCGTAGACATCCTCTGAAGTCTATGCGGCCCGCAACACAGGTGCCAGCGACAAAAGACCTGCACAACTGCAGGTTCAACCAGTTCCACCACCTTTGCATGCAAATTTTCGATACCAGGGACTCAGCAAATGGTTTTTCATGCACTAGGGACACCTGGGAACATCTGAAAGCAACATAGGGACATATGGATTGATCTTGGAGACTCAAATTTCCTATATAAAGTCCTTGGTTTTTCTTGTTCATTTGCACATTTGAAGTTTTACTTCACAACTCTCTATCTGAAGCCTCCTGGAGCTTAAGGAAGCTTTCTGAAGTTTCAAATTCGTGCTAAGGACACTAGTAAGTGTTCTTAGCTTCCTAAGTTTAAGTTTTATTAGCTTAATGACCGAAAGTCAAAGTTATCGTAATTAAGCTTTGACTTTGTGATTAATCACAAACGGTCCAGCTATTATTCGAATTGAAAGTGGCTATATGTTGGTAATTATGTAGGTAATAAACCCTTAAAAGGGAACCTCCTAATTATCACGTTATCTCAGTCTAATGTCGGGTCAAACATATTAATAAAAAGTCAACAGAATCAGTTTTTACAAATTAATTCATAATTGATAATGTAGAGGTTATGGAACATGTTTTAACACTAAAATAACTTGGTAAATAAAATAAGAACATGTTTAGGCATGTTCAACCCGATAATTCTGAGTTTAGGCTCGGTTCGCAACCGAAAGTCGCAAAAGTAGACTTTTGCTTTGACTTTCAGTTCTGACCCGATTTAGCTTATCTTAGATATGCCTTAGGGTTCCTTTAGGACCATATTACATGTTATTATAACCCTCTGAGATTATACTATATGGTTCCTTTTAAATCTGAATCATTTGCATGTTTCCGTTAAATGCTTAAAAGTTGACCATTATGCCCTTTTGATATCAAAACGAGATTTTTGAAAATTTGAGGAGACAAAAACCTTTATTACTGATTTATAAGCATGTCCTAAAAATTTGACATCAGTTTATGGTCTAAAATAGAAGTTATGCAAGATATCGTAAATTGAAAGCTTTTTATTAATTAAATGGCAATTTCAATATAAATCATATTCAAACTCAGTATTTGTCACCAAACTTTATACCCACTGATATAATATAATATTTAGGGATTTTTGTAATTTTTTGCCAAATTTTAAGCTGATTATATTATAGAGTTTTAATGTAAATTCGGTATTGACAAAATTACCCTTTTCTTTGATAAAATGAGTTTTACATAACATTTTGATACCAAACCTTTTCCTACTGATTCCATATGTTAAATAAAATACTTTAAGCTTTAGAAACTGATCAAAATCTCAGATTTCCTTAAATAACCTGAAAATCGTCAAATACCGACTTTTACGCTTTTTAAACGCATAGTTTGGGTTAAAACTATATTTGACACTTAAGACTCATCACCTACTGATATTATAAGCAAATTTTTATACTTTAACAGTAAGTAAAATTTTTTAACTCAGATTTCCTAATTTAACCCTTAAAGCATATGTGAAATGACCAAAATGTCTCTACGGTGCATAGTTTGGCCATAAATGATAAAATTCACATATGTATGATAACTTACTGATATAACTTGTTAAAATAAATATTTTTATTGATTATTTTAGACCAGAACCTCAGATTACCATTTAACCTCTTTTATGAGCTTTAAAATGATCAAAGTACCCCTACGGGGCTTAAATTGATTTTAAATTCATTTTGGGCATAATGGAAGGTATCATACTGATATCATAACATATTTAAATCATATTAACTTGTGGAACATGTACATGATTCATTTGGTTACCCGTTATGCATTTTGAGCATTCGGTACGGTTTATGTAACTAGTTTGCATAAATTAACCGAAACGGGTCAAACCTTATTATTTTTACTTCAAAATCCAGAATGTATTTAGTTTACCCATTTTATAGAAGTCCTCATACTTGTTGGGTCTAAATCACATTCTAGTCCGGTCTTCGCTTAATCTTGCGTTTTGAACCGTATACCTTTCTTTAAAACTAACCGGTCTAAGTTATAACTTAAATAAGAGCCGTTAGGAATCTAATAGGTTATTAAAACCTTCGTTCCAGATTAGGAGCCCAGTAAAAGATACTTGTGCTTGCTGATTGATATACGGCTGAGGATAAATTTATATTTTTTGCTCAGGTAAATACTTTTAACTTATTTTCCGTTATACGGGCTTGGGATACGGCATTAAATATAATACCGCTTGGTCGGGTATTGAATGTTTAATCGATTAGTGGTTAAGCTATTGAAATAACCCGTTTTAATCTGTAATGTTTGATGCAATGCCTTTGGGGGGTTAATGACCATGTCCTGGATATCCTCGGCTCATTTATTAGAAATGGTCACGGCTTAAGCACGGGGTGTAGGCATACACCTGACAGTTGCGTATGTATAAACGGTATCTCACTCTCTTGTGGGCTTATACTTGTGGTGTGTCTATTAATCTAATCCGGCTCTTCTAACCGGGTCCCGAATGGACGACAAACATGTAAAACTATATACAAGATTATTTAAATAATTGTCCCAAGTTATAAAAGAACTTTTGTGCCTTGTGCATTTAAATCAATTTTATAAATGCTTTTAAAAAAGAGTCAGTTAATTGTATTTACCAGTGTTAATTGACGTATTTTTCAAAAAGGTTAAGTGCAGGTACTACGCGTAATGGGCTGGCTACTCCTAGTATGAAATAAAGAGTCTTGCAAGCTTTTGATGCTTAAATCTGTTGAACAATATTTCTTTTTATTTTAGATCCGCCTGTGGATCCACTTACAATCCGTTGTGTAATATTTTATGTTACTTTCAATTCGGTTTGTATAATTAATACTTTAGACTTCCGTTGTGCATTGAACTGTGATTATTTGACTATGATGATATCAACTATGTCACGATACTCCCCACCGGTAATACGTGGAAATATCGAGGTGTGACACAATTGTATTTAAGACCAATTGAAGTCCCGAAAGGGTATTTTGGTCATTTTAAAGTTTATAAAAAAAATTTAATTGTAAACTAAGGTTCTGGTCTAAAATTTTTAGTAAAAATATTTATTTTATGTTGTTATATCAGTAAGATATCATACATATGTGTGTTTAATCATTAGTGGCCAAACTATGCACCGTAGGGGCATTTTGGTCATTTCACATATGCTTTTAAGGTCAATTGGGAAATCTGAGTTCAAGACTTATACTTACCGTTAAGATATTAAAATTCATTTATGAAATCAGTAGGTATTATGTCTTAGGTGCTAAATATGGTCTTAAACCATACTATGCGCCTAATTCGCATAAAAGTCGATATTTTACGATAATTGAGATGTTTATGAATTTCTGAGATTTTTATCAGTCTTGAATGCTTAAAATATTTTATTTAATATATAACATCAGTAGGAAAATGTTTGACATGAGAATGATGTGTAAAACTCATTTTATTAATGAAAAGGGCATTATCGTCAATTACCGAGTTCATGCAAGAACTGTATGTTATGGTCAGTATAAAATCAGACCAAAAATTCCAAAATTCCCTAAAAATTATATTAAAACAGTAGATAATGATTTTGGTGCCAAAATTCGGGTTTAAATATGATTTATGCTAAAAATGTCATTTATTTCACAAAAAGTTTCATTTTACACTATCTTGCAAAACTTTAGTTTGAGACCGGAAATTGATGTCAAATTTTGTGGACATACTTATATTTCAGTAATAAAGCTTTTTTATCCTCTCATATTTTCAAAAATCTCGTTTTTATAACATAAGGGCATAATAGTCAACTTTTAAGCAAATAACGGAAACATGCGATGTACTATGATTTCTAAGGGACCATGAAGTATAACCTCAGAGGGTTATTCTAACATATAATATGGTCACAAAGGAACCCTAAGGCATAACTAAACTAAGCTAATTCGGGTCAGAATTGAAAGTCAAAGCAAAAGTCTACTTTTGCGACTTTCGGTTGCGAACCGAGCCTAATACTCAGAATTGTCGGGTTAAACATGCCGAAACATGTTCTTATATTATTTACCAAGTTATTTAAGTGATAAAATGTATTTTATAGCTTCAACATTATCAGTTAAGAATTAATTTATAAAAACTGACTCGTTTGACTTTTGTGTTAAGTACTTTGACCCGACAATTGACCAAGTAAATGTGATAATTAGGAGGTGCCCTTTTGAGGGATTATCACCTACTTAATTACCAACACATAGCCACTTTCAATTCGAATAATGGCTGGACCGTTAGTGATTAATCACATAGTCAAAGTATAATTACTGTTTTGGTAAAAAATTACCTAAGCAATTTAGTGATCAAATTAGTTATGTGAGATAGTGTGCTGAGAATGTGTATTGAAAATATGCTGAGTTGGTTGTTTGCAAAAACAGTATTCAGGATATAGCTCAGGATATTGAGCTATATCTACAATCAAACAATGAGCAAAAAGTAAAGGGTGACACGAGATGTACGAGGAAAGCCCTTGATCAATCTAGATCGCCGGCATAAAACCTCGGGAGCTGACAATCGCAGCTGCCTTGTTCTTCTTATTGCTTCAAATATCAGGATACAGTGCAGGATATTGATCAGATCACTACTAAGTGTTACAATGCTTTGTTAGAAAGTGAGAGTTAAGAGATAGTAGAAGTGTTTGAGAGCAGTGAGTGTTGTGTCCTATTTGATCTGATATATCCGTCTATTTATAGCTAAGAAATGAAACAAAATCTCCTACAAATGGGGGATACCATCGAATATTCCCTAGTTAACGTTGGAGACAAAGTAAAGCGGCTTCAACGTCTTTCTTTGAACTACTTGGACCGAGTCTTCAGGGGAAAAGGTCTTTATGAACGTTGCAAGCTTGGACTCGTACTCCTGCACATAATCCGTTAGTGATCCTCAGGATACCATCCAGGATGTTACCAATATCCTGAGTCAGCATCCTGAGAATGAACATTTATCATATAGCCAAGATATAATTCAAGATATTATCCAGGATATGGTCTCAGAATTTTACCCATAACAATTACGATACCTTTGACTTTCGGGCATTAAGCTAATAAAAACTTAACTATAGAAGCTAAGAACACTTACAAAGGTCCTTAGCACGAAGATTAACTTGAGAAAGCTTCCTAGATGACCAGGATGCTCTAGAGAAGTGTTTGAGAGTAAAAATTGAAGTGTGTAAGAACAATGTGCAAAACTTGGTCTTATTTATAGGAATTTGAAGGTCCCCAAGATCAATCCAGCTGTAAGTAGGAGTAACCAGATGATACAAAGTGTCCCCATGGCAGTAAAACCCATTTGCACAATCCCTGGTATCGAAAACATGCATACAAAGGCGGTGGAGGAGTTGCTACATGCAACTGTCCAGTGTTCTGTCGCTGGTGACTCAGTCGCGGCCCGCGTAGACTTCAGAGAAGGTCTACGCGCCCCGCGAGGACCTCTTATTCCGGTAAAAAGTTTGTAAAACTTGCATTTTCAGTCCCTGATCCATCTTAAGTTTAAATAACCTTCGTTTACTGCAATATTAACCCCCATAGTTAACTTTTAAGAGTCTTGGGTCATAAAATAAACACCGTTAAGCTCCCGGTTAGTTACGGGATCACCCGAAAGGTCATAATCTCAAACGTTGACGCATTCGATCCCTATTTCTTCATCTCAAGCAATATGATAAAGTGGTTCAGCAGGATCCTGAATGCGAGCTACCTACGACTTGAAAAGATCCACCGCAGGATATAGGATGTGAAGTATTGGTATTTGAGTTCCTTCAGGTATCCTGATTGATGATCCTAGGTTCGCCAAGGCATCTGCTTCAGCATTATCCTCTCTCGGTACCTGTTCAAGTTTAAAAATATCAAAATATCCTGCTATTTTTTTTTTTGAGAATTTAGAGATACTCGATTAACTTCTCACCTTTGACTGCATAGGATCCATTAAAATGATTAGAAATTAACAAGGAATCAACATAAACTTGCAAACTCTTAATATTCATGTTTTTAGCCAACTCTAATCCTGCGATCAAAGCCTCATATTCTGCTTCATTGTTAGTGGCAGGAAATTCACATCTAATAGCCTGGGGTAATATGTCCCCCTGTGGCGATTTTAGTAGTATACCCAATCCTACACCTCTAACATTAGATGCACCATCAGTATATAATGTCCAGGATTCTAAGGTTTCTCTTAGTTGCTGAACTTCTAGGTCTACTTCATTTTGAATATCACTACTGAAATCAGCCACAAAGTCAGCTAGAGCCTGAGACTTTATGGCATTTCTAGGTTCATATACTAGATCCTAGGAACTTAATTTTACTGACCATTTAGCCATTCTACCTGACATTTCAGGTTTTCTAAGCACATTTTTAACAGGATAATTGGTTTTAACATGAATCCTATGTGTTTCAAAGTAATGTCTAAGCTTTGTTGATGCTATAACTAGGGCTAATATTAATTTTTCTAAATGAGAATATCTAGTTTCAGCATCTAATAAACTTTTGCTAACATAATAGACAGGATATTGTTGACCTTCATTATCCTTTACGAGAACAGTACTTACAGCATTCCCTGATACTGCGAGGTATAGGGACAATGGTTCACCATCCTCTGGCTTCATCAATAGAGGTGCAGTTGAAAGATATTGCTTCAAATCCTGCAAGGCTGCTTCATGTTTCTCTCCCCATTCGAACTTCTTGTTCTTCTTCAGGATATCATAAAATTCCTTGCATTTTTCTGAGGATCTTGAAATAAATATGTTTAATGCTGCTACTCGTCCCGTCAGTCTTTGAACATCCTTCATATTGGAAGGTGACTTGATATCCAAGATGGCTTTGATCTGTTCTGGGCTTGCTTCTATCCCTCTTTTAGTCACCATATATCCTAAAAACTTTCCTGCTCCAACTCCAAAATGGCACTTGGCAGGATTTAGCTTCATGTTATATTGATCCATGATATCAAATGCTCCCTTAATATCCTGGAGGTGATCCTCAGCCTTCTTAGATTTCACTACCATGTCATCGATGTACACCTCCATTCTGTCCCCCAGCTTGTCTTTAAACATCATGTTTACCAATCTTTGGTATGTTGCACCTGCATTTTTCAAACCAAAGGGCATAGCAGTATAACAATAAATACCTGTTGGTGTATGAAATCAGTATCCTCCTGGTCCGAAGGTTCCATTTGGATCTGCTGAAATCCTGAGGATGCATCCATGAAGGTTAACATCTCATGGCCGGCAGTAACATCCACCATTGAGTCAATATGAGGAAGAGGAAATGGGTCTTTGGGACAGGCTTTGTTCAAGTCTGTGTAATCTACACAAACTCTTCATTTCCCATTTTTATTTTGTACCACAACTACATTTGCTAGCCATCTTGGAAATTTGACCTCCCTGCTCATTTTGGATTTCAATAACCTCTCTACTTCTTCCTAAATAATCATATTTCGTTCCGGAGCAAACTTCCTTCTCTTTTATTGGACAGGCTTGAATGACCTGTCATTACCGAGCTTATGAGTTATAATATCCTTGGAAATACCTGTCATATCCTCGTGCTTCCACGCGAATGTTGACATCCTGCATTTCAAAAAGTTAGTCAACTGATCCTCAATATCCTGAGGGATATTGGTTCCTACGAGCACCGAGATATCTGGATTATCCTGATCTAGGATAATTTTCTTTACATCCTGCTCTGAAGCCTCCACGATATCCTGGGCTCGCATCTTTAATTGCTATGCTGCACTAGGTTTGGTTGAGGATTTCATCGAGGATGAGTAACACTCCTTTGCTTCCTGCTTATCACTATCCACCTTGACAACCCCCCAAGGAGTAGGGATCTTGATGCATTGATGATAAGTTGATGGCACAACCTTCATATCATGGATCCATGGCCTACCCAATATAATATTATAGCAGGATAAGGAGTCCATCACACAAAAGCGTTGCATTGAGTTGACCCCTTCAACATATACTGGTAACTTTATCTCTCCCACGGTATTCCTAGCTTCTCCACTGAACCCAACAAGTACAGTGGACTTTGAAGTGATATCCATCGGGGATACATTCATCCTCTTCAACGTCTCTAGTTGAATTATGTTGACGGAACTGCCATTATCCACCAGTATCCTGCGTACAAAATGGTTAGCACATATAAGGTTATTACCAGAGCATCATGGTGAGGATCCTGGACAATATCCCTATCATCACTGTCGAAGGTGATCACTTTATCAGTTGTGAGGGTCGTCATCCTGGTTGGCTTATCTCCTCTCTCGGCCTTAGCCTCTTTTGCATGTCTTTTGGCCGCAGAATATGAAGTCCCACAAATGTCGGATCCTCCTGAAATGAAGTTAATTATCTTGGCATCCGCATGAGGTGATGCTGCTCGTTCAGGATCCTTCTCAGTATCCTGACCCTTATTCTTCTTTCTTCCTAGGAGATCCTTTAGATATCCCTTTCTTAGGAGATAGCTTATTTCTTTCCTCAGAGCAATGCAATCCTCAGTAACATGTCTGAAATCCTCATGGAAGGCACACCATTTGGACTTATCCTTCCAATCAGCTTTTTGTTGATTCTTCCGGGGCCACCTTGCTTTGTCTCCTAAACCCTGCATAGCTGATTTCCTATTGGTTGATTCATAGGTTGTGGATGAATTCATCCTCTCTTGCATCTTTTTGTCATCCTCCAGTCGAATATATCTTAAAGCCCTGTTCCGAGCTTCATCCAGGTTCCTGCATGGGTTCATTACAAGATCCTGGTAAAACTGAGAATCTTTTTGCAACCCCGTCTTGAAAGCCTGCACAGCTGTTGCAACATCAAGATGTGGAATATCTAAGGATTCACAGCTAAACTTGTTCACATAATCTCTTAAGGATTCCTGAGGTCCTTGAGTTATCCTGTAGATAACACTTGTTAGTTTTTCAAAACCTCGACTGCAAGAAAATTGACTATTAAATAAATTGACTAAGTGATCAAGAGATGTAATTGAATGAGGAGGAACGTTTAAAAGCCATTTTAAGGCTGATCCTGTTAAGGTAGAACCAAAACCCTTGCATAGGCATGCTTCCTTGAGATCTGGAGGGATAGGGTTGATCTCCATCCTTTCCCTATACTGGGCAATATGCTCCTCAGGATCCGTAGTTCCGTCATAGAGCTTCATGTTGGGGGTCTGAAATCTTTTTGGGATTTCAGCATCACAGATAGGATATGCAAACCAAGATATCTTGTGGCTATCCTGGGATACTTCTGGGATCGGCTGGACTACTCCAGGTACACTGGATATCATGTCCTTCAACTTTTGAAGCTCCCTGGAAAGTGTTGATGTCATACCTGCATCCTGCAAAGACCCAATACCATTAGTAGCAAGAGTATTATTATTATTAGATATGTTACCAGTCTGAGGATTCTGGCCATATCCTGAAGCATATCCTGAGCTTCTCATAGTTCACACCCTAATCGAAGAGGGTATATCAGGAATATGACTTTGGGAATGGCTAGGCATAATATTCCCCCTATTATCCTCAGTATATACTGCAGAGCTGAAGTTCAAAGCCCTGGGTTGCAAGGGAGTGACAGTATCCTCAGCAGGCCTGCTTGAACTGGATTTCAAGAGTTGTATTTCTCTCATCAGCATTTGGTTGGTCTCCTGCTGTTGCTTCATCTGTTCCTGTATACTACCAAACAAAGTTAGAATTTCATCGTTAGAGGCTAAAACAGGAGCAGATCCCTGAACACTCCGAGTAGGTATAATATCCTGAGGTTGTGAGGAGGCTTGTGTCCTTGGAGGAGGTGGTCGAAGCACCGAACCAATTGTAGCAAAGGTTGTAGCAGACACGGTGGAGGAGCTCATGTTTGATCTTGAGGCCATTGAAAATAGTGTGGTAAAAAATTTTGAAAAAAAAAACCCAGTAATTATTTTGCAAAAGCTTCTAGTAAAAATAGCACCACTTGCCCCACGGTGGGCGCCAAATTGTTTTGGTCAAAATTTACCTAAGCAATTTAGTGATCAAATTAGTTATGTGAGGTAGTATGCTGAGAATGTGTATTGAAAATATGTTGAGTTGGTTGTTTGCAAAAACAGTATTCAGGATATAGCTCAGGATATTGAGCTATATCTACAATCAAACAATGAGCAAAAAGTAAAGGGTGACACGAGATGTACGAGGAAAGCCCTAGATCAATCTAGATCGCCGGCATAAAACCTCAGGAGCTGACAATCGCAGCTGCCTTGTTCTTCTTATTGCTTCAAATATCTGGATACAGTGCAGGATATTGATCAGATCGCTACTAAGTGTTACAATGCTTTGTTAGAAAGTGAGAGTTACGAGAGAGTAGAAGTGTTTGAGAGTAGTAAGTGTTGTGTCCTATTTGATCTGATATATCCGTCTATTTATAGCTAAGAAATGAAACAAAATCTCCTACAAATGGGGGATACCATCGAATATTCCCTAGTTAACGTTGGAGACCAAGTAAAGCGGCTTCAACGTCTTTCTTTGAACTACTTGGACCGAGTCTTCAGGGGAAAAGGTCTTTATGAACGTTGTAAGCTTGGACTCGTACTCCTGCACATAATCCGTTAGTGATCCTCAGGATACCATCCAGGATGTTACCAATATCCTGAGTCAGCATCCTGAGAATGAACATTTATCATATAGCCAAGATATAATTCAAGATATTATCCAGGATATGGTCTCAGAATTTCACCCATAACAATTACGATATCTTTGACTTTCGGGCATTAAGCTAATAAAAACTTAACTATAGAAGCTAAGAACACTTACAAAGGTCCTTAGCACGAAGATTAACTTGAGAAAGCTTCCTAGATGACCAGGATGCTCTAGAGAAGCGTTTGAGAGTGAAAATTGAAGTGTGTAAGAACAATGTGCAAAACTTGGTCTTATTTATAGGAATTTGAAGGTCCCCAAGATCAATCCAGCTGTAAGTAGGAGTAACCAGATGATACAAAGTGTCCCCATGGCAGTAAAACCCATTTGCACAGTCCCTGGTATCGAAAACATGCATACAAAGGCGGTGGAGGAGTTGCTACATGCAACTGTCCAGTGTTCTGTCGCTGGTGACTCAGTCGCGGCCCGCGTAGACTTCAGAGAAGGTCTACGCGCCCCGCGAGGACCTCTTATTCCGGTAAAAAGTTTGTAAAACTTGCATTTTCAGTCCCTGGTCCATCTTAAGTTTAAATAACCTTCGTTTACTGCAATATTAACCCCCATAGTTAACTTTTAAGAGTCTTGGGTCATAAAATAAACACCGTTAAGCTCCCGGTTAGTTACGGGATCACCCGAAAGGTCATAATCTCAAACGTTGACGCATTCGATCCCTATTTCTTGGAATTACCATTTTATTCATTTATATGCATCGAAACTCCATGAAAGCAATATCCGACCTTCGAGAGGAAATATTACAATGCTTTGGGATCGTTAAAAGGTCACTCAGAGGTAACATTTAACATGTTGACACGTTTAACCCCTGTACTTTGTAAACTCTAAATGTTAAGCACAAACGGCTTCTTGCGTCAGATATTATACTCAACAAGGAAAACGAACATCGTGTAAGGTCAATCAGAGGCACAAGTTTGGCATGTTGACACTTTTGATCCTTCCACAACATCTTTACACAGTTTGACAACTTTAGTCTCTCAAAGTCATCTTTTTACATTACTAGGTCAAAAATGGGCCACGGCCACACTTTTTTCAAAACCACCCTTTCACACATTTGAAAAAATGTGTGGCTAAAGGTCATTGATAACATTATAAAACAACTTTAGCCACACATTTTATTATTAGTGTAACCATTGTATACTAGTTCAAAACCTTTAGCCACACTTTTAGAAAATAATGTGGCATTCACCAGCCACAACTTGAAAATTGTGGCCAAATGTGATCTACGACAACATATTTTTGTTTCATGTAGCCAAAAACACATATATTTGAAACCTTTAGTCACACTTTAAGAAAAAATTGTGACATTTATTAGTCACACTAGCAACATGTGGCTAAATGCGATCTTTGACCACATTATTTATTTTCATGTGACTAATAAAACATGTATTTGAAACATTTAGCCACACTTTAAGAAAAAAATGTGACGTTTATTAGTCACACTAGAAAAGTGTGGCCAAATGTGATCTACTGCCACATATTTTGTTTCATGTGACCAAAAACATATGTATTTGAAACCTTTAGTCACACGTTAAGAAAAAGATAACCACACAAGAAAAGTGTGGCCAGATGTGATCTATGGCCACAACAATGTGGCTAAAAGCTAATACATATGGCCACATATATTATACTGTGTGACCAAAGGTTAGACAATAGTCACCCATATAATTATAAAATTCCATGTGGCTTTACATAAACATTCATCACACCAACGTCACTTTGTTTATTTTGTGTGACGAAATGATATCAAATGCCAAGGAAAAAATGTGTGGCCAGTGGTTAAACTTACTACATCTTTAAAAGTTTCCTCCAAAAAATTTTATCATAAAATTTAAACTTCCCCCCAAGATATTTCAAATCTTAAAATTTCCCTCCCCCAAAATATTTAATTTTAAAACTTCCCGCTCAAAAAAAATATTCTCACATAAAAAAATTACATTATTTAATATAAAAATTATCACTACATATTTAAAAATTCAAACTATTATTAAATCTTATTTTCTAAACCATATTTTTTATTACACGTTATCATCTAAAAATACATGAATGTATGCATATTAGTTAATAGTTATCTTTATATACATTTTTTAATTTTATAGACAACATTTTTAAAATTTTGCAAACTATATAAAGTTATAGATTTATTTTATTATTTTACAAATTTCCTTCAAAACTTATATTTGTCATTTAATAGACTATATTGGGCTTTAATGGATTAAAACGGACAATACTAGATCATACATGTCTTAATATACCATATTGGACCTTAATGGGTTACAATGAACAATAGTAGATCAAACATGTCTTTATCGATTGTATTGGGCCTTAATGGATTACAACAGACAATAATTGGTCATACTTTCTTAACGGACCATATTGGGCCTTAAAGAATCACAACATAGAGTAGTTGATCATATATGTCTTAATAGACCATATTGAGCCTTAATGGATCACAATGGACAATAGTAGATCAAACATGTCTTAATAGACAATATTGAGCCTTAATGGATCACAATGGATAAAAGTTGATCATGCATGTCTTAGTGGACCATGTTGGGCCTTACTAGATCACAATGAATAATAGTAGATCATACATGTTTTAATGGATCATATTAGGCCTTAATGGATCACAATTAATAATATTAGATCATACATGTCTTAATGGATCATATTGGACCTTAATAATCATTATAGTTTTTATTGGAACATTGTGGACCATATATGTATCAATAGACTGCATTGGTCATTAACGAATATCATAGCTCTTAATGGATCATTACTGGCTCAGCTGAAGGTAATTGGATAATAATTATAAATGAACTAAAATCTCGGCTCAAGTTCGCTTCAACAGCTCAGACTAGTCAAAGATCAACTAGAGTTGGCTCGCAATTGTTTAGTAGTAGGTATACTATATAAAAAAAATGATATAACTTTTGTTTGGGCTTGTTTAGGCTCGAGAGCGTAAGGAAGTTTTTTTTATCTAAAACTTGATATCGGGATCGTTAACTAAACGGGTAATATTTCAGGCTCGAGCTCGGGCTCATTCGAGTTTTGTAGCGATCTGATCACGAGTAATTATTGACTCGCCCCTCGGTGTTTACGCCCTAAAGTTAATAGAAGCCTAAAAATTATAATTCTCCGTAACTATTTCATCACTTTCAACTAGGGATGAGCATTTGGAACCGAGTATATTCGGTACTGTTACCTATTTTCTCTGTTTTTTCGGTAAAACATCGTAAATACCGGTATTTACGTGTAAAACACCGGTAAATATGAGTACCGTACCGGTATATTGGGTATCGAAATCAATTTTTCACGTTTTTCGACACCGATACTTTTAGGGATGGAAATGGGTCGGGTTTAGGACGGGTTTAGGTAATCCCAAACCCAAACCCGATTAGATAAGCTTGTCCCAAACCGTCCCAAAACCCGTCGGGTTTCTAGCGGGTAAATACCCATCGGGTATCGGGTATCCCCCCGGGTTTCGGTTAAACCCGTTAATTAAAAAAAGATTACTCGTTGGGTATACTCATCTCAAAACCCATTGGGTATCTATCGGGTAACTACTAACCGGTTACATTTTGTATTGTTATTATAAAAATATATATCAAATAACTACAATGTATATGGAATAGAATACCTATATGTGTAAAAAATGGATGTATCATATATATACATATTAATAATATAAAAGTAATTATTTCGGGTATTTGGGTCGGGTAAATGGGTACACTTTATCGGGTAATTGGGTAAACGGGTATATCACTAAATCCCAAAACCCATCCCAAACCCACGAAAAAACATAAAAACTATCCCCAAACCCGATTAACCAACCCCAAACCCGTCCCAAATGTGTCGGGTTTCGGGTTTACCCATCGGGTTCGGATTTGATTGACATCCCTAGATACTTTCGGTAACGAACGGCTAGGATGCTCATCTCTCCTTCTTGCCCTTGAAAACTATAATTCTCGCTAACTATTTCATCACTTTCACCCTCCCGCTTCTCCTAAAATGCCTCAAACCCTAAAAATCCCACACTTTCACTGAATCATTTTGCTCGCTTCTCTCAAAATCAACCACTTTCAATTTTACGCTTATCTCAAAATCGATTAAAGTCATCTCAATTTCTAGGTTTCAAGATGATCAGATTTGGTTAGCCTCACAGACGACAGTTCGATTTCTGCTGGATCCAATACACGGAAACACTATAAAGGCACCCTCTGGTCTTAAAGCACGTCCCTTTGATTCCATATTGGTAAGCGTTTTTTTATCAACTTTTATTCTGTCTACTTCAGTAATATCGTTTTTGTGGAATGAGTCTTTTCAAATAATAACTTTTGGGGTACAGTTCTTGGGTTTTTAAGGAGGAGTTTGATCAAAACATTATTATGTGTTATTCATTTTTGCAATCATAAACCCCAAAGCGGACTGGTTGGATAGTGTGTCAGATTGGTTCGGGCAAAAAATGTCATCTTTTTTATTTTGTGTCAAAAAAGTAATTTTGTTTAGGAAATTTACACATTAAATATAGTTACAAAAACGATATTATCAGATTAATGATGTGATTTTTATCCAATTAAAGTAATAAATGAGGTTTTAATCTTTTCAATTGAATGCATGTTAGCTGTTAGCTGACAGCTGAAGTCTTTCAACCTGCTTGTGTGATAGCTAACTGTTTCTTTTTTAACCATTTGACATTATGGGTTGAAATTATATACAAAATAAAATCGACATCTTTATATAAAGGGGTTGAAATTGCCACATCGGCTTGAGTTTATGACATTCTGGTCAATAAAGGAGCAACCTTTTGGTAATTTTAAGTTGTTCCTGTTTGGATCACTGAATTTGCCTATGGGATTGATTTCTTTTTTGTACAGGTGAAAATCATCTCTTCGTATTATAAATAGAAGGAATAATGGATTTTAATAATCCAAACTATTAGTCGTTGGCCAGCAACGGTCCCAACTTAAAAAATAACTAGTGGTGGTCTCACATTTTCACATATTGTAAACTAATGGACCTTTACTAACATAACCTTAATTTCTTTTTGTCCCCTTATCCTTTTCGGTTTAGTAAAGGTATATTAGTTTACAATATATGAAAAGGTGGGACCACCACTGGTTATTTTTTAAGTTGGGACCGTTGTCGGCCAACAGCTAATAGTTGGGATTATTAAAATCCATTACTCCTATCATTTTCAGCAGTTTTTCAAATTCCTCGTGGGTTTGATCAAAACACTAGATTCCCTATGTTCCTGAATCCTGCACAATAACTATTTCAATCAGTTTGTACTACTTGATATTGGGTCGTTTATCCTCGCTACGACTTCAATCTTCATTTTCCTATTCATCATCCTTTTATTATCAGCTTTTTCATTTTGTATGGTAAAAGTGGGTGGGTGTATATGCTCAACGGTGGTGCTTATTCGTTGGTCATTATATATGGTGGTGTATGCATATATATATCATCTATGGAACGATGAAAGGAACACTTCTATCTAGGTATCTCTTTAGACCCAAAAACCCCAAAAGGAAATAATTCTTTATATTGTTCTTACAGTTTGCTATGATGTTTTTTTCAGGACACACTTACTATAGCACTTCTTCCAACAGCTGATGGATGCAAATTATTGTCCTAAAGCAGAGAGTATACCGACTTGAAGAAAACCACCTAGAAATACTTCCTAGTTTGTGTAGTCGTTTTCGTTTGCAACTTTTGTAGAGAGGTTTCGGTTAGAAATGTGTCTTTAGTATTTCAATTAAAAACTTACATATGGATTTTTGGTTAATATCATTTGGTTTTAGATTTTCTAGATTTGTTGATGTTTACTGTACTTTTTATTTTACCAAAAAGTGTAAATAAAATGGGCAATTACATGAAAATGATCACATAGAACAATATGTGTGACTAAAGTTAGATAATAGCCACACAGTGACATTTACAATTCATGTGAGTATATAATAGAATCGGTCACACTTACAGTAAATTAATGTGACTGTTGCTACTCTTTAGTCACATTTAAAAATAACAAAATTTTGTGTTACTATATAATGAAAACAGTCACACTTACAGTAAATTAAGGTGACATATGCTGCACTTTAGTCACATTTAAAATTACAAAATTTCGTGTGACTATAAATAACCATTAGCGATATCATAGTCACTTTGTTTTTGTGGCATAATGATAGAAAACGTCGTAGGAAAAAAATGTGTGACCAAAGGTTAAACAATGGCCACACTTAAAATTTAAATGTGGCTTTACATAAAGATGCGTCACACCATCATGAGTTTTTCCTTTTGTGTGACGAAATGATAGTAAATGTCATGAGAAAAAAAATATGTGTGACAAAAGGTTAGATAATAGCCACACTTAAAATTACTAAAAAAATTGTGTCCAAAAATAGTTTTTGGCCACACTTACAGTACTAAATTCATGTGACCATTGCTACTCTTTAGTCATACTTAAAATTACAAAATTTGTTGTGCTATAAATAACCATTAGCCACACCTTTGTTTCTTGTTTGTGTGACAGAATGATAGAAAAAGTCACAGGAAAAAAAATATGTGTGACCAAAGGTTAGACAATAGCCACACTTGAAATTACAAAACTCCGTGTGGCTATAAATAATTATTAGCCACACCTTAGTCACTTAGTTTTCTGTTTGTGTGTCTATATAATATAAACAGCCACACTTACAATAAGTTCATGTGACTATATAATAGAAATGACCACACTTACATTTATTCATGTTACCGTTGCTACCCTTTAGCCACACTTAAAAGACAAAATTCTTGATTACAATAACCATTTTTGCCACACCTTTTTTTAATTGATGTGGCTAAAACAAAGTTTTTTGGTAATTCATGTGACTATATAATAGTAACGATCACACTAAAAGCAAATACATGTGGCCGTTGCTATCCTTTAGCCACACATAATGGAGGAAATGCTAGATTTTAGTCAAAATGTTGGTACCATTTAGCCACACTTTTAAGTTCTACGGCCACTAAAAAGTGTGTGTGGCTGTATGATACCTACGATGACTCGAGCTTTGGTCACACTTGACCTGAAAAAAATATGTGTGGCGAAAGACATATAGTCACACTTCTTATGTGTGGCTGTATCCCTATTTTGGCGTAGTACCAGGTTTATGACACGTGTCATCATTGCATTGGACATGATTTTACGAGGTGTTACAACCCTGAACACTACCCAAAACACCCACACGGAAGTATTGCCCGGTTTTACCAACCAGATATGCCAAAGCATCATCTATTCGGGTCAGTGTATCCGAATTATAACCAATCGAAGGGCCACACCTCTTGAACACCTTCAACTTGTCCTCTACACCAAAAAAATGATGTATTATCATATTTTATAAAACACCCTTCTAATTGTATTGTTCCACTAGTCGACTTAGGACTAGTTTTCTTGAGTTGACTCACTGAGTTTTCCACACAATCCTTACAATCATGGTGGCTAAGATCACCTCGGCATTGAAAGAGTCCATAAACAGCATCGCTTTGGGGTGATATTTCAAACTTGTTGAAGCTCGAGATGGAAGCCGAGCTAATTAAGGAAGTGAATAGTGAGTTGACATTTGACTCGTATGCTTTCGTTGAGATGGAGTAGAGTTGAGAGCACTCGAAATAGACGATGCACTCCTTGGCGAAAACTGATAAGAAGGGAATTACGAGAGAAACTAAAGCAAATGAAAGATAAATAGTTTGTTTCATCATTAAAGAACAGCCTTGTATATAAAGCATGACAAAAGATTGATTCATAACTAAGATATAAGAGATTGATTGTTATTTCTAGTATTATAATTATTATATATATTTTGCATATTTTTATATTCGAAGATGATGTATGGCATTGACTTGGAATGGGTTGAACAATATATGACTTTGTAGTTTGTATAGCATTTTTTGCAGGAATGTGCTTCCATTTCTTTGATTTCTCTCTATTCATCATTCAACCCTCTAGTCCAGTGGCGGATCCAGCCGGAGAAATCACTGGGTTCCTTTTTCCAAATCATACAAGGTTTACACTACAAAAAAAACGTTTTTTTTCCGAATCATACAAGATTTACACTACAAAAAAACGTTTTTTTCCGAAAAGACTGGGTTCCTGGGAACCCGGTCTTAACATACTACATCCGCCCCTGCTCTAGTCCATTCCATCATTTTCTTTCGCTGTCAATCTATATGTAAATTATTTCCTCACCTTGGTGAAGTTAATATTGAATCAGTGGCAGATCCAGGATTTTTTTTCAATGGGGTCCATTTTTTTCGGTGTTCAAAATTTTATAACAAAACGTTAAAATTTTTGGGTCGGTTCTTGTTCGGGTCGAGTCATAGCGAGGTTTGAACTAGATTTAAAAAAAAAACAGGAAAACGTGCTAAACAAGAATTGAACTCATGACCTCTTGTTGGTAAAGAGAGGGATTTACCACTACACCAGGTTTCCTTTTCTTTCTATGGTGTCCACCTAATTATATTTATGGAGTCCTTATAAAATTTAATAAATACCGAATCTACTAATTTTTTTAAAAACATTGCGGTCTGGGGACCCCGACCCACTCTATGTGGGTCCGCCCCTGTATTCGATAATAAAACACGACGGCAATTGATGTTGAATCGTCGTTGATTATCGAAAATTTCTTGGTCTCCTAGATTCTGAAAGGACGAACAAAAAACTCATCAGACGAAGAACATCATCAATTTATGTTGGAAAATTAGTGAATGGATATTTAGTTAATTTATAATTGAGTGAAATTATAATTACTAATTAAACTCTTCATATGGTGAAACACTTGAGTAAAGTTTTAATGATGATATTTGATGAGTTTGATTAGAGTTTAAGTCTATAATTACTGAGACTCTTAACTCTTCATATGGTGAAACTCTTGAGTAGAGTTTTATTGATGACATTTGATGGGTTTTATTAGAATTCAAGTATATAATTATTGAGACTCTTAACTCTTAAAAAAACTCTTGAATATTTAAAAGTAGGCTATGCGCCTAACTTGATGAGATTAGAAATATACAAGAGAAGATACAAGAAAAATAGATGAATATATGGAGAGTTCTTGAAAAGAAGAAATACTTAAAGACCCATGTGTTTGGTACTTAGAGAGATATGTTTTCTCTATTCGATTTCATCACCTTCATATCATTATTTTCCATAAGTTCAAACACTACAATTATCCGGTGTAACCTCGTGCGCGTGAGCCATATTCGGCAGTACATACTGCTTCGGCTGTTGTACCATGGGAAACAGTCGCGTCGTCTTTAGTAGAGGCGCGAAATCTGTTTTAAGGGAAGCGTGTTGAACACGCGCCTCAACCAAAATCGTCAACGTTTTACTGTGCTATTTGTTGCAGTCAAGGAGTATTTTTCCAGACTCAAGATGATGAATACTCGAGTCTAGGATGCTAACAAATGTGCGTGAAGGACCCACCAGAGATGCGGCTTGAATCAAGATTGGTATATAAAATTATATTTTATATTCTTTTTATTTAGTTATTGCAATCAGTATTGTACTATGATATTTCCTACGAAGAACGAGAGTCTCGTTATAATATATTTTGTAATTATATTTTATAAAAAGTGAACCTAGTTCCTACAATTTATCATTCATTAGAATTTCGCCGGCCTGGGCTGGGCGATTCAGACGCTGCTAGCCTGCTACGAACAAGAACAACATCAGAAGCTGATGGCCTGCTGCTAACAAGAACAACATCACACGCTGATTCCGAAATTCCGATTTCCGAACATAACATCAGAAGATTCAGAACTCAAGAGGTCCGTTCGTTTAGTGTTAAACTGTTAGTTCGTTAAGTGTTGTTAAGCTTTAATTGTGATTCTTGAGTATAAGATTAAGATTATTGATTGTTTTTTAGTATGGAATTCTTGATTAATCTCGAAATTGTGATTGTGAAACATCGATCATTCTTGTTAATTGAACATTGATTATTCTTGTTAGGCGTTAATGGCTCCTAAACAAGTATCCGGGTGGCAAAAACAACAAAAGAGGAAACGAGCGGTATGTAGGAATACTATGATTGGTTAGCTATTAACTTATTAGTTATTACGGTATTTAACTCATTAGAATACTATGATTTTGTTATTATCATAATTGCATTGTTTATCAAATACTACAATTTTTGTCATTTTCATAATTTTAATGTTTATCGTTAAAGCATATCGACACATTTTTCAAGCTCGAATAGGGTACGTGAATTCTCAAAGACGCCACTGGCCCCAAACCACCTTTGGTCATTGGCCCTCCTAATGGAAATTCAAACACTGTTTTGAAGTATTTAATGGCACCAATTGTCTAGCCCATGTGAAAACCCCACAAAATCAGAGTGCAATTTTCAATGCATTTGGTTCATATAAAAGAGGTGCCCAAAATGTTTTTCGATATCCAAGTTACTGTTTTGATGGGATCCAGCCTACAATAACCGGGTTCGAAGGATCATTGTTAGAGTCACCGCGCGAAGGTGTATTCAGGAAACGCGAGTGGCGACCGCCATGGCGCTATGATAAGACCGGCTCGAATGTCGTTGTGCGACTCCAGTGGCGACCCCCATGGCACAACACTAAGTTCCGCCCGGGTTCATCCTTGAGGACAGGGATATTTCAAGGGGTGAGAATGTGAGATTGTTGTGTGCCAATCCCTTTGAGTCCATGTCCCATGTAGCCATACCATGTGGAAACCATGCATCCAAAGTAGTTGTTTGCTACCCACGTTTATTTACTTCTACATATCATTTTACATTTGTTCTACTAATTGTTTTCTTTATTATGTTAGTGGAGTTAGTTAGTAGATTAGTGGTCTTAGTGAGTTAGTAGTTCCGTTTGATTGTAAGGCTATATAAGCCACATTTAGTTTAATTAAAAGGGGGAATGAAAAACTAGAGAGTTGATTGGTACATATCAATTTGTAGTAGAGTTGATAGCATTTGCAATGGGTGATGATGGACTCTATGGCAAACACATACAACGGAAATATGAGAGAATAAAGAAAATGAAAAGAGCGTGTTTCAACATTTATAAAAACACATAGCCGTGTATTTCTAGTTGATTTTTAACATTGGCATCAAAATTGTGGGATGGACATATCCGTAGTTGAAATGTGACAATTTAGTTGTATCACACGACCAGTGGCGAAACTTGAAAAAAAAAGTTTGGGGGGTCAGAAGGTAATGGACCTAAAAAAAAATTCTATCGCGTAGTTTTGAGGTGTATGTTCGGGTCGGACGTCGGTGATTCGATTCGGGTCGGGTCGGGTCAAACATTAATATCAAATAGAAAACGTTCTCAAACATTAAAAAAGAAGTTATCATTTTATTCTTCCCCATATGATAATCTAATAACAAAACAAGTTAACAAATTACCCTAAATTTCAAACTCTAATTTCTATCTAAATCAAATCACAATAGATTAAACAAATAAAATTAGACATAGTTACAGAAAGATTCAACAAGTTTAAGGCAAAAATTCGGACCAATTTCACCCATAATTTCAACCAAAATCACATAAATTGCAGCCCTAAATTAAACCTAAAGATAAAAAAAAAACACATACCTTTAACTTTATGAAAATTGAAGAAGTCGAACAAGAGTACAAGACCATAACAACGAGCAGCGTTTTGGCTTTTGTTCTCGAACAAGAAGCAAAGGAACCTGCGTTTTCCCCCTTATGCAATTCTGGCTTATGGCTTCTGTTCTTCTGGTCGATGTCCCAAAGTAAACGAATTTGAGTTTTTTTTTTATAGAGTGGGCTTTTAAGTTGGGCTATATAATGATTTGATTTGGTTTTATATAATATACATTCTAGTATTCTACCAAACATAATGATTTGGGCTAATTAAATATTTTTTTTGGGCTATGTAAATAAAAAAATTTAAAACCAGGGGGGTCGAAAACGTATATACCTAATTTTTATTTATAAAACCGGGGGGGGGGGGGGGGGTCGAAAACGTATATACCTACAAAATCCTATATGAAACGTACATATATAAAACTATTGACCGAAAAGTTCGTGGGTCGGGCGCCCCTGCACACGACTAGGTACATGAGTTTTAGTTTGACCTTGTCAATGTAACATACTAGTAAAATTTACCGTGCGTTGCGGTGGAAATTTGGTCCGTGTTGATTTGGTTTATTATGGTACCAGCACTCGTTACAAGAACCGAAAGAGAAAACCTAAAGTATATTACACCCACAAAGATATTAACACTTATTTTACATTGATCGAAAACTATATATAATATCAGTATCGGTATGGTACCAACACTCGTAAAGAAGTCATGATACGCGGTTGAATTTAATTTTTTTCTCGACATTACGATATAATTGTATTTGAAAAAAAGTTGTATCGAAATAACGGTAAAATAACGAACTGAGTCGGTATATTAATAGTTTCAATGATTTTATTACACAAAAGTTGTATAATGTAACTCAAAAATTAATGTTATCTTTTACATTCATCGAAAACCATAAAAACATATACCAATACCGGTATAGAGGTCGGTACAAACTTAGTTCGTCAATATACCATTATTTCAAATACAACTTCATTTTAAACATATATATATATATATATATATATATATATATAGGGAGAAGATCATGCGAGAACCACCTCTTATTGCGATAACCAATGTGAACACAACCAAAAATAGCTAAAAATCACAAAAAAAAAAATTTAAATATTTTTTATATAAAAATCGTTACTTTTCGAAGCAAAAAAAAAAATTAAAAAAATTTTTTGGCCACTAAAAGTAGCGATTTGAGCATAAAAAATATTAAAAAAAAATTAGATTTTTTTAGGTTTTTTGGGGGTTTAGTTTTTAGCATTTTAGCTTGGGGGGGTTAGGTTTTTTTAGGTTTTAGTTTTTAGCGTTTAGCTTGGGGGGGGGGGGGGGGGGTTAGGTTTTTTCTTTTTTTTTTGGGGGGGGGGGGGGGGTGGGGGGTTTAGATTTTTGGGGTGGGGGTTAGGTTTTTTTTAGCTATTTTAGGTTGTGTTCACATTGGTTCTCGCGGTTCTCACAATAAGGGTGGTTCTCGCATGAGCCCCTCCCTATATATATATATATATATAAAGTGGATGAATCATAAGAAAACTAGTTTAAATGAGAAAACCAAAAAACTAACTAAAAAAGCCAAAAAAACATACCAATTTTTTTTAAAATTTTTATAAAAAAATCGCAGCTTTTTATGCATGGAAAAAAAATTTCAAAAAAATAAAAAATAAAGTTTTTTGTTGTATTGCACATGTGCACTATTACGGATATAGTACACATGTGTAGCACACATATAATGCACATGTGCAGTACAACAATTTTTTTTTTAAATTTTTTTTATATATAAAAACTAGCGATTTTTTTATAAAAAACTGTAAAAAAAATTTGGTATGTTTTTTAGGTTTTTTTAGTTAGTTTACTACTTTTCTCATTTATATGTTGTTTTCTCATGATCCTCTCCCTATATATATATATATATATATATATACTAGCAGGGACCCGCGCGATGCGGCGGCGATGACAATTTACAACCCGGTTGTTGTTCATAGTTAGTTTATCAATCGCTTCGTAATTTTCTGTATAGTACGCCTGTATCGTTTTGGTTCATTACAGTAATGGTACGACACCGACATTCGATATAGCAATACAAAAAGATAAGTCAATTGGGATATTCACAACTTGATTTTAATGAAAAACGTAAACATAATACTCAAAACAAAGACAGGCCTGTTTCGGCCCGCACAAAATCCATCTAGCGCTTCGGCTGTGGCTGTGCAGAGCACGTCACTCATGCTGGGGTTTACGAACACTTTGTAACTGCAAGCAATCAACAACTATTTAGCAAATGTTCTATAATGATCACAATAAATAAATTGCTATTTTGACCCATTTACTTAAATGGTATGTAAAGAATTTAGTTAACAATGAAACGGGTTAAAGGGGGCTCTGCGGGTATTTACATGCTTACAACTTCTTACATCTTTTCATTAATAGGATAAGATACATATCCAAATAATACAATTAATTATCGGTACAAATATTTTTATATATCCAAATATATCCAAAATTATTATAGCTTTTTCAATCAAATTAATACAATCATTATAGAAATTCGAGAAAAAAGATACAAAATTGTTGATGGGTCAACCAGACTCGTTTTGGCATATATTATACTGGGTAAAGCTTAAAAAGTTAAAAGTGAAACGGGTCAAATGTTACTCAAAATATTTTTTTAATGCTTACATCCACTTAAGTCTTTTCATTCAAAAATCTAGATTAACATATATAAATAATATTGTTTTTAATCACATATAAAATTAATACATAAAATAACTATCAACAGATATCAAGATAAACCGAAAGAAACGGTTTTTCATGGGCCAGCACAACCCGTTGGGCCCTTTAGTATAAGATAAGCTCATTTTAACCCAACCTGTTTTGACCCATTACCCAACCCGCCCAGCAGTCAGCACTAACACTTATAAATATAAGTTCAGAATTCTAACCCGTGAAGCGAATCATCAGCATGGTCTCAGCCCTTCATAAAATTAACATTTAAATCCAAACTTTTTGCTGCAGTTTGTACTTCATGAGCATCTTCTCCATTGCCATAAACATCGAATTTAAATCCATTAAGATCCTGCTTTTGTTTGGCCAACAAATCTATCAGTTCTCGGTATCCCTTGGCCCATACCATCTTACCCAAGAAATACGCTCCTTTTGAGAACTTTTGCTCCCCACCCTCTTCCTTATCTGCAGCAGCCATTCTTTCCCCGATTTCCAAAAACTTAGGGTTCACACCATGAACATTGCATATCACCGATTTCGGTAAATCTTGGGTTGCAGCAGAAAGACGGAGCACCTGAACGGAAAACATAAAACAGTAAGTAAATGGCACATATAATTTCTCTTAGGCCTGTAAATGAACCGACCGTTCATGAACTGTTCGTGAACTTGTTCGGCGGGAAGTTCGTTATTTTAATAAATGAACGAACATGAACCCATTTTTTTGTTCATTTAAATAAACGAACAAACATGAACACACATTATGTTCGATCATTTATGTTCACGAACGTTCGTTTATTTACATTTGTTTATGTTCGTTCGTACTTCGTTTATGTTCGTTTCAATTTAAATACATAATTAGTTATATTTATACAAATGTTAAACATAAAAGGATAGCAATATCCGCATCTTTTGATGAAATAAATTGTGTGAAGTATCTCCAGCAGGTATAATACTACGCCTTTCCTTTTGAAACTGCACAGAAGCCATATACATATTTTCAGTCCAAATTACATACTCAGACAAGGCGACAAGCTTATATGATTACCAGACGTAGGTTGGATAATATAGATCAAAATGGACAACTTTTAATGCAGTTTGACCCGTCAACACTTTTTGTCCATATTTTTTTATTATAAACATTTAATGTATTAAATATTACTATAAAACACCAGTATTACAAAAATATATATAATTTGTTTCAAGAGTAAATGGATTATATTTGACACCTCTAGTGATTACTAAAGAAGAAGAAGAAGGTGAAGTAGTACCTTTCCAGGATAAAATGATATTTTAAAATCGGCATTGAAACCGACTCGTTCCTTGAGCCAGTTACGTATATAATCTTCTTGTTCTTCTGGTGAGCTGAATGTAATGTTGCGGCTGCGCTCGCGGCGTTCGCTGCGCCGTTGCGGCTGCGCTCGCGGCGCTCGCTGCGCCGTTGCTGCTGCGCTCGCGGCGTTCGCTACGCCGTTGCGGCTGCGCTCGCTGCGTTCGCTACGCCGTTGCAGCTTGATAATAATAAGTCACATTGATTAGATAAGGATCATTGGGAACTAACCTTGAGGCTTGAAATTAAAGAGTGGTGGCAAAGGTCGTCCACCTAGTAGGCGAGTATTTGGATCACGAAGGTCAGCGAAGAATGCGTGGATACATACATCCAACTGTGATCATAAACAAAAATATACAAATTCCAGATTCAAACTTTGGCATATATTTACTTATGTTTTTATTTATTTAAATTATCATGGGTCATCAAAGCAAAGCAAAGCAAAGCAATGCATAAATTCAGAAGTAATATTGAAGATATGTGAGACAGTGTCACTTACAGCAGTGGCGACATTTTACAATGACCATTATGAATCCGTACACCCCTCATGGCTAGCTCCTTTTTTACCGAAATCTGATTTAACTCTTTCAAAACTATAAATTTTCAAATTTTTGGTTAACCAAATATCTAGTTTTGACAAAATTATCATAATCCTGAAGTTCAAGCCCTAATATTAAAAAAAATAAGGATAGCTAGATTTAGTTGCCCAAATCAGCAAAACCCTCGTGAGGCGAAGTGAAAACGCCTCGAAACTCGTTTCCGTTTTTTTAAACCTTGACTAATAGTAACAATACGAAGATCAATTTCACAAAATTATCAAAACCCATCAAAAGGGTTTTGAGTTTAACACAAAAGCTGAATTGGGTATTCATTAAAAATCAATCAAGATTGAATCTTTGAACGAATGAACTCACGTGACTGTTGTTTTTCAAGACTTTTCTTGATCTTGTTGTGGCATCTGAAAAAATGAAAGAAAGGTCGTCGTCTTTGGTTGCTTTTGTGGTGGCTGGAGGAGAGAGAAAGAGGGGGAAAAACCAATCCTCAATCAATAAGAGATTACTTGAGTGGTTCGTTTTTTTATTGCAATATAACAAAATTGTTTGCAAGATTGAGTGTTTCAGTACTTCACACTTGTACACAAGACTCACTCAATATCACAAACTGTATGGTTGAATCACAACCATTGAAAATTCATCACTTACATGCATCAATGAACACAAAATTGGAAAAGGAACTTTACCTAGAAAGGCATTGAGCAAGCAGATAAATCCCAAACCTTGAAGGGTTTATGTACCATCCTTTCTCGAGACCCAACCTCCCAGATGCGTATTTCACCAACATTTGTACCAACTGCAAGACGTTTTAGCACAACAAGCCATATGTGGTCAGCTGCAAACAATCTCATTGTTTTTTTTTTCAAAAAATGTAAAATCAAGTTAACAAACTTTTGAGAATCTAAAAATAAAACGTAACCTGATATGATTACATTTGTAAATGATTAAACAACACACCCTTCTTAGCATCCTGAATTAAAACAAACATGTGAGCTTCACCCAAAACAACTTTTTAGGTTAAAAATATTATGAAGTATGAACTGACGTGAGCTTCACCCAAAACAACTTTTTAGGTTAAAAATATTATGAAATATTCAACCTGTAACCCATGTGCTTCAGCATGGTATTTATTGTCACCCTCAAGCCGTTCCACTTCAGCATATTTGTCAAAAGAAGCATAAACGCCCCGACAGCCTTTCACATCAAGTTGGTTTGATCTGATATAAAAATTTGTATGATGTTATTAACAGTATCATTAACTATTTACGAACCAACACACTCAAGCTGCTTCACATATTCAGTACCATAAAATGAATATGTATTGTTTATTCTTGAATATTGTTAACTCACTGAAATTCATAACACATTCACAATAATCAAGAATAAATAAATTGAAACGCGATTTACATAGGGTTACGGGTTTCTTAAGAAATCACCTCAACGTTGGATAAAGACACCAAAGAATGAACTTACAATCAACATGTGCTTTATTTAGAAGCTTTGGTGAATGACTGAGTGCATGATTTTGAGTCTTGGTTTTGTTCTATCAATGTCTGCACAAGACAACGATCACACAAAGTTAACTCAAAAGAAAATAATTACAACTTATTTTACCATTGTTTAACCCTAAATCAACGAAATAAGCTATACATCAAATTACACCATGTCGGAATTCAAGATTGCTTCTACTAAAGTCCATCCAAGAGTGTCATTTAGTGTAAAATCTTTAAATCAGTGAAAGTTCTTAAGAATTCAGAATAGTAATTCAAGTTGTGCAAAGGACAACGTAATTAATATGGAAGTAAAACGATTTGTGTGTTTACCTTCATCTGAAACATGATTCCAGAGAGATTCATGGACAGACAGTCACCTGATTCCGGCCATTCTCCAGCAAATCTGTGGATCCCTTGTTCAAATCTGTGGATCCCTTGGTGCCTTCGACATCTGAAAAACATATAGAAACATACAGATTTGTGCAAAGGACAACGTAATTAATATGGAAGTAAAACGTCGTCTTAAAGAGCGATTTGTGTGTTTACCTTCATCTGAAACATGATTCCCGAGAGATTCATGGACAGACAGTCACCTGATTCCGGCCATTCTCCAGCAAATCTGTGGATCCCTTGTTCAAATCTGTGGATCCCTTGGTGCCTTCGACATCTGAAAAACATATAGAAACTACCGTCAAACATCATAACTTGCCATATTAGAGCCAGATATATTCATTAAATCAGAAGAAAGAAATGATTCTACAGGTATCAGTTCTTACCAAGTTGCCAGATAAAGCTTGTTTAAGCTCTATATCGCCAGAATCTCCACTTACAAAACCCCTAGATCTGCTCATGAAACGGATCTGGTGATAGATCTCATGAAACCCTAGATCGCCGAGAGAGAGAGAGAGAGAGAAGAGAGAGAGAAGATCTGATGGTTTTGTGAGATGTGTGAGGAATGAGAGAGAAAGGAATTGTTGATCCGTTTGAAGTGAAATGGACGGCTGAGATCGCGATCCGTGTGAAAATTGAGATAAATGGACGGCTGAAGATGAACCAGTAGAAGGGTAATTTATTTGTGTTTCTTGGTGCCTTAAGACTTGTACATTGTGCATTGAGGGTGTTTTCAACACCTTGCTGAATTACCATTCTGTCCTTCCTATATCCTTATTAAAGTAGTATATATATATATATATATATAGAGGGAGAGAGAGAGAGAGAGAGAGAGAGAAAAGGGATCAGGAGAAAACGCTCAAAAGTGTGAGAACGGTGAGAACGCTTCCTGGCTTAACACGTGTCACGCCGCTTAGAGAAAGGCGGATGGGCTTTTTTGTCTTTTCATATTTCTTTTTTATTAACGCGTGTCCCTTCATCTTTCCATTTTTTTGGTGTTTATTAAATACGCGACGTTTTTATTGTTTTTAGATCAGAATTATAGTAAATATTTTGGTGTTTTAAGTATTGTTTTGGTGTTTTTATTGATTTTTAGATCAGGATGCAGGCTTTTAATGTTAAAAACATCAGTAATTTTCTTGATTTTATTATATCAAGTGTTTTGCCATTTAGGATACAGGCCTATAATGTGACAGGCAATTATGACGTTTTGAAAAGATAAATAATTTTCAATTTTCCATGTAGTGGCATTAATATAACTATAATGTTTTTGGCAATAAATGATACCGTCTCTTTATTTTACTGTTTCTTTCAATTTTCATCTGTCAATTAGTGTTGATTTTTCCAGTAATACTTTGTTTGCGTTTTTGGCGTTTTATATAGCAACCTCGTACTTTGCTAGCATTCGTTCTCACAGTTTTCAAACTATCAGGCGTTTTGTTGTTTGTAGTTTTTGCCGTTTTATACTCAATTTTTTTTAAAATAGCAGAGAATTAGATCATAAACAACAAAGAATTACATAACAAACAATAGAAATTGAAAAAAAAATTTAAAAATTATAATCTAATTTCTCATTCAAATATTCACTGTCATCAGCCTCTTCTACTTTAACCTTTTTGGCTTTTTTGAACCTGTTTTTTGAATGCCTTATGTAGATCCTTATTTTCATACATAACGGCCGTCTTTAGAATATGCTTATTTTTTATGGCATCCTTTATGGTGGGTGGATATATACTTGTTTGATGACATGTTGAAGACCAATGCCTGCTCTAATTTATTGATCCCTTCATGCCATCCATATATCCATCAAGAACAAAGTGACATGAATCACATGATGTCATATCAGTGTCATCAGTCTCTTTGTCTTGAATATTTGTCCATCTCATTCAGCAAAAGATTATAGAGATACCCAACTCAGAGAATAATCCATTCAGTGAAACTTCATTCAGATCAATACTCAATATAGCAGAATCAAGGTTCTGCATCTGTGGCTTTTTAAGCATTTTTTTTGGTGTTTTTAAAGTGAATGGTTTCTAGGGAATACGGCGTTTGTTTCTAGTTTTGTGATAAGTTGTTCGTGCAGAGAAGTCTCTCTTTATAGGATGTTTTTGGCGCGTAGTTTAGGCGAGATTTTATTTATAATAAATGATATTAATAAAGTAGCCGTCTTTTCAGTTTACTGTGTATTTTTACTGATTTTTTGTTCAGCTTTTCAGGTTTGGCGTTTTTGAATGGGTTTAAGTAGTTTTTGGCGTTTTTTTTTTTTCATTTTTAGCTTTTTTTTTAATTAATACTTCTGCAAATTACTTATATTATAGTTTGGGAGTTTTTGGCGTTTTTACTCTATTTATGGCGTTTTCATATGCATTATGACTGTTTGGCGTTTAATTAAGATAATGTATTTTTTTATTCTAAGTTGAAAAATACATAGCAAACAACAGAAAAAGAAAATTATAAAAATAAAAATAAAAACAATTCATCTTCCAAATCTTCACTGTCATCAGTCTCTTTCTTCTTTGAATCATGTTCGCTGGTGGTTTGGCTTCGCCATGCTTGTGTTTTTGTGGCCATTTGGAAAGACAAAATGACATGAGTTTTTTTTAATATGTATGTTCAAACAACTCAGTAGTGTCATTCGTCTTTTCATGTCATTAAAATATTCATCAAGAACAAAACACAGAAAATGACATAAGTCTGACCCCAACATCTTTTTGTTTATAATTTGTCCATCTCATGCAGCAAAATGTTATTTGAGTCACAGCACCTCATGGAAGAATGCATTATCCGACAGTTTGGCGTAGAACAATATTTTGAATATACAAGAAATGATATTTGGCATTTTTGGCGTTTTACTAAGGAAATAGTGTATCTGAAAGAACCGTCGATCTTTTGGAATCTTTTGATGTATGAGTGTTTTGGCGTTTTCTAAGATGAATGGTATATAGTAGAAAATATGGCGTTTTTGAGTAGTTGTGTTTGATGTTTTGGGGATTTTGGCGTTTGTAAGTTGAATGGTATATAGTAGAAAATATTGTGTTTCAGGTTCTGGGGGATGTGTTTTTATGTCTTGTATGTTTTTTTGTTTATATAGCGATGTGATTTGGTCCGTATTAGCGTTTTATTCATCATTATGGCGTTTTGGTATAGATGTGTAAAGACGCTTTTACCCTTAATGAGGCGCGTCCACGTAATAAAATTGATGTTGTTTACGATAACGCCACAGTGCCAATCTAGTCCATAGATTGTTTTAATCGGACTATCCATAAGCGTTCTCACACTTTCTACCGTTTTTTCCAAATCCCGATCCTATATATATATATATATAATTTATATTGGAATATCCAGAAATTTTTTTTAACACAAACACGTATTTAGTTTTTATTAAAAAAATAAAAACTAACGTATGAAAGTTATAGGAAAAAAAGTATTGGATTAAATACATATATTGTTTATTGTATAAGATTAGTAATCGAAACTTATAATAAAAAAAGGATATAAAGAAAAGGAAAGTCAAGACAAATATTTTTTTAAACAAAAAAATTTTAAAAATAAAAATAAAAACTAATGTACGAAAGCTAAAAGAAAAAATAAAAGTATAGAATTAAATACGTATATTGTTTATTGTGTAAGATTAGTAATTGAAACTTACAAAAAAAGGAAAGAGTAAACTGCCATTTTGGTCTGTGTGGTTTGGCCCATTTTGCCACTTTAGTCCAAATCTCAAACTTATTACATCCGGGTCCCTGTGGTTTGCATTTTGTTGCCATTTTAGTCCAAATCTCAAAACCAGTTCAGATTTATAAAAAAAATGATTTTTTGTCCTTTTCTAAAGGGCATTTTGGTCATTTTAACTATTAATAAACCCAAACACTCCTAAAACCCACTGTGCACACACACACACACTCTCTCTCTCTCCAAACACCCATCTCTCTCTTCTCTCTCTCTCCTCTCTGTTGAACACCACCACCACCACCCATCTCTCTTTGTCCAAATTTTTTCTCTCTCTAAAAATCATTAAACTCGTCTGATTTTCGCACACAAATCTGACCTCGGGGGAGGTTGGGGTTGGCTTGAATCCTCCTAACAGGGTTGTGGTTAGTCTTCACCTGGAAGATTTTGTGCGAGAATAGAACAAGGAAGCTCCTGAATCACTTCAATCGGCTCATGAAACAGCAAACTCAAACTTTGTTGCGATGCTAGGGTCTTAGTGCAAATGAATTTCGAATCAA
Source organism: Helianthus tuberosus (assembly GCA_030545235.1). NCBI lineage: Eukaryota > Viridiplantae > Streptophyta > Magnoliopsida > Asterales > Asteraceae > Helianthus > Helianthus tuberosus. The sequence continues at coordinate 1,898,464 of JARYGA010056056.1, forward strand.
AACAAGGCCTGTGATAATCTATTTGTCGCTACATCAGGTAATAGGTTTCGTTTGCTACTAATTCGGTGGTCAATCCAGGTATTCAAACTAAACCTTCTGCAAATATCTACGGGGATATAATTTTGGATGAGATTTGTACACCATGTAGGCCGATTAATCTGGGTTTGAAGAAGGAATGAGGGTACTGGGTTTGAAGAAGGGCGATTAGGGTTTATAAAGGGATTTTGTGAGGGATTTTGGGTAGAGAGAGATGGGTGGTGGTGGTGGTGTTCGACATAGAGGAGATAGAGAGAAGAGAGAGATGGGTGGTGGTGGAGTTCTCTTAATCAGATCTGGGGCGGTGGCAGGTGATGCGGTAGGTGTGGTTGGGAGTGGTGCCGTCGCAGGTGGTGTTGTGTGTGGTGGTTGGGAGTGGTGCGGCGGGTGGTGGTGGTGGATGGAAGTTGTTTGTGGTGGAAAAATGTAGAGAGTGGGGTAGAGAGAGGGGATGCAGGTTCTATAATTTTAAAGAGAGAGAGAGAGCAGAGTTGTATGTTGAAAGAGAGAGAGAGGGGGGTTGAAGATGATGAAGTAATTGTCTGCTAATATAAGGGGTATTTATAGTATTGGGGTTTTTTAATAAATGAATTGCATTTAATGAAAATTAAATGACCAAACTACCCCTTCAGATAAAGACAAAAAAGGGACATTAAAACAGTCAAAAATTAGAGATTTTGAGATTTGGACTAAAATGGCAACAAAATGCAAACCACAGGGACCCAAATGTAATAAGTTTGAGATTTGGACTAAAGTGGCAAAACTGGCCAAACCACAGGGACCAAAATGGCAGTTTACTCAAAAGAAAATAAAGAAAAGGAAAGTCAAGACAAATATTTATTGAAATAAAAAAAATAAAAAGAAAGTAAAAAAGAAATCTATTATTCATGAACTTTGCAAATGTTATATAGATAAAACTAAATTGCAAAAATCAACTTTTATATTATATCCACACTACACTTCGTATCTTTCACTGTGAAATCGGTAAAAACCAAACTTTATGTTCATGTTTTGCTACGAAGTATAACCTTTAACATACATGACGTTCTTGGTTAATTGCCCTCACATGTAATGCATGTGAGAGTATTAATATCATTTAAGATAATATTTTAATATATATTAAAAGAAAATATATATTATCACCTACCCCTCTCTCTCATCTCTCTCTCCCTCCCCCTCTCTCTCTCTCTAAAAATCCAATTCAAACCCACATTTGCCTGCACCATTGATAACGATATTATACACAACAAGATCAGAATTAAGATTGGGTTTTATTGTCGTCATCTTCAAGAACTGTTGGTGTTTTCTTTTGGGTTTTGTTGTTGTCATCTTCAAGACTCTGCAACCACCGCCACCACCGACACCACAACCATGGCTTCCGGCCAGCCACGACGCCACACACCACCGGGAAATTGTTGTTGCAGAAGCTGCAAGTAGTTAGCTAATAAATGGTGTTGGGTTATCCAATTGCAGCGATTCCCTCCTTCTTCACCCCTAAATCTTCTTCTTTTTCATCGGTAATCTTACATTCACTACTTCAATATTTTTGCAAAATAAAAATATTGTAAACCTAAAGTGGGTGCATCATCTGATTCTACAGCAATGGATACACAAGGAAACTAAATCATCTAGAATTCTACAATCTACCCATGTATGGTCTTCTTTATCTGGTTGGTAACTTGGATTTAATATTCAAGTTATTGGTTTATCTGTTGTAGTTTTGATAATTGTTTAATGCAGATGAAAGGAATTTGTTGGATGATGATAAATCGGTTAAAATTGATAGAAGAAAATGGTTGGTGACATCTGTGGGGTTATTAGCAGTGACATTGGGGAATAATATTGGAGATGGAGTTGCTATGGCATTTGATTTTGCTGAAATTAATATTCTTTTTCCTTTTATTAAGTGAACAGTTTGGTATCTGCATTGTGGTTTTATAAATTTTGGATGTGAATTTGTGTTAGATTGTTTGTGTTTGAAACAATGCGTAAGAGGTGGTTGTCGGTGGTGTGTGACGCCGTGGCTGGCTGGAAGCCATGGTGGTGGTGGCGGTAGTTGCAGAGTCTAGACAAAGATGAGAGTGAGGTAGGGTGGGGTGGGGGTAGGGTTGGGGTTGGGGTAGGGGTAGGTAAGGTGAGTTATATAAATGATGCGTGTGAAGTGTCGTTAGTTTTTAATGCATATATTAAGCCTTTTTTAACACTTTTTAGACAAGTTTTAAATTTATAAAACACGATATTTACTAACACTAAACACACATATGGGCAAGTGCACCCATCGTGAGCGTAGTATAGTGTTGGCAAGATACCGAGGTCGTCCATGGACACAAGAGCTTTTAGTACCGGTTTATCCTTAATGTCTAATCAAATCAAAAGTTTAGAAAAAGGTTTTAAACTAGAAAAATAAAAGCTAACTAAAATGCTGAAAAATAAAATAAAAATAAAAACAGATAGACAAGATTAATCACTTGGCTCCGACTCGTGTTTAGTGTAACCTTTGATTATTTCCGCACTTTTGCACTATTTAAGAGATTATCTTAGTTATTGTAGTAGGCCCCTCTTTTGGAGGTGACGTTACCCTCAACCCAGTAGTTTGAGTCAGCAATGATACAATCCTAAAGGGTTGGATTATTGAAAGATAATTAATTAAGTTATTAATGCATATTATGGTAGGCCCCTCTTTTGAAGGTGACGTTACCCTCGGCTAAGTAGTATGAGTCAGCAGGGATACAGTCCTAAGTAGCCGGGTTAAAGTATTAATAGTAGTTTACATATGAGGGGGTCAAAGAGTTTGGACCCCCGCCATCCAATACCGTTAAGTATTGAAGGAGGTCCTACTAAATTTGACCCAGGTCCTTACAGGATCTATACACTGAACAAGGCAAGACTCTTACCAAACCGTTCTCTTAACCCCCGACCAGGTAGCCAACATACCTTCATATAGACCGCGGAGATATGAATGGTGAAAATCTTTTATTTTATATAGACAGTAAAATAATGCCAAGACACCACGGACAAACGATAAGGAAAAATCACATTCAACATAAGAAACTAGTTATTAAAGTCATTAATACAAAACCAAGTAAAAAGTGTGAAAATATTAGAAATAAAAAGTATTACACTAGACACTTTGTCTTCACCAAGTGATGTAAGAGACTTAGGCAAACATGGCCTTGATTGTCAAGAACTCTTACGATTAATCTTGGATCTCGAGATGACTCACACACTCTATGATGGACAATGGATGATGGTGGTGGATGATGGTGTTGTGATGGTGGTGGTGGGTGAAGTGTGAGAGAGGTGATGTGCCAAGGGATGGTTTGAACTTGAGCCAAGCACTCCTATTTATAGGCTGAACAGAAGCTCGGGCATGGCCCCGTGTCCAGTGGGCACGGCCCCGTGTCCAGTGGGCACGGCCCCGTGTCCATCCTCTTCTCTATCTTCATTAATTGCAGTTTGGTTGTATTAGTTGACCACGCCCCCGTGTCCGCTGGGCACGACCCCGTGTGCAGAAGCATATCTGTACTATCAAGATTTTCCTGACACTTGGGCACGCCCCCGTGTTCACTGAACACGGGGCGTGTTCAGTCTTCTGTTTTCTTGTTTTTTTTGGGAACATGCTTTCGGGGAGGTCGGGCATGCCACGTTTGTTCCTTTTCTTGTATTTATGTTAGATTTAGCTGCCTTTTTGCTTCTTTTGTTAATTTGAGCTAATTTAATCCTGAAAATACAAAAGGAAGACAAAAGCACACTTTTTCCAACATTAGTACTAAAAAAGGGTTAGTTTTACACCACAATTGATGTAATTTATATGTTGCATTTTGTACACATCAAGTACCCCCATACTTGAATCTTTGCTTGTCCTCAAGCAAAACTCTTTATAATGTGGCTTTGCACTCCCAAATGGAATGGGTAGAAGAGAAGGTTTTTGGGCTTGTCATAGAGTGTCGGGATTTTCAAGATTCTTTATTTAAGTTTTATTTTTATTTATTTACAATCCTATTCGTCATGATTTATTTAAAACTTTTCATAAGATAAATTACTTATTAGGGCATAACATGCCTCTTTAAAATTCTATTTATATACAAGTTCACATACCTCACGGGGATCACTCAACACTCGACCGAAGATGTATTTTAGTGAATCACTCGAGAGCGGCATGGAGCTTACTCCTACCATAGGTTTACCAAGCAATCAATCCTCTTCCTTTTTAACTATACACCTTTGTAAATATCAAGAGGACTTTTTGGGTGAAGGGTTAGGCTTAGGTTAAAGGTAGGTGGTTGGGTTAGTGGTTAGTAGAATAAGGGCTAAAAGCGTAAAAAGCGTCGGTTTTCGTAAGACTTTTTATTTTTGCCATTTTTATTTTTATTTTGATGAAGCCATGATTCAAGCAAAGTTATTTTTGATGAACTTGCTTGTTTATTTCTTTTGCTTTATCTTCAACAATTTTTTTTTTCAAAAGTCATACGACAAACCGAGCTTGTTACTAAAACAAAGGGTTAAAAATAAAAAGGTTTTGGTGGGTGAAAGAGTGTTTGGTTTGGGTTAAGAAATGAAAAGGTTTAGGCTCAAATGGGTTAACTAGGGGGATTTTGGGTAGGTGGTAAAAAAAGAAAAATAATGGTGTAGAAATAAAAAGGGTTAGTCCTAATGCCTCCATCATTTACTTACTCGGGTTTAAGTTGGTAAGGACCGGGAATGTATCGTCGTGGCAAGTTCTAGAGTCGTAAGAACGAAGCGGCTATTCACACAAGAAACGAAAGATGAGCATTTTGTTTAATGATATGTATTTGTATGCTCAATAAAGGCTCAAAACTCACTTTTGTGGGAATGAGTTTTTATGTGATCAAGTATATATAATCAAATTTTAACTAAGCTTGTCATGCCGTTTCATAATTTTCTTATGTTGGTTCTTTTTATCACGACGCTATCGGTTGTAAATTTGTAAAAATATAACCTTTTTAGAATTTGAAATTCCCAAGTTAAACCTAGACAAGTAAAAAATGAAAATTTTTGAAAAAATTTGGGGTGATTAGCGGTTCCAATAGAGTTTTGTGTAAGGCTTGTAATTAAGACTTGCAAGATTCAAGATTTTAGCATCCCCCCCACACTTAAATTACACATTGTCCTAAATGTGTCCCAAAAATAAGTTTTTAGGTTCATTGAATGTGTAAAAGGTGTGAAAAAGCAAAATTTTGTGTTACTGGGCGTCTGGACACGGCCCCGTGGTGTCCGGGCATGGCCCCGTGTTCTGGTGCCAGTAACAAAATTGAAAAAGAGAAACAGAAGCCTGGACACGGGGGCGTGTTGGGTGAACACGGCCCGTGTCCAGTTTACCTGAACTGGGCAATTTTTTTCAGACTGTGCAGAACGGGGCCGTGTTGGGCGGACTTGCCATCCCGGGTGTGTTTTATTCCTGAAAATTAAAACTAAACTAGAAAACATAAAAATTAACCTAAACTAAACTAAGGATAGTTCCGCGGAATGCCTCCGTGGTGCGCCACGTTTATAAGGGTCCTTGGCTAGACCCAAAGCCTGATCATATGTCACTCAAGTGGGATGTTTTGCATCCCATGCTACACCGTCGGAGAGTGTCATCCAAGCTTGAGTCTATGATCTTCATGTAGTTGACCGGGTCTTCGTCTTCTACTCTCTTTCCAACTCCAAACTTTACTTCCTCGTCCCCAAACTTCAATGTTAGTGTTCCGTCATTCATATCCACCACTGCTTGGGCGGTGGCTAGAAATGGCCTCCCGAGGATGAGGGGGACATCAGTGTCTTCTTCCATGTCTAGTTTGACGAAGTCGGCCGGGAAGACGAAATTGTCGACTTTGACCAATAGATTTTCAGCGACACCTTGTGGAAATTTGACGGATCTGTCGGCAAGTTGTATGCTCATCTTTGTAGGGCTTGTTTTTCCTAGGCCGAGTCGGTTGAACATTGATGTGGGCATGAGGTTAATGCTATCCCCAAGATCGGCTAATGCATTACGAATGGGGGATTCCCCAATCGAGCAAGGAATCGTGAAGCTTCCAGGGTCGATTTTCTTTTGTGGGAGTTTGTTGAGTACTAAGGCGGAGCATTCTTCACCTAAGTTAACTAATTGCAATGATTCAATTTTCCTTTTGTGAGTGAGGAAGCCCCTCATAAATTTTGCATATTTAGGCATTTGAGTTAGGACCTCGATAAAAGGAATATTAACATGCAATTGTTTTAGTAAATTTTCGAACTTTGCGAATTGCTCATCGGTCTTTTGATGAATTAACCGACCGGGGTATGGAACCGGAGGAGTCTTGGTGAGCTCTTGATTTGGTGGAGAAGCCTTTTCTGGTTGGGACGCGGGTGGAGTCGTGGTTTGGCTGGATTGGCTTCTTTCAGTTGGTGGTAATTGAGCCTCCTCGGGACCCACAGTTCGGTTTCTCAATGTGATGAGATGTATTTGCGCTTTTGGGTTGGTTTCGGTATTGCTTGGTAACGCGCCTTGTGGTCTCTCGGAGAAATTTTGAGCTACTTGATTTAATTGTTTTTCAATGTTTTGAATGCTAGCTTGTTGATTTCTAAAATTCGATTCCAGTTGCTGAAATCGATCCGAGTTTTTCTTTTCGGTGTCGGAGATGAGGCGAGATACAGTATCTTCAAGCCTTTCTCGTCCACCTTGTTGTTGAGAAAAGTTTTGTGGTTGTTGAAAGTTAATTCGTTGGTTTTGTTGGTTACAACTATTGCCGGGATCTCTCCAACCAAGGTTAGGGTGGTTACGCCATCCTTGGTTGTAGGTACCCGTTGGGGTCCCAACGGCCTAGGTCTATTATCAATGTAGTTTACCGTTTCTGTTTGATCATCTACTTCTTTCATACAACTCCAATTTTCATGTGGCCCACCACACCCCTCACAAGCCATAACCGATGCCGTTTTTGCCATTTCTAATTTTTTTGATTTTTGAAGAAAAGGCCTCGATTTGGGCTTGTAAAGAAGTGCTTTCATCAACCTTATGGGCGCCCGGGGTAATAGATTTATTGCCTCGGGGAGTGTGCCATTGAAAATTGGTTTGAGCAATTTCCTCAATTTTATTATATATCTCATTTGGGCGACGATTACCTAAAAGTCCCCCGGAGCTAGAATCAAGTGTTTGTTTTGTGTGTGGCAACAACCCATTGTAGAAAGTGGATACTTGTTGCCATACCGCAAGACCATGAGGACACTTTCTTAGTAGCTCCTTGAACCTTTCCCAAGTTTCATATAAGGATTCCCCATCTTCTTGTGAATATGTATTAATTTCAGTCATTAATTTAGCCGTTTTAGCAGGAGGGAAATACTTATATAAAAACTTTTGGGCTAGTTCATCCCAGGTGTTTACCGAGCCAACTGAGAGGGTATTAAGCCAAACCTTAGCTCGGTCTTTTAGTGAAAATGGAAACATCCGAAGGAGGATGGCATCGTTTGATGCTCCATTGATCCGAAAGGTATCACATATTTCTAAGAAATTAGTAATATGTAGATGGGGATCCTCGTCCGCAAGTCCATGGAAGGTTGCGGAGTTTTGAAGCATTTGTATCAAATGTGGCCGAAGTTCGAAGTTATTGGCTTCGACATTCGGTGCATTGATAGCGGCGCCGAGATTACCTACAGTGGGGCGTAGGTAATCCATGAGGGTTCGTTGGTCCGCCATTGGAAGTGGGTCTCCCGAAACTTTCTCTTGGTTTTTAGCTTAAAGTCTTTTTCTAAGAAAGCGTTCGGGCTCTTCTAGAAGTTCTTTAATGTATCTACTAGAACTGGAGCTCATACACTACGTAGGAAGTTCAAATGTGGCGCCTGGGTTCCAAGTCCTGCAATAAAAACAGAAAAGAACGTTGGTCAGAAGGTTCACCACGGCCGCGTGCTCAGCGAACACGGCCCGTGGTCGGAGATACAGTGATTGTTTTCCGGATCCCTGTTACTGGGGAAATGGACACGGCCCCGTGTTGCACCGACACGGCCCCGTGCTCAGCTCTCTGTAACTCGGAAAATAAAAACTGCCAGTAACAATGCTGGGCACGGCCCGTGTCCGACCAGGCACGGCCCGTGCTGAGCTCCGCAGAAACTGAAAAACTAAGAAAAATCCTAAAAAATGGAAAAATAAGAAAAACGATTAGGCCGTTGATTCCTAACTTTCTTAAAATCCTTGTGTCCCCGGCAGCGGCGCCAGAAACTTGATGCGTGTGAAGTGTCGTTAGTTTTTAATGTATATATTAAGCCCTTTTTAACACTTTTTAGCCAAGTTTTAAATTTATAAAACACGATATTTACTAACACTAAACACACATATGGGCAAGTGCACCCATCGTGAGCGTAGTATAGTATTGGCAAGATACCGAGGTCGTCCAAGGACACAAGAGCTTTTAGTACCGGTTTATCCTCAACGTCTAATCAAATCAAAAGTTTTAAAAAAGGTTTTAAACTAGAAAAATAAAAGCTAACTAAAATGCTGAAAAATAAAATACAAATAAAAACAGATAGACAAGATGAATCACTTGGCTCTGACTCGTGTTTAGTGTAACCTTTGATTATTTCCGCACTTTTGCACTATTTAAGAAATTATCTTAGTTATTGTAGTAGGCCCCTCTTTTGGAGGTGACGTTACCCTCAACCCAGTAGTTTGAGTCAGCAAGGATACAATCCTAAAGGGTTGGATTATTGAAAGATAATTAATTAAGTTATTAATGCATATTATGGTAGGCCCCTCTTTTGAAGGTGACGTTACCCTCGGCTAAGTAGTCTGAGTCAGCAGGGATACAGTCCTAAGTAGCCGGGTTAAAGTATTAATAGTAGTTTACATATGAGGGGGTCAAAGAGTTTGGACCCCTGCCATCCAATACCGTTAAGTATTGAAGGAGGTCCTACTAAATTTGACCCAGGTCCTTGCAGGATCTATACACTGAACAAGGCAAGACTCTTACCAAACCGTTCCCTTAACCCCCGTCCAGGTAGCCAACATACCTCCATATAGACCGTGGAGATATGAATGGTAAAAATCTTTTATTTTATATAGACAGTAAAATAACGCCAAGACACCATGGACAAACGATAAGGAAAAATCACCTTCAACATAAGAAACTAGTTATTAAAGTCATTAATACAAAACCAAGTAAAAAGTGCGAAAATATTAGAAATAAAAAGTATTACACTAGACACTTTGTCTTCACCAAGTGATGTAAGAGACTTAGGCAAACATGGCCTTGATTGTCAAGAACTCTTACGATCAATCTTGGATCCCGAGACGACTCACACACTCTATGATGGACATTGGATGATGGTGGTGGATGATGGTGTTGTGATGGTGGTGGGTGAAGTATGAGAGAGGTGGTGTGCCAAGGGATGGTTTGAACTTGAGCCAAGCACTCCTATTTATAGGCTGAACAGAAGCTCGGGCACGGCCCCGTGTCCATCCTCTTCTCTGTCTTCATTAATTGCAGTTTGGTTGTATTAGTTGACCACGCCCCCGTGTCCGCTGGGCACGACCCCGTGTGCAGAAGCATATCTGTACTATCAAGATTTGCCTGGATTCTGCGAATCTTATAGTTGACCACGACCCCGTGTCCGTTGAGCACGGCCCCGTGGTTGGCGATGGAAGCTTTTACAACTTTGTCTTTTATGCTGACACTTGGGCACGCCCCCGTGTTCACTGAACACGGGGCGTGTTCAGTCTTCTGTTTTCTTGTTTTGCTTGGGAAGATGCTTTCGGGGAGGTCGGGCATGCCACGTTTGTTCTTTTTCTTGTATTTATGTTAGATTTAGCTGTCTTTTTGCTTCTTTTGTTAATTTGAGCTCATTTAATCCTGAAAATACAAAAGGAAGACAAAATCACACTTTTTCTAACATTAGTACTAAAAAATGGTTAGTTTTATACCACAATTGATGTAATTTATATGTTGCATTTTGCACACATCAATAAACATTAATAATTAATATAAAATACACATGGAAAATGGAAATTACAATAATACCCTCAAATGCACTGCATGTGAGGGCAGTTAACCAAGAAAACTAACATCGTTTGTGTTAAAGGTTATACTTTGTAGCAAAACATGAACTTAAATGTTGGTTTTTACAGATTTCATAGTGAAATGTATGAAGTGTAGTTTGGGTATAACATAAAGGTTGATTTCTGCAATTTAGTTTATTGATAATTTCCATGGTGTGACAATATAACTTTGTCAGTTTGAGGCACAAAACCTTAGTTAAGCCTATAAGCTCATTTGGTAAATTACTGAAGTGAATTGATCATATCAACCAATCGTTGTTTAGAAAAATACACAACTATCCAACAAAGTCGCAAACCATAAAATGTAAAATAACATTTTGATCCCCTCACACACAACCTGACTCACTTTCTACTTGACCAAGTCGAGCTCATACTCTTATACCAGTCTCGTTCTTGCCTTAGCGTGTCTAGTTGTTGTTTTTGAGATTCTGATTCTTTTCTGGCTACTTTTGCTTCTTCCTTTGCTGCTTGTGCTTCTTCCTTTGCCGTGTGTGCTTTTCTCTCGACTTCTTCTACTTTTTTCATCACTACTGTTACTTCCTTCTTCATTTCCTTCTTCACTGAGAATCGATAGAAATAACAACTTTAGGATATATATAGAGGTAAGTTAATGTACAAAGTAAATATAACGTACAAAGCTTAAACAGTTATTACACATGAATGATACAAAGTACTCATGGGATGCAAATACGCAAGGGTAAGTTTCATAGTTACGCAAGTTGATTATAATTATGCATGTTATACAATGATTATTACACAACCTATTAAAATCTTTTTTAACAATTTGTATATTAACAACTCTTACGCATGGGGTTCGAATGATGAGAGAACCACAAAATTACTTGAGAACATGAGAGAATCACTGTCAACAAGGAGATTTAAAAAAGAGTAATTTACAAGTTTTGTCCTTTATGTTTACACCAAATTACAGGCGATGTCCTTTAGCGCAAAAGTTGACAAGTTTTGTCCTTAATGTTGCAAAATCTTGCATGTTATATCCTTTAGGCCAAACCCAGTTAGATTTTTTTGTTAAATCTGGTCATGTGACTTGCACATGAGGGCATTATTGTCATTTTACCTAAAACTAATTGTGTATTAAATAAAAACCTGAAATATATCTCTATCTCTGACTCTCTTCTCTCTCTTCTCTATCACAATCTCATCTCCTTTCTCTCTCCTCACCCACTGAATCCATAACAACCCTAAATAATTAGAGTTTTTAAAGATAAAAAATTGGTTGGTGAGTGTTTGAAGAGGGGGTTCAGATCGGCGATTTCAGTGGTGGGAGAGAGATTGTGTGTCGTAGAGAGAGAGGTTTCAAAAGTGATTCAGATCGGGGGTTTAGTGGCGGGGGGAGAGCGATGGTTTCAAGCCGCGGCTGGATGGGTGGTGTAGGTGGTGTGGAGTGGAGTGGGTTCTTGTCGTTGGATCTGAGCAACCATCAACATCTACATCTTCTTGTTTTTCCGGTGGGCTACCGTCGGCGGATGGCGGTGGTTTGCCTTGCGCTAACTGTTGTTCATTAATTGCAGATAACAAGCTATTTTTTAGGTGTATTTAGATGTTTTGAATTCAAATTTGAAGAAATAATTATCTGTTTTGTTGTGTGAACAATCGGCTAATTGATTTTGTGTAATTTGATTGTTGTAACCGCCGGAACTCCGGTTCACTATCATAACAGTGGCAGTAGACATTTAAAAGAAACCCTCGGTCAGTAGTCGACTATTGTTTGCATTTTTTGGTTCCTTACTTTGTTCATGTGTTTAATTGTTTTGGTCAAGTATGTATATCCATCATTAAGTGTGTATTTTGTAACTCTGAACATACATCTGTTGATTAATTAGAATTGGGATTTTTGATATAATAAGTCGTGGTGGTGATTTGGGGGGTTTTGTTTTTGAATGATGGTTAAAGAGAGAATTGAAGAGATGATCATGGGTTAGTGGGTGATTGTTATGGATATAAATGGGGAATTAAATGAGTTGAGAGGCAATGACCATTTTACCCTCATGTGCAGTGCACATGACCTTTTTTAACTGAGATTTCTAACCAGGTTTGGTCTAAAGGACAAAACATGCAAGATTTTGAAAGGTAAAGGACACCGCCTGCAAGATTTTGGCAAAAAGGACAGCGCCTGAAATTTGATGTAAACATAAAGGACAAAACTTGTAATTTACTCTTTAAAAAAAAATCAATTTTTTTATTTCAAGTCTATTGTTGAATTTTTTTTTTAAATACATGTAAATTGACGATGTATATGTAGCTCGCGAAGGCACATATATCTAATTCGTCGATCTCTCTCTCTTTATATATATATATATATATACATGTATATAGGAGAAAGATCCGTTAAAAACCACCCTTTATTGCGAGAACCGCGAGAACCAATGTGAATACAACTAAAAACACCTAAAAATAGCAAAAAAAACACAAAATTTTTTTGTTTTTAAAATATTTTTTATAAGGAAAATTGGTTTTTAATAAACCAACATTTGTCCGGTTGGTAAATAATAATCTTACCTACGTAATTGGTATACAATAATCATACCTATCAACATGTTGGTACTCAATGAACTTCTGTTAATTTTTTTAACTGAAGTTAGTTTTTAAGTTATATTTATTACACAAACAGTCATTGTAGTTGTAATTTACTAGTTTTAAAACTAGTAAATTACAGCCGCTTGAGGTTTTTTTTTGTTTTATAAAATATTTAAAACTAGTAAATTACAACTACAGGGACTTTTTGTGTAATAAATAAAACTTAAAAATTAAATTCAGTTAAAAAAAATTAACGGAAGTTCATTGAGTACCAACATGTTGATAGATAGGATTATTGTATACCAATTACGTTGATAAGATTATTATTTACCAACGAGACAAATGTTGGTTTATTAAAAACCAATTTTCCTTTTTATAAAAAAGAGTTAAATGTTGTTTTAGTCCCTGTGGTTTGACCATTTTGTCAGTTTAGTCCAAATGTTTCATTTTTCACATGTGGGTCTAAAACGGTTTCACCGTTGCCATTTTAGTCCACTGGGATAACCTCATCCATTATTTCTATTAACGAGAAGGGTAATTCGGTCATTTTATATGGTCGAATTGCCCTTCTAGTTAACAGAATTACATATAAAATGACCGAATTGTCATTCTCGTTAACAGAAATAATGGATGAAGTTAACCCAGTGGACTAAAATAGCAACGGTGAAACATTTTTGGACCCACAGGTGAAATATGAAACCTTTGGACTAAACTGGAAAAATGGCTCAAACCACAGTGACTAAAATAACATTTAACTCTATAAAAAATCGCTACTTTTTTTAAATTTAAAAAAAAAATTGGCTACTAAAAGTAGCGATTTTAATGTAAAAGATATAAAAAAAAAAATTTTGTGTGTATTTTTGAATTTTTTAGGTTTTTTGAGGGTTTAGTTTTTAGTATTTTAGCTTTGGGGGGGGGGGGGGGGGTTAGGTTTTTTTTTGGTGGGGGGGGGGGGGGTGTTTAGGTTTTTTTTTTTGGAGGGGGGGGGGGGTGTGGGTTAGGTTTTTTTTTAGCTATTTTAGGTTGTGTTCACATTGGTTCTCGCAATAAAGGTGGTTCTCGCATGAACGTTACCCTATATATATTATATACATACATAGGGGAAGGTTAAAATGAGAACCACCTCGAGTTGTAAGAACCAGTGAGAACCACCCCCGCGGGGGGCCATTGACCACGATTTTTTTTTTACAACTAGATGTGTATATTTTAACACCCTACGTAAAGTTTGGGTTTAAACGGCGCGCCCGAGGGGGTAGTTTTAAGGTTCATGCGAGAACCACCCTTATTGTGAGAACCGCGAGAACCAATGTGAACACAAAATAAAATCTAAAAAAAATCAAAAAAGCACTCAAAATTTTTTTTTTATTTTTTTTAATATTTTTTAATAAAAAATCGCTATATTTCGTTCCCATAAAAAAAAAAAAAAAAAAAAAAAACTTTTTTTTTTTCGAGTAAGAGTTATCCATGCACATGTGCATATGTATCATTACTTCAACAAATTCGGTAATACGTTATCAGGAATAGACAATTACACTTTAATTTACAATACCATTAGTAATACACTACTTTTTACATTACCAATATTCAAAATGCACATGTGCATAATTAGGTATAACCATGATATAACGTGTTTTGGTACAAAAAGTTTGTGATTTTGAATGGAGAAGTAGACTCATATACATGTTTTTTGGTTAGTTATATCTAGTGGTTGATGGTTTGGTTATAGTTGTCAATTTTTTATGTAATATGTTGATTGGATGGTATAAATGGTGTTTACATACATGTAATAAAGTGAAAATATTGTTAATGGTATTGTATTATGGATGGTAGGAGGTAATGGTAGTGTATTATGGATGGTATGATAGATGAAAGGGAAAATGTATTCAAAGTGGTGTACCAAAACACCTTATTTCATGTTGATACATATGAATGCACATGTGCATTTCTAATATTGGTAATGTAAAAAGTAGTCTATTACATATGGTAGTGTAAATGAAAGTGCAATTGTCTAATATATGTAATGAATTACGGAATTTGTCAAAGAAATGACAAAAATGCACATGTGCATGCTTGTGTATTATGGATGGAATGATAGATGAAAGAGAAAGTAGTGTACCAAAACACCTTATTTCCTGTTGATACATATAGATGCACATGTGCATTTCTAACATTGGTAATGTAAAAAATAGTGTATTACACGTAGTAGTGTAAATGAAAGTGCAATTGACTATTATTTGTAATGAATTACGGAATTTGACAAAGAAACGATACATATGCACATGTGCATGGATAACTGTTACTCAAAAATTTTTTTTTTTTTTTTTGAAATTTTTTTTTTATTTTTTTTATTAACAAAATATTGCGATTTTTTCAAAAAAAAATAGTAAAAAAATAAAAAAAAAATATTTGGGTGTTTTTTAGATTTTTTTAGGAATTACTGTTTGTGTTCACACTGGTTCTCGCGGTTCTCGCAATAAGGGGTGGTTCCTAACGGATCTTTGTCCTATATATATATACATAATTTTCACAGACATTAGAAAAAGATTAAAAATAAATTTCTTGGTTGATATTATTTCTCTTGGTTCTCAAGTAATTACTTTAAACTTATCATATGACCGTATCCTTACTATCGCTAGTTGATCGTAATAATCCAATAATCCACACTGTAACTCATTGATCGATAATAATTCATAACGATCTAACTAATAACAATTCTAACTTTCACTTTCATCACACTTTTGTGATGAAAGTAATCTCATTTGAATGAATAAGTAACTTTGATTGGAGTTACGACATGGCATATGACAGGTCAATATTGTGGCATCTACTTGAGATTATTTAATAATCCACGTCATTAACATGGCATGCATGTCATGAGTTAGGGTAGACAGAGTTGCTACTTTGTTAGAGTGAAATTATTCTTGTATATGAAAGTGAAAGTTATACTGTTATTAGTTAAAGAGTAAACTGCTAAATTCGTCCCTGAGGTTTGACTCAAAATGCTAGATCAGTCCAAAATCAACTTTGTTTGCTAAAACAGTCTCTGAGCCTAGTTTCATTTGCTATTTCAGTCCAATTAATAGGAGTTAATTGCTAAATTCGTCCCTAAGGTTTGACTCAAAATGCTAGATCAGTCCAATCATTTTCCCTTCATTGGACTGAAATAGCAAATGAAACTAGGCTCAGGGACTGTTTTAGCAAACAAAGTTGATTTTGGACTGATCTAGCAATTTGAGTCAAACCTCAGGGACGAATTTAGCAGTTTACTCTTAGTTAAATGTTGGTACAAGTTATTATTGTCAGGATTTAGATTATTAAAATTCAATTTGTATATTAATTTTATCTATTTGTTGTTTTTAGTGTTAGAATCATAAAACCAATATTATAGTTCTATTTTATTTGTACCGAGCAATAAAAGGAGAAAAGTTAGAATTTTTTGAACGGCTAACTATCTACACAACTTCAAATATTCCAAAATTATTGTATGTCTATAAATTGAATTTGAGACCTTTGGAACTCGGGGTGGTTCCGTTACACACCTCCATCGCACCCATGATGGTGTGATACACCGTCGCAAGTTGGTGTATCATGTGGTGACGGAGGAAAAGCGTGATGGTGGTCGCGATGTGATGGTATAGGTTGTTTGAAGAAACTAGTAGTTGTTAAAAAAAAAAGTTGACTGTGATGGATATCCAGGTATGAAGAAGAAGAAGACAAAAAAATGTATATATGTTGTGTGATTGTGTAAACTAGAATTTAGACCCGCGGGCGTTGCCCCGCGGGGCCTTGTAAATTTTCCTGCGTGTGAGCGAGGCGTTTTCTTCATATGTGTTATGTTTACAACTTATGAATCCCATTTGTTCCGCGCTCCATGATGAAATGGATTATTCGGTTTCCATTCGTAATCGCTCGGATGTGTCCTTCTGTAAGGTGAGTTCTCAGTTAAGTTGTTTGATTTCTTCTTTCAAATCTATCTTTTCCCAGCAATTGGTTGATCATCTTCCAACACCCCCTTTATCTGTCTATATCTCTCTCTAGGGGTTTGAGTTGTGTGAGTAAAATGAAAACAAAAAATAAGAAAAAGGGTGGTGCACTGACAAAGAAACGTGGCAGCAGATGGACAAAAGTAGCATAAACGATTTGTACAGTACAATATCACCCGTTGCAATGCGGTGGTGATCCATTTCATATGTATCATAGTTATTAAAACCCAAGTGTTTGTTAGATGTACATTCCATAGTCACATCACCAAGCCTACGTATCATGGAAATACAAAATGTTAACTGCAGAAAGTTGATCATAACTTACCTTACTAACACCTAGCGTGCTATGTAGATAACTTGTACAAATGGTATGCTTCTATTTAAGGTTCTGTACAGCGATGGCTTCTTTCGGGTTTTGGTTGCCTAGACTTCATCATCTGTAGCCATCCAAAAAGTTCCTTACAGAGGTTTTTTTTGTGATGTGCGCCTTCCAAAAAGCGGTTTCCTGTGCGATCATTCCTGGTGCGCCTTCTTTTTGGTGCGGCTTGATTATGTTGTGGCAAGGGTAAGAAGAAATTAGTTAAAAAAAGGCTTGTCGCCCAAAGCCCCATTCTTCATATCAAAATGTCACCTTTAAATAAATTTGTATTTGAAAAAAGAAGACAAACACGTATGCAATTAGTGTAAATCATGTATCATAAAATCAAATAAATAAATTTATAATGTAAACCATGGGTACCTGTTGACCAGAAGCTACCGTTCACCAATCGTATATACACATATTAATGTTCAATACCCTCTTCCAGTGAGCCGGCTACCTATTATGTTGGAGTAAGATGGTCATACTTGAAAAACAAATCCATTGAAAGTCAAAACAGAAGACAGTCACCAACACCTTTGAAATCAAAGAAAGCATATTTAACAATGGCAAATGGCATAGTATCTTATCTCCTCAGCAAACTTTATCAAAATAGTTGTCCGATGTCGTTGTTGACCGTCCACCGGAACAAAATGAGTAGCCGCAACAGTCGGGAATCCCGCATTGTCTAAAACACCCTAAAAAACAACGCAAGTAAAAATTTATATTGAAATTGTATAAACATGGTGAACTAAAGTTAACCACATACCCTTACTGTCCCAGCAACAAAAGCACCACAGTTGAACGACCCTATGTCTTTCGGTACTGGAATAAATCTGTATTTGAAAAGAAGGCAAACACATATGCATTTTGTGTGAATCACATATCATAAAATTAGATTAGAAAAGCTTATAACATAAACCACTACCTTTAAAATATTCATGCGATCTGTCACGTTTGTCTGAGCCATTTGTCACGTTTCGTCTAAGTTGATATCATCGTCTTCCTCGGGGCGTGGTTCAGATTTTATTTTGTAAGCTTTTGATGATTCAAACTCGTTTTTCTTTAATCCGGTTTTCATGTCCTGTATTGTAGAAGTATTTGTTACAATTCTCTTTTGTATCTCATCCAATTGTTCCTGACCATTTGAATACGCAATTGAAGTCAATTATTAATAACATTCATATTTGAAGAAGAAACCAGAAAATAAAAACATAGAATATGTTGTCTATGTAAACATAAAAAACAAATCAGTAAAACTTTACGTATTTTACTTCTAAAGCAGAGAGCTTTAATAAATGCCTCTCACCTTCTCATATAGAAGTTGTTTTCCGGTAGATGCAACTTCAAGTTTTCCTTGGTGCTCAATTAGTTTTTCTACCCAGAGCTTTTGTTCAGTACAAACTTTGGCAACCTCGGAACGTAATGCCTCGGTTTCAACTGTTAAAGGTGATAGAGCTGATGCATAATCATTTTAATTTAAACTATAACAAAATTACCTACCAATTTATTATCAGGGTACGTAGTATCTAAATCTTGAATCACCTTTCTAATATTCAGTATTTTACTTTGTGTGTGAGCATAAGAGAATACATTTGGAGCTATTCGTAATTTCCTCCAATATTTTATCATCATCCTCCGATATTTTTTTTTTGCAGTTTAGGAATATCATATATCATCATCCAGTTTGGGGATTGCATCAGCTGACTACTGTGCTTTGTGATGACAATAATCTTTGCTGAATCCTAAAGCAAAATAATAGAAAAAGACTAATGCTAAAATATTTAATCTTACATGAATATATATATGTATTACCTTTCAACTTTCTTATCCACCTTCTTAATCTTTTGTTTGGCCAATACAGTGTATTGTGGTTCGAACTTGCTTGGCCCAACCTTATGCCCTGGAGCTTGACAAAACGTTATGGCAACTCATATTCATAGGGACGACGCAAGCGACGGCGTACCGCCGTGGTTCCGCCGCTCGTCGTTGGGCTTTCTCTTTTTTTTTTCTCCAATCGTTGTCTTCATTGGAAACCCTGAAGTTTGTTTCGAGCCTCTTCAACCGACTTCATCTCTCTCATGTCGGCAACGATGGATGTCTATAGCTTGACAGAGAGAATAGAAAAGGGTTTTGGGAGGAAGAAGAGGTGATGTGTTTGTGTTTTGGGGAAGAAAGAGAGATGATACAATGTTTGGCACGTGCAGCAGGATCACATATCCAAATTTTTTTTGAAACACACCCAAAGCTAAGGGTACAACTACCCTTAGCTTGAAGTTGCTTTTTAATAAGGTTTTAATTAGGGGTGTTCAGAATTCGTTTCGATTATCCATAATTTGAATTCGAATTCGATTAAATTCGAGTCCTGTAAATCGAATGCGAATTTAAAATTTAAATTCAATTCGAAATTCAAATTAAAACTATACATATTTATTTATTATTTTTTATATATAATACATATATAACTTTTATTGAGCTATAACATAAATTAATCTCTAAATTTATTCTAAATATAAAAATAGCCCATTACCAGATCTATTACAAAATCCATAACCTAAACAAATTTATTACATATTTACATAATATAAATTTACAACAAGTTGAGGTATTAGTGTGTGTTGTACCCCATGTTTTGGGGTTTTTTAAAAAAAAAATCGATGTTTCACTTTAAACCAAAAACTACTTGATTTTGTAGTTTTAACCCAAAAGTTTTTTGTTTTTCCAATTTAACCTCACAACCTTTTTACTTTCAACTTTGATCCCCTATGTTTTTCATATTTTGCAAAATTTTTCGTTTTATGTTTAGATCTAAATTTTGCGACTTAACACGGCACAATGTGTGTGTGGTTCAATGATTTTACGTTTTATTATAGACTTCGTTCTAAATTTTGCGAGTTAAGGGGCAGTGTGTTTACGTCGTCTATTTTTTCCCGTTTAATAAGTTCGTCACAACGCGCGAGTCCTAAATCGAGTTAGTTATTATTTTCTATGTTTTATATGTCGGTCTAATTTTTCCACGTTAAGACGCCGCAACTTCAATGTTGGCGGTCGTTGGCTATAGTGTGGCATTGGTGTATTTGTCACGGTTTTACGCCCTCGCCGCAACGCGGGGAGCTTAATACCATTAATTGTATTGAGCTTATTTGGTGAATTACTTATTTGTATAAGATAGTAATACAAACTTAACCGACAAAAACATCTTTAACACATTGTAAATGTGAATCTAATCAACAGCATGTCAATCTTCTAGTTCTAGCTTAATTTGAATCGAATACGAATTGGAATTTTAATTCGAATACAAGTTCAAGCCAAAAAATAAATTATTCAAAAAATTTGATTTTAGTAATTCTAAAATTTGATATTTGATTCGATAAACACCCCTAATGTGAATTGAAGAAAAAGACTTCCAGGTTGAAAAAGTATGATTAAGGAAGAAGATAAATCTTTATAAAATTATACAATTAGGGGCTGTTTGGTAGCCTCTGAATGGTCATTAAGAGGCTACCTCTTAATGGAACCATTAAGAATTTTATCAATGGGAAGGTAGAAGAATGTGACATGTGATGATTTACCATTCAGAGGTTACCTCTTAACCATTCAGACTCGAGGTTACCTCTTATTCATTCAGAGGTTTTAAACCATTAAGAGGTAGCATCTGAATGGTCATTAAGAGGCTACCAAACAGCCCCTTAGTCCTTTATGTTTATAACAATACGTATTTAATCTCCTATGTTTATAATTTTTTTTTAAATTAAGAAAATGACTAAAATTTTATTTTTATAACATTTTTTCTCTTTTTATATTTTATGTTTTAATTTTTTAAATTATAACATTTCTATGTTTATAACATTTTTTAATTTTGTTTTCTTTTTTACTTTCTTTAATTTAGATAGTATTTATGTAATAAAAAATTGTTTTCAACTTAGTTTATATTTTATTTAAAAAAAGAAGTTTAGTGTTGAAGTGTGATAGTGTTACAAGTGTAATAATTGAAATGTGATAGAATATGATGGAATGATGCGTCAAATGATGATTTGATGTGATAGTGTTAGATGGAATGTGATGACCGCTCCTCCTCTAAGAGGCAACACACTCTACCAAATCGACCAGCCTCACATTGGGAGACGTAAAAGCGTGCTACCAGCGTTGCGGGGCTGAGGGGGTGTAAAACCATGCTAAGTAGCAAACGAACGACAAAAAACCAGGAAAAAACATAAAGAAAAAAACGAATTTTTAACACTAAATGACTCACATGACGTAAAAAGTAGACAAAGTCGAATTTTTACCAACAAGTATTAGAAAGTCGATGGGGTAAAAAACCGGTGGACCAAATGTGACTAAGAAACATCATGCAAAGTAGTAACCAAACGAAAAAAAAAATGTGGACTAAATGTGACCACCAAACATCATACTAAGTAGAAATCGAACAATAAATATATAAAACAAAATAAAATAAAACTAAACTCTTTTAACTTTTCAGGTTAATTATAAAAGCCTAAAGTTTTGTTATAAAAATAAAAAAAAACCCTAAAATTTACTATGCAAAAAAAAGGAAAAAAAAAAAAAAAAATCACAAAAGACAAAAGACAAAAAAAATGCTAATATTCGTTGACATGTTACAAATTAGTAATTTTCTTCGCACGTTGCGGCGGCGTCGAAACGTAAAATAACTCGAATTTATATTGTCTAATGAAAACAACTCAACTCGTTTTCAAATATAATTACCCTATATATTAATAAATGAACCTTGTGAATAGTAATGGTGCCGTCATTTATTTGTATTTATAAGTCATTTAATATGCTTGTGTTCAATGAAAAATGTGTTGGTCCAGCGGTTAAGGCGATAATTAGGTAACTTTAAAGGCTGGGTTCGACTCTGCTCAATTTGTTTTTTTTTCCTTTTTTTACCCACTTCTAACTTGTCCCTTTATCACAAGCCCTGTAAAATCACGTCCCAATGATGGATCGTTTCCTACCGAGGAATGGTGCGGTCTTGAGGGCAACCCGGTTTTACCCAGCTGTTACCCCAGCGAGTCTCTCGTGTGGGGGCAGTATGGTTTCCGGGCGGAAGTCAGCTTGCGCGACGGCCGGGGCCCGATCGAACATCGCGTCCGTAGTGCGGGGCTGACGGAGGATTGTCTTCGACATGAACCTGGTGACCAATAGGTCCTGTACATAGAAAGTCACCTTCCAGAAAAAAATCCTTAACATACAACCACAAATTCACCTTTACTTTCTCTTTCTATTCTCTCTCTTAACAAGAACTTCAGTCTTCCTTCGTTGTTGGTCTTTCTCAAGCTTGCCATGCATCCAAAACCTAAATTGTTCAAAACCCAAAAGTCTGTTTGTGAGAGAGATCGGAGAAGAGATGGGAGACAGAGACGGAGTAGGTTCTCCGGCGTCGACACGGGAGATCCGTCGCACATGACTCCGGTGTCGAGATGACCAAGGGGATCCGCCGGCGGCGAAGTTTGTGGCAGCTCTCCGGCGTCGACATCGGTGAAGAGGTGGGGCAGGGGTTTTGGGGATTTTGGGGGATTTTTGGGCTTTGATGTGGGTGGCCTTTGACAACAGTGATGATTTTTGGGTATTGTCTATCATGTTTCTATATTATTTTGTTTGCAGCCATACCAACTTATGAATGCATTTAAAAAAAAACCTTTAAAAAGGGATGTTTTTAAGAAGAAGCTAAATTTATTATGTTATGTCTATTGACTTTTTTGTTCTGCATTCTTATACTGTGTTTTTTTAAATCGTGCATTCTTATATATTTTGGGAGAAAACCTTGCTTCAAGATCTATTTTAGGGTGGTCAATTTAAAGATGATTCTTCATATTGGAGGAAGAAAGGATCGCGACGGTGGCGGAGTTTAGAAAATTAATAGGGCGGCTCGCATATATGCTAGGGATAAGGTCTCCCGCCGACCACTCTCTTGGCATTTGGGTTAGACCGGTGGTGATGGTGTGGTGGTTTTGACATGGAAAACATGGTAGAAGGCGGTGGTGGATGAGGGTCGGACATGAATACATAAAGAAGGAACTTTATAAAATTCACGGTCCTACTTGGTATTGTATGGTCGGTGATTGTTGGAATTTTGGTGATGTGCTTTTTTTTTATGTTGGTTGAGATCAGATTTATTTATAGATGATGATTAAGTAACATAACTTAGTCATTGGATTGTGAGATATAACTTAGAAATTTGGGCAGGTAAGTCTGCCTAATTTTCATGTAATTATTATGAAATTTATTTCGGAAAGTTTGTGTTATGCAAGTCTCAAGCAATATGTTGTGGATTATGACGCTGTGTACGCATATTCGATTAGGTTTGTTGAAATTGTTGTGATGCGTCTTTATTTTGATGCTCTTCGCGCTTTAATTCAGCATGCAAAACTAATTTGAGATCAAATTTGTTTGTAGAAGCGAGTAGCTTCCGGCTTGGCTTGTAGTCGTAGTCTTTTAGCTTATATAGTCGTCGGCCTTCCTACACGCACGCGCCCACCAGAATGCCTCCTTGGTTCGGTATGAAGCCAAGCCGATACATACGATAGGCTAAGGAAACACCCCTATTTCATAGCGCCTGGGAAACGCAAGTTTGATCGAGGATTAGAGAGGAGAGGTGGAAGAAAAGGTTAGGGATGAATTTAGGAGTCTTTGTGCGAGCCGTATGCGGTGAGAGTCGCACGTACTTTGACCCTCCGGTGATTGACCGACACCGTTTTATCTGGTCGGAATGAGGCTTTAGGTCGTCAAGGTAGAAGGGTTCTTAATCAAGCAGCAGCTTCCTCTGATTTTAAGGTTTGTTTGTATTATTTTCGATTTTCTTCATTTAATTACATTAATAAGAAATTTGTTTTGGAATTAGAATTGGGTGTTGCTTTGATAACTAATCTTATAGACATAAGGATTTCACTTTGCTATGGTTAGGGCTGGCGATGGCGATGGTCCTGTAGGGTCGGTCGGTGCTGCATGCACCTGATTGTGGTGGATGTGAGTATGAGTGGTGATGAGGTTGAGTCAAATATCCTGCCAAACTCTATTTCTTATTGCTATATGGATCCGATGTGGGACCGTTTATGTAAGTCTCTATTTCTAGGTTTAATTTCTATGTTTCTTGATGTAGTTTATCAGCAAAAAGTTCTACATATCTAAATACGTTTTATATTTTGTTTGATATATAGATTTTACTTTTATGTATGCAATAAATGATATTTGTTGGTTATAGTGTTTTACTACTGTCATCAAATATATTTCATATTGTTTTTGACATTAGCTTTTTGGCCAGCAACATATAATTGTAATACCGGTGATTTTTTTATCATTTGTGGGCGCTACGGATCAGCATTTGATACCGGGTACCGATACCGAACCGTACCGGGTATATTCGGTACCGGTACCGGTTCCCATTTTCCCCGTTTTTCGACCCGTATTTACGGGTAAAACACCGGTAAATACCGGTACCGAACTGGTATATTTAGTACCGATACAAATTTTCCCCGTATTTCGGTACCGAACGGGTACCGTGCTCATCCCTAGAGGGAGCCCACACATTAATTATCTTGACTACTTTTCACATACGATATTCTATGAAATTGAAATTTCTTCAAGACTGCGAAGCTAATGGATGGAATTTGTTGTGCATATTTGTTTGAAGTTGTAGATCGAGGGGCACAAAGCTTGTAGATCTGGTTGTGGTCGATCTGAGTATGAGCGGTGGATCCGATGTTGGACTTTCATGTAAGCCCAAAACTAGACCTATGTGTTTTTTTTATTAAATTTGTCTGGATCACACATTCACTCTCCTTAACAATTTATTAATTGTTTATTGTTGTAATATTCTTGTTTGTATGTTGGATCATGTACATGGTTGGTAGATAAGGCCCAAATTAGACTCATGTGTGTGTTTTCCATTTTAACTAGTATTTTTCAATTACGTGCGTTGCGCGAAAGGCATTGGTGTTTTCGACCGACATCATTCTTCAAACGATTCGAGACAAACGATGCGTACCAGCCATATCCGGCATCGTGGAGTGTATTAAAAAAGGGAGCAATTGGACGATTGGATGCTGGGCTAGGTGTTTCTTGGAATGCCCATGGATTGTTCGGGTCAAAACCACGATTATGAGGATTCATTTTTCGTATTGTGGTTGGATGAGAATTTTTTTTTTAAATAAGACAGAGATGATTATAGAAGAGGTGGAGTAGTTGTGGTAAAAAAATGAATAGAAGTGTGAGTATTTATAGTGAATAGTTTTTTTAAACACATAGCCGTTGGCCAACGGCTAAGCCCAAACGGCTACTTGTCTTGACCAATGAGATACTGTCATGTCATCTTGATAGCCCCGTCCAACGCCCGGGCTGAAACCCCCGCCCAAGGGGCCACGCCGAAACCCAAGCCCACCCGGGGTGGTGACTTGGGCGTTTGTACCCAACCCACGCCACAACCCCCGCTCCCAGGCTGAAACCCCCGCCCAAGGGGCCATGCCGAAACCCAAGCCCACCCGGGGTGGTGACTTGGGCGTTTGTACCCAACCCACGCCACAACCCCGCCCCATACCCCATATTCTAACCCGGGCTGAAATCCCCGCCCAAGGGGCCACGCTGAAACCCAAGCCCACCCGGGGTGGTGACTTGGGCGTTTGTACCCAACCCACGCCACAACCCCGCCCCATACCCCATATTCTAATATATCCTAAATTCAATTCACTGTTCATTTCGTTTGTTTTTTATCATATATGAATTGTTCTTTATGTGTGTTTGGTTTGGGAAAAGCAAACTAAGCATCAAAGAATAGATGTAACTGTTTGATCAAAAATCAAGAAGTAAATTATTTTGCAATAGGTGTAAATATAATCAAGATTTGATCTTAATTGGTATTGGTTCATTTGTTTTTTATGAATGAGTTTGTTGACTGAATGTTTGGATTGCAAGATAACTTAAAAGGTTTTCAAGGTATGGTGGAATGACATGAAAACCTCTGTTGTCCCAATATCTTAATCCAAAAGACTATGGATTCCCAACTCCTCAATATGTGGTACATTTACTCACCTGATATGTTTATAGTAACTATGAACATATGGGGTGTTTGGACAAATGTTTTGGAACCTGATCATCTTATGTCGGTTTGATGTTTAAGTGAACAAATTTTTCGTCTATTTTTTTAGTTTATGACGATGATTAAAACTTCGTCTGAGATAAACAAAATAGTGAATTGACGGGGTGGTGATGATGATGTTGATGGGGCAAGCCTCACCTGAACTCTAATCACTTATGCTTTGTGCTTATATGTGTTTTGAGGCACTTGGTGATGTTGTTTATTTGAAGCTATGATGATCAAAATTTGTTTTTCCGGTGTTAGACAAATCTCGCTTTTTTTGCCTGGCGTGGCAAACTTTGGTGCAGCTATGGTGGATGTTCGATTTTGTCTCATCACCAAGATATGAACTTCCAAATATATTCATGTTTTACAGTTTACCATTCCTATTTGTTTATGTTATGCAGGCTGGTGACTATTAGAGAAGGACAAGGCTATTATTGTCTTATTAATGTTTGTTTTTGTATTAGTTACAAGTAGGGAAAACTATGATTTCTGGTATAGCTGCGTATGGAAGAAGATTGAAGCACATGAAGAAAACTTAAAGCTGCTCTCCTGAATCAAGTTAGGTCTTTAGTACGACTGTGTGATTGTTTTAGCAGGTTTATATGTTGGGTGTGCCTATTGGCACACCAAACCCTAGCAAAATTAGGGTTTACCTACGCAGCGTATTGGTCAATACGCAGCGTATTGGTTTAACCATATACGCTGCGTATTGACCTATACTCAGCGTATATAAACCATGGATCTCAGTGCCTAATAACCAATCATTGCACAGAAAACAAGGTTTATATACGCTGCGTATAGGTCAATACGCAGCGTATATAAACCATTAGACTTTTTTGGGTCATTTTGGTAGGTTTGAGGGATCATTTTTTCACAAAGTTTATATACGCTGCGTATTGACCTATACTCAGCGTATATAAAGGTCTGAAAATGTCATTTATACCCTTGTATTGAGGCTATACGAAGCCAAATACAAGGGTAGTTGTGTCATTTTTGTCTTATATGCTGCGTATTGATCTATAAGGAGCGTATATAAAGCTCCATTTTTGTATTTTTTTTTTTTTGTGTATTCCTTTGTTTATTTATAAAAAAAAGAAAAAATATTTATAAAAAAACAATATTATTGGTAAATAATACAAATATAAATTATAAAAATTAAAAATAATACAACTATTATGAATTATAAAAATTAAAAAAGAAAATTATTTATAAAAAAACAATATTATTGGTAAATAATACAAATATAAATTATAAAAATTAAAAATAATACAACTATTATGAATTATAAAAATTAAAAAAGAAAATTATTTATAAAAAACAATATTGTTGGTAAATAATACAAATATATTATACGATACGATGCAACACGATACGCTACTACACTATACGATACGATGCAACACGATACGATATCACACTTATAGGCTTATACGGGGTCAATACGTGACCTATACTACATCTATACGATACGATATCACACTTATAGGCCTATACGGGACATATACTACGCTATACGATACGATATCACACTTATAGGCTTATACGAGGTCAATACGGGACGTATACTATGCTATACGATACGATATCACACTTATAGGCTTATACGAGGTCAATACGTGACCTATACTACACCTATACGATACGATATCACACTGATAGGCCTATACGAGACATATACTACGCTATACGATACGATATCACACTTATAGGCTTATACGAGGTCAATACGGGACATATACTATGCCTATACGATACGATATCACACTTATAGGCTTATACGAGGTCAATACGGGACATATACTATGCTATACGATACGATATCACACTTATAGTCTTATACGAGGTCAATACGGGACATATACTATGCTATACGATATGATATCACACTTATAGTCTTATACGAGGTCAATACGTGACCTGTACTACACCTATACGATACGATATCACACTTATAGGCTTATACGAGGTCAATACGGGACCTAAATCACACCTATAGGCCTATACGGGTGTTATATCGTATCGTATAGTATCGTATCGGGTGTTATTTTCCTTTTTTTTATAAATAAACAAAGGAATACACAAAAAAAAAAATACAAAAATGGAGCTTTATATACGCTCCCTATAGATCACTACGCAGCCTATAAGACAAAAATGACACAACTACCCTTGTATTTGGCTTCGTATAGCCTCAATACAAGGGTATAAATGACATTTTCAGACCTTTATATACGCTGAGTATTGGTCAATACGCAGCGTATATGCACTATAAGGGTTAAAAAGATAATTTTACCACAGGTTTGGGGTTAAAAATAATTTTACCACCCTTTATATACGCTGAGTATAGACCTATACGCAGCGTATATAAAGGTCTGAAAATGTCATTTATACCCTTGTATTGAGGCTATACGAAGCCAAATACAAGGGTAGTTGTGTCATTTTTGTCTTATATGCTGCGTATTGATCTATAAGGAGCGTATATAAAGCTCCATTTTTGTATATTTTTTTTGTGTATTCCTTTGTTTATTTATAAAAAATAAAGAAAAAATATTTATTAAAAAACAATATTATTGGTAAATAATACAAATATAAATTATAAAAATTAAAAATAATACAACTATTATGAATTATAAAAATTAAAAAATAAAATTATTTATAAAAAACAATATTATTGGTAAATAATACAAATATAAATTATAAAAATTAAAAATAATACAAATATTATGAATTATAAAAATTAAAAAAGAAAATTATTTATAAAAAAACAATATTGTTGGTAAATAATACAAATATATTATACGATACGATGCAACACGATACGCTACTACACTATACGATACGATGCAACACGATACGATATCACACTTATAGGCTTATACGGGGTCAATACGTGACCTATACTACATCTATACGATACGATATCACACTTATAGGCCTATACGGGACATATACTACGCTATACGATACGATATCACACTTATAGGCTTATACGAGGTCAATACGGGACATATACTATGCTATACGATACGATATCACACTTATAGGCTTATACGAGGTCAATACGTGACCTATACTACACCTATACGATACGATATCACACTTATAGGCCTATACGAGACATATACTACGCTATACGATACGATATCACACTTATAGGCTTATACGAGGTCAATACGGGACATATACTATGCCTATACGATACGATATCACACTTATAGGCTTATACGAGGTCAATACGGGACATATACTATGCTATACGATACGATATCACACTTATAGTCTTATACGAGGTCAATACGGGACATATACTATGCTATACGATATGATATCACACTTATAGTCTTATACGAGGTCAATACGTGACCTATACTACACCTATACGATACGATATCACACTTATAGGCTTATACGAGGTCAATACGGGACCTAAATCACACATATAGGCTTATACGGGTGTTATATCGTATCATATTGTATTGTATCGGGTGTTATTTTCCTTTTTTTATACATAAACAAAGGAATACACAAAAAAATAATACAAAAATGGAGCTTTATATACGCTCCTTATAGATCACTACGCAGCATATAAGACAAAAATGACACAACTACCCTTGTATTTGGCTTCGTACAGCCTCAATACAAGGGTATAAATGACATTTTCAGACCTTTATATACGCTGAGTATTGGTCAATACGCAGCGTATATAAACTTTGTGAAAAAAAATGATCCCTCAAACCTACCAAAATGACCCAAAAAAGTCTAATGGTTTATATACGCTGCGTAGAGAGCTATACGCAGCGTATATAAACCTTGTTTTCTGTGCAATGATTGGTTATTAGGCACTGAGATCCATGGTTTATATACGCTGAGTATAGGTCAATACGCAGCGTATAGGGTTAACCCTATACGCTGCGTATTGACCAATACGCTGCGTAGGTAAACCCTAAGTGTGCAGATAGGCAAACTGGGTGTGCAGATAGTTAGGGCCTATATGTTATTATATTGTTTTATATATTATATATTTGAATGCAATGCTATAGAAGAAGTTTAAATGTAAAGTTGTCCATGGATTATGCCTTCAGACGTGTTTACGATTCACTTATATTTCAATAAAAACTAGATATTTGGTATCAATTATTCTTGATCATTCATTTTAGATGCGCAAGTCGAGTTTAGAATGTGCATCAGTCCAAATCTATATCGTTTCTTTGCTACTTTAACTTGTGCATTATAATCTGCACTAAACAAAGGTTGAGAGACGCATGGCTTACGTAAATGATTTGGCTCTCGGCTTGATTTAACGTTTCCTTTTAGGATATACCATGGTGACGCGCTGCAACGCGCGTGGCTGTCCATCTAGTTTAAGTTAAAACATACACCAACTAAAAAGTACATCAAAATAAGCAATAAAAGGTATTATATTTGACCCAACTTATTAGTAAAAGAAATTTACGTCGAAACGTAAACCAACCAAAATTTATACCAACACGTAAATAAGTAACCAACCTAAATTTATACCGAAAGGTACATAAAAATAAGCACGTAAGAAAATGATGGGTTTTTTTAATTAAAGAATGGTACGGCGTGTTGCGGTGGTGTCGAAACGTAAAGTAACTCAAATTATATCGTCTAATGAAAATCTATTATATTTGACCCGACTCTTTTTTGAGCAAAATTTATTTTGAAAACGTAGACCAATTGAAAACACACATTAAAATAAGCACGAAAACGCATTATAATTGACCCGACTCATTTCCAAAATAAATTTACATTGAAACGTTAATCAACTTGAATGTATACCAATACGTACATAAAAATAACCACATATATTACAAAATATTTAGAAAGTTGAAGGGTTGTAAATATCAATTTTGAAAGTTGAAAGATAATGATAAAAAACACAAAAAGAAAAACAAACAATCAATACAAAGTTCTATACATGTAACTTTGTATTGAATGTATCTATAATATGGTTAGAAGTTGGCTACAAAGTATAGATTTCCTAAAAAATATTTATAAAACACTAAAATGTCAATCATAAACACATCCAAAACCCACAAATAACAAATGAAGATTACTAAAACATCTTATAAGTGTGTTGTTGTTTGTGTTTTGCATGATAATGCTCCAACTATCGAGTGATAAACATTATTGTGTTTTCTGTTGATTATCATGTTTTGTTTTATATTCATAGTTATACAATTGTGTGTTTGTAGTTTTTATGGACTATTATGGTTTAAATATGGTTTTTTTGTATTATTCACTCTGTTATTTATGGGTTTTAGATCTGTTTTATGGCGGAAATTATAGTGTTTTATTATTTTTATACTTTTTAGAGAAAAATGCCCGGATAGTCCCTGTGGTTTCACCTTTTTTCACCTATAGTCCCTATCTTTCTAAAACTACTTGAATAGTCCCCAAGGTTTTCCGTTTTGTTCTCGGATAGTCCCTGGGTCTAACTTCAGTTACTTTTCTCTGTTAAAATGATGTGAAATGACAAAAATACCCTTTCCTTTAAAAGGCCAAACCACAGGGACTATCCGAGCATCTTCTTCATTTTTGTTTATAAAACCCAACCACCACACCCTCCTCCACCCTCCACCGTGCCGCCGCCGGTCTCCGCCGCGCAGAACCACCGTCGTTGACTGGTTTGACTTTGTTTGACCCGAACTCCTCGTTGACGGCTATTGACCGAGCCCGAAACAAAACCCAAACCAACTCTGTTGAGACCCAACCTGAATATTGAACAAAATAACCACCATCATCACCACTGCCATCATCCTTCAACCTAGTAACCGAGCTGCAACAGTTCTTCCACCCTCCTCCACCATAATCACCACCATTCCTAGTCAATAGTCATGGCCACCATTACCAGCTATCAACACCATGTGAGCAAAAATATGAAGCATAACCGGTATCAATTCGCAATCGTCATCACCACCAGTCCTAGCCGCCGTCCTCTGCGACGTTGGGTATCCTGAAACGTCACACGTTTTTCCGATAGTTGTCGAAAGTAGTTGCAGGAACCTCTGTATCGTTGGGAAACTTCACACCGTTCCCAGCTATCGTCCTCCTCCGTGAGTTAGGTAACCTGAAACTTCACACGTTTTCCGATCGTTGCCGGTAGTTAGATCTGACGCTGCCGGAATCTCTGTATCTTTACCGGAAGTAGTTGATGGTGCTGTTGTTAGTTAGGTGCAGTCTGGATCTGTTGAGGAAGCTTAGGAGTCTTGATTATGTTGGTGTTGGTTTCATCGAGTTCATCAATGTTAGTGGTCGGAACACAATCAGGTGCCGGAGAAGAAAAAGTGAAGTGGGGGTGGGTAGGGGTGTGGCAGCGTCCTGATTGTGAGGGAGAGATGTCTGTACATATGAGAATTAGGGTTCTAAAAACAAAAGGGAGTGATAAAGATAGGGACTATAGGTGAAAAACAAACTGAAAGGGTATTTTTGTCATTTCACATTATTTTAACAGAGAAAAGTAACTGAAGTTAGACCCAGGGACTATCCGAGAACAAAACGGAAAACCTTGGGGACTATTCAAGTAGTTTTAGAAAGATAGGGACTATAGGTGAAAAAAGAGGAAACCACAGGGACTATCCGGGCATTTTTCTCTACTTTTTAGGAAATTTGAACGTAGTTGCTAAACCTTACCTATATAATATAATACAATTAATCTATGTATATATAGAGAGAATATTGTCTAAAGGAGAGAAAGGTTACGTTAAAACATATCAGATGCATGGTAGTGTTTCAAATTTATCCCTAATATAATTAAACATCATTGTTTTTAATAGAAAAACAAATTATCTCTTTAGATCTCTATATTTAGAGATGAGTTAATATCAAATTTAAATGGTCTTTTGATGAAAAATTATAAAATATACTATTTTCTCACATCATAGATGTTCGATTTCTTGACGTGTAACCTTTTTGTATAACATAAATTTGGGGGCTCAACCTATAACGGGCCGTAAGCGAAATTTTTTATTCGGGCCTTTTCAGAATTAAAACCATAATTGGTTTCTTCTAAAATAAATTTATAAATTGGCATCTCATATTGGTGAATAGGAAAAGGAATAAAAAACCTCCCTTTTTTTTAATGAAAGATGTGCTATCCATCTCTAATTAACGAAAGAATATACTGTTAAATTGAATGAATGAATGAATATACTGTTGAATAGAATGCCTATAAAACAAGTATTCGCATCCCAGGTTACTCAGAAATTAAATCAATGAACATAAATATTTAATAAAATAACCCTGACCCAACATCAATGCCTAAATATGTTAGAAACAAGTTTCTAAGTCAAGGGACCCAAGTGCATCAGCAACTGGCTCCGTCGAAACTCTGACACAGTATACTTTTTGCCGATGTGAAAGAAAGAGGGTGATTGGTTGATATGAGGGGAAAGAAAGAGAAGGAGCGTGAGAAACACAAGGGTTTGTGGATCCACATACGATACCTCACACTTAAATATGGATGAGGTATTGTAAAGTTGGGTAATAATTAATGAAAGGTTGTAACACATAAATAATGGTTGTATTTATTGAGATGTGCTATAGAGTTGGGGCGGACCTATAGAGTTAGAAGGGGTAATATTTGCTGCCCCTTGAGTCAATAGTGGTGTAAATTTTGAAAAAAAATTGTCGTTTTTTCGATTTTATTATCCGTTTTTTTTAAACGTTACCCGTATACGGATTTTTTTAGATCCGCCACTGCTATAGAATATAGAGTAGGGTGTTGTACACTAACGTATAAATAGCAATATTCTTTGTATAATCTTACCTCGTATTTTGTAAACTTTGGTTACTGAAATCGAGATCGTAAAGCCCAAAACACCTGTCGTCAAAAGTACGCCCACAACAATTCCAAACACTTTCGCTATGTTCTTATTTTTTCTCGTACCACTATGATGACTATCATTAATACTAACAACATCAATACCTGCATTCATATATGCAAACTATATATGTTAATAAAAAAAAACATGTAATAAAAGGTATAGAACCATAACAATAACGCGATACACGCATGGAGCAAGCTCGGCCATACCCTTTATTGGGCGAAATTCCCCATCAGCGTATCGAATATAACATTTCCCTAGGTACATATCACCCCAAGTTGACGTCTCACACTCTGATCTCACTAGTCCACGTGCCTCCAAAATACAATCTTCACAATCAGTTACATTCAAATCTTGTACACATTGCATCATACCCTGAACACTCCCCAAAACGCCCACACGGAAATATTGCCCGGTCCCACCAACCAGATATGCCAACGCGTCATCTATTCGGGTCAGTGTATCCGAATTATAACCAATCGAAGGGCCACACCTCTTGAAAACCTTCATCTTGTCCTCTACACCAAAAAATGATGTATTGTCATATTTTATAAAACACCCTTCTAGTTGTATGGTTCCACTAGTCGACTTAGGACAAGTTTTCTTGAGTTGACTCAATGAGTTTTCTACACAATCCTTACAATCATGGTTGCTAAGATCACCTCTGCACTGAAAGAGTCCGTAAACAGCATCGCTTTGGGGTGATATTTCAAATTTGTTGAAGCTCGAGACGGAGGCCGAGCTGATTAGGGAAGTGAATAGTGAGTTGACGTTTGACTCGTATGCTTTCGTTGAGATGGAGTAGAGTTGAGAGCACTCGAAATAGATGATGGACTCCTTGGCAAAAACCGATAAGAAGGGAAGTATGAGAGAAACTAAAGCGAATGCAAGATGGATAGCTTGTTTCATCATTACGTGTATAAGGCTAACAGCAGCTAAATTATAAAAGAAAAACTTATGCGCTCTTTACATTGATCATCTATATTAAGATAGAAGAGACTGATTGACTTTTCTTGTATCATATTATTTGGCACATTTTTTTGCATGACCGGATGGGATTGACTTCGTATGAGTTGACATTCTAGTGATACGCTGTCCATTTCATCAATATCTTTCTCTACCTATCTCAAAATTATTCAGTCGCATTTTTAAAAGGTTTTCTTCTTCTTTTTATCTGGCGCAAACGCATATACATTCATTAAAACAATTAAATATCTTGTTTTAATATCTTTAAAATAATATCAACTATTTAGGTCTTCTTATTTTAAGTCCACTTTCATTAAAATAAATATTGAAGTACAAAAATCCCATGTGCTAGTAACCATCAGTCTAATTGGAATGGGGCTCGTCCTCGTGCGTCGAGGAGCGGCGGCGACCTGCACACCGCCCTTCCCGCATCGTCCCCGTCGTCTCTGTCCTCCCCTAGACGTTGAAGCCAGCCCTTACTTCTTTATCCAACACACACACAACTATACATACATACATATGTATATAAAGGGGCTCATCCTCCACACCCCTAGGCCCATCTCTTTAGACCATGTGTAGTTATAAAATATCAAAGTATTTATCAATATGTAAACCCCTAGGTTTCTTGCCATTTTATTTTTAATTAAACATGTATTATTATAAAAAAAAATATTTCAACCATAACTTATTTTGTAGAACCCATTCAAGAACCAAACTAGTTTAATACCCGTCCGGTGGATGGGTTACGTTGATGTATTATATACTAACAACATGGATGAACCTATCAACACAAAGAAATAAGATAGAGAGTCATAAAATATACTCGTCCGGTGACCAGGTACCTTAATGCCATAATTCATCACTATATTGAATTGCATTCTAAATAAAAATTGTTTTGTTCATGCTCAAAGTACAACTCATTAACATAATTTCACCATTAAATCAAAGATTGATACAATTTAGTGTCATCATTTAATAGATTGCATTATGTAAAGATCTAAAGCCCCAACTTAGTAATAGCATATATAAAGCCATACTTGTTTTATAATGGCACAAGCAATTTATTTTTTGTATTCTAAAAAACATCATTTTTTAACCAACCAAAATACGTGTTAAAAATGTATATTATAAAAAAAAGAGTTAAATGCCATTTTAGTCCCTGTGATTTGAATCATTTTGTCAGTTTAGTTCAAAGGTTTCATTTTTCGTCTGTGGGTCTAAAAAGATTTCACCGTTGCCATTTAGTCTACTGGGCTAACTTCGTCCATTTTTTCTGTTAACAAAAAGGGCAATTCAGTCATTTTATATGGCTGAATTACCCTTCTAGTTAACAGAATTACGTATAAAATGACCGAATTACCCTTCTCGTTGCCAGAAAAAATGAATAAAGTTAACCCAATGAACTAAAATGGCAATGGTGAAACCTTTTTGGACCCACAGACAAAAAAATGAAACCTTTGGACTAAACTGCCAAAATGGCTCAAACCACATTGACTAAAATGACATTTAACTCAAAAAAAAAACAAATAATGACGTGACTATTATTTTCTCTTTATCAAAACTTAGAACATTTCTTACTTTGCAGATCCTACGTACTTTCTTTACCCAAGAGTAAATAACATTGAAACTAACTCATGTGTATTTGACTACAAATGCAAAATTGTATCTGTGTTAATAGTTTCCCACTGTATGTTTTGGATGACAAGGCCCAAATCACTTTTAGCATTTTTATACCACTGGATCCCATGATTCCCATCCACCATGGTGATCCCACGGTTTGAAGCTAGGATCACATGAGTCCAGTGATCTGCACCAGGTCTTGAATAAATGCCAAAAGGGGAAGCTAACTGTAAACCGGAAAGATGAAAAGAGAGACATTATATCATATCATGATTAGTAAATGGATATAGTTGCTTGCTTATCTCATTCCTCTATTATGATATACAGTTTAACATGGTCTATCCTCTGTCATGAATCATGATTGCTCATCATCTTCGTCTCCTTTCTTGCAAAGGTGCTTTTGAAAAATTGTTGACAAAGATGCTCTCTAAACAAAACAGTGTTAACAACACATCCATAAAAAATGATAACAATGCAAGGGAGTGTAGTTATGGACATAGCTTTATTGGGGCCCGGAGCGCCCGACCCCCATCGATTTTTCGCTCGTAGTGTTAATTTTAACTAAAACTTAGGATTTTTTTTTGTAGCGTAAAATATTGGATTTTTAAGAGACCGACCCCCACTAAGACCACCATGGTTCCAGCAACAATGGTGTCATTAAGTGGATAGATGGCATAGGTAGTAACAGACTTAGATAACGGCCCATATACGCTCGACAGCCTCTCAGAGACTCTGTTAATCACAACAGGAGTAATGGGCGATTCAAAATAACATAAAAAATTAATCAGCATTTAGCTCTAATGAAAAAGAAACAGTTTCTTACTCATAATCCACATGGCATGGGAGCTGGGGTGAGGATTAAAATCCATAAGGTGAAGACCATCCCTAGAAGCCGACACAGCTGCGTAAATCTACATATAGGTTTAATTACCAAATGTAATACGCTTCTATTTATTAACTATAACCAATTAAATAATAAACACGCAACACGAGCAGAGAAATATCTATAACTTGATGTTGGGATTTAACTGTGGTGTCATGGAGCTTTAAAGAACAAATGTCCTACAGAAAAGGAACACATATAATATAGTGAAAACAATGGAATAATGAATGTTTTACAAGTCTGCAGGAAGCCATGATGGCTTCCTTGTGGAGCATAGGGAATCCATGATACATTCTATAAAGATTAGTAACGTTGGATTATGAATCTTTATAACAGGAAAAGAATTTATAAAGATACTCATAGAAAGATTTAGAAAGACTCACAGCGAAGGAGGAAGAGGAGGGCAATGGATATGTGACACGTCATTATGCATATACGAAACACTGGACCTAAAATTTATAAAGCAACCCGGTGACTTTTATAACACCAAAGAAAAAAAGAAGCACACTAATAGAAAAACAACCATTGTGTCCTTTTCAAAATCAGCTGATGAGTTCGCGTGGATGCCAATATGTATATAAATCCATTCTCAGTAGCACCATATACATGCTAATAGATAAATGTGACGTAAGCGTTGATAGAAGCAAGTGGAAAAGGTTAAATTTTCACAGATTTCAATATGTAACATACATTGTGTAATGTATATTACAAAAATGTGAAAGAAATTACCTGGTCTCCAACTAATTGGCTGCTATTACGGCCGGTTGAGTCAACATTGATGGTACCTTGCTTCTCAATTGTGAGTACCCTATGTGGAAATACACTCATTCTGCTGTCCGAGCTACCTATTACTCCGGTCGTGGTATACTTGTGAGAACCATGTACCCTATTGAACATCTTGTGACAGTAATCAATTCAATCAATAAAACAGCGACAAAAATAATGAAAGCATGCAGTGGTTAGTAGCATTTTAGTAATTAGTAAATATTAATGTTTTTTTTCAAACTTCATCTCATCATTTAAAAAGGCCATATCAGATAAACCATACGAAATAGGACTCCTCTCTAAGTCCTGGTTGGTTGGTTCCTCAGCTGTGATATGTTCATGTTCGTTGCTGTGACCAACTCTCCATCTGTTGGTTCTCTTTCCAAAACACTTCACAATTCCTCTTTCACTTTAAGGGTAGCCTGTTAATGCACAAAAAAAAAAAAAACCACCCCACTAAGAAATGTGCATAAATGTAACAGAAATAATCCCTATGCAAACCATGTCACATGTCGAAATAAATCAGTTCCCTAATGAAGACAACCCAATAACTAAAATGCAAAATAACCCTACATCTATGCATATGTCAATAAAATAGACCATAAGAGGAAACAAAACTATAAACTCACGTACCTGAAATGGATGATGAATTTTCAGTGATCTGACGATGATTACGAACGGAAACCACCTTTTAACGGTTCTGCACTAACATGAATAATGCTAATTGATATCATTGAAGTCAAAATTAAAACCCTAGAGATGCAAATCAACACAAAATTGATCAATAAACCTCGTTGATTCAGGGTAAATCCCATAACTACGATGAATATACAAGAGAATCGTATCAATTGATAAAAAAAACCTTTGATAATCAAGCTGGACTTACTGGTGCCGTGGTCACCGACGACATCCGAACGCCGGTTCTGGAGCTCGGTTTTGCAGCAGAACCACCCCGCTATTGTAAATTATGTTTCTTATATGTCGGTGAAGACTTTCTTGGCATTATATATATATATATATATGGAACCCATTAATTCTAACCAACTTTTAAAACAATCTCAGCCGTATAAACTAATCAACTTTTGATCCTGACCATCCAAACTCAAAAAAAAACTGTTTTTTTGGCAGTTCAAGGAGGTTATGTACTCTCTCTCCTAAAAATAGGCAGTTTATAGAGGTTACCTACTTTATCTCCTAAAATCATGGGTAGATCCTTTCAAAAACCACCCACTAATCTGCAAAAACTGCT
The DNA here is from genome assembly GCA_030545235.1 of Helianthus tuberosus. Lineage (NCBI taxonomy): Eukaryota > Viridiplantae > Streptophyta > Magnoliopsida > Asterales > Asteraceae > Helianthus > Helianthus tuberosus. Next base: position 1,937,824 of record JARYGA010056056.1, read on the forward strand.
TTTACGCTCTACTTATATCGCACCCACGTTTGAACCTTAATCGACACACACCTCCGTGACCCATTGTTCTGTACTGTATTGGTGGGATTTATGGCATCAGAGACAAAAAGATAATATGGTATCTTTACATTTTGTGTTGTTATTGTTATTTGATTATCTTTTTTTTTTCTTGAAGCAGGTTTGCAATTTGGGTATATATATGAATCTCGATTTTGATGTTCCTGTCATTTGAAATTGCTTGAGGTACTTGCTTTGTATATAATTTTACTTTTTTTGTTTTGTTTTTCATCGTAAAAGATGCGGATGGGTTGCGATACCTTTTAACATATGTGTTTTTGGATGTCCAATTTGCAATCAGGTTACGATACCTTTTAACAACAATCACCCCAACAACAATGGCGGCATTATAGATTCGTCTAAATTAAAGAAATCACATGTCAAGGAACTAGAAGAAGACGACATTGGCGGTTCAATCGAAGATGATGATTATGAAGGGGAAGGAGTCGAGGAGTTTATTCTGTCGGAGAGAATGTCACGTATGGTTTAAAGTTCGATCGATGGTGGCGATAATGGAGGAAAATGCGAGTTGAATAGAGGTGAGGTTGATGTTTGTTCTTCGAAGCTTGGACTGCTGAGATCATCGAATTTGGTATGAATATTCAAAGTTAACACATTGTTATAATCTTCTTGCTTCTTTACTATGCTAGAAATTGAATGATAAAGATGTTAATTAGGAATTAGGTATTATTGACTTTCTTTCTTATCTTGATTAGGTTTTCAATATCCACAGTTTAAATGAGGTATGCCTTGATTTTCTGGCCAAGAGAATGATAACATCAATCTTACTTCAAAGATGGATGGTCTTGGAAGAACCTGCCCTAGATTACAAAATATGTAGGTTCATTCTTGAATCTTGATACTTTTAGTTAGAATTTAATATTTTTTCATGTAACCCTGTTCTTGATTTTTGCAGCTCATGCCTTAAATTCATTTAAAGAAGGTATTATTGAAGAACCATTTTTGGTTTTATTAGACAAAATTTTGTTTTTTGTTCTTGTGTTTGTTACTATGTTATGCATTTGCCAATTAATTTAATCGTCCTTACACAACATCTTTTCATTTTCTTTTATCTATGACCTACAAGTGTTTCCTATTTGTACTAGATTCATAATGTCTGCCTACTTATTTGAGTTTTTATTTTGTTTATTGCGTATGAATTTCAATTGTGCTTGTAGGGAACAACAGACAGTCAGCATCTTTTCATTTTCTCTCGAAGCTTCTGTTCTTAGGTATTTTCATTTCGTCCCTTTTAGTAAATATACCATGTAGTCATGTATCCATAATGATTATCGATAATAAACTTATTTTTATTTGTCGACAGGGCATATATTTCAGCCGCCAGAAAGTTATCTCCATCTGTTCCGAGAGAACTGGAGGAGTATATTGCTACTGCATACTCGAGCATCAGGCAAGAAGAAGCAAAATCAAGCAGCCCACACTCATACACCACTGTCAGAACTCTTCTCAGTATTTTAAGGATATCGGCTGTGAGTTTTTTTTTTCTTTTCAAATACGTTGTATTCTCCTTTTAGCTAACAATGGGCGGTCAATGGTGATCATTGTTAACAATAAAATAAAACTGCATGCGCTTGCGAGGCTGAGATTCTCAGAAACCGTTGCTCAGAGTGACGTGGACGAGGCACTTCGGCTGATGCAAATGTCAAAGTTTTCATTGTACTCTGATGAAAGGCAGCGGTCTGGTCTTAATGCGATCTTGGATATTTATTCGATTTTACGTGATGAGGCAGCAAGGGCCAACAAGATGGATGTAAGCTATGCACAAGCTCTAAACAGGATTTCAAGAATGGTGAGTTTTCTCTTCATTTTTTTCTTGTATTGGTATGGTGGTTTTTATTTTATTTTGTGGGTTGTAATTTGATTGTGGATATAATAGGGGTACACTGAAGCTCAGCTGAAAGAATGTTTAGAGGAATATGCAGCGTTGAACGTGTGGCAGATTCATCCAAACACCTTTGATATTCGATTTATTGATGCTTGAATTGTACTAGTCAAGTTTTAAGATTGGCAATGAATGAAGTATGAGGAACCTGTTGAGACTTTTTGTGTTTATTTATTAAGTAGGATAAGGTCTTAATGGTATTGTTTAAACCTACTTTAGTTATTTTCTACTCTGAATTTTTACTAAAACATTTTAAAATGATATGAGATTTATAAGTAGTTAATTTTTTTTAAAATAACAATCCAACTCTACTCCCAAATCTGCACTTGGATAGTCCTACCTTATTTTTTCTGTGTTTTTGTTTGTTTTTTAAGTGGACTATGTTTCTACCTAATTTCATTGGCAATTTAACCTATAGCCATCCAATTGCTGATGTGATAAAACCGGTGAGTGTGGCAAGAAAATTGAGGGAAGGTTGCACTAATGGTATTTTGTTGGTCAAAGATTTGAGATAGGGTGCTTCACATTAAACTCATTCAATGGGCTGATCTTATGGTACTTGCTCCTTGTCTGCAAATACACCCGGCAAGGTAATATAGATCACAATTCCAATTTCCTACCAATCTGCCATCTTTTCTAGAGGTGTCCAAATGGGTGGGTTGGGTAATGGATTGAAATGGGTTGTTTTAGTATGGGTCAGATCGAGCTAGGTTAAATGGTAATGACTTTTGTTGTCCTTTTCTTATATGTACATAGATGTGGGAGTATGGTTGGATAATGTGGGTAGGTTGACTGGTCAAAACATGTAATTTTGGTGTGGTTTGGGTTGATTGGAAACACGTTTTACCCACTCTGCAATTATGGCGTACATACCGTGTGTTAAAAGGAGTACCCATGCATTCCTTACCCATTTCTATATTGTATAGTATAAAACAATTTAGTAACACACATGCTTAAAAATACACTATAAAGGACTTTTGACCAGTTGAATCCACATGGCAAAATGATTGAGATGGAAATGTCTCATTAGTAAGCACCTTTAGTTATTAACTTATAAGAAGAGATAGCAAGATGAGTTGATTGGGTAGCAGGTCAAAATGGATCTAAACAACAAAATTTTACCAATTTTTATATAAGGGTGTAAGGGGCGCTCCATTCGTGGGGAGTAGTCCTCTCTCCACCCCAGCCAATCATACGCGTCCATGTCAACTCCCCTCTTCACTCCCCATTTTACACTCACACATAAGAGGTGCTTCACTCAAACATTTTTTTTCTTTTAAAAAAATTAAAAAGTAAATAAATATAAAGTGTGATTGGTTGGAAGATAGTGGGGCCCACCATTAACCCTCTCCTCTTCCCTTGCACAGTGACTACTCCCCGATTGTATCCATTTACCGCGTGGTGAAGGATGTAAGGGACGGTGTTCTCGTGTGGTGAATACTCACCTCACACCCCTTCACCGAGTACACCCTGCACACCCTAACTTTTTATGGTATGTTTCTGCAATGTTCCTTATGAATGATTCTTCATCAGGAGGCTGCTTAACACAACTGGTAAGTGTTTTCACTCTCATCATACATTTGACCAAGTAATAATATACTTCACTCATGCAACAAATCATATCAGAGGTGGCAAACTGGGCGGGTCAGGTCTTTTGTCCAAAAATTGCGCTATTTCAATAAAAAAATTGTTTCTTTTTTATCTACCCTTACAAGAGGTGATTTAAGAGATCATGAGAGTGATGAGACAATGGTTGATACCTTTTCTCTACGTTCTTCATACCTCTTGAATTTTCCATTCTTAAAATTTCACTCATGTTGAACACATTTTCATGTTTCAATTCTTAAATATCTTTGGTGAAGCAACATTTCAACGTCACAAACTTTTGCCACAAGTTTTGATTCAATAATTTGAACGAAAAACTAAAGGAAACAAAGACACAGGAAACCATCTTTTGTTATATTCAATAGAAGTGAGTTAGAAATTGTATTGATATGTTTTTAACAATTTTTTGCAGAAATCTAGATGTTTGGCGTGTGTCATGGGAGTAAAAAGGTATTACCTAAGTGATTGTGTTAATATCTATCTGAGTGTTTGCAATTAATTACGTCATTTTGGGTGTGGATTTTTCTCTCCAGGAGTATCAATGGGTAATTTTCTACAATGGGGTGGGGGCTCCTAACTATTGGATACAAAAGCGGGTCATTGGATGCTAGCATGTAATAAAAATGACCACCGTTTATTAGGAACTCAGCAATAAAAAGCTTTGGTCCGAAGATTCAGTTCGTCACTGGTTGGGGCCTATCCCAGCGCTGAAACTTTTGGATGTCAGCTTCAGTCTTTTGATCTTTCATAATACAAAAATGTTAACCATTTTTTTGTGTATTTTGACTCTATTTTATTTCTCTGTGTTCATAGGTTTACTCATGTTAGAGAGAGAGAGGGAGGGAGGGAGAGAGAGAGAGAGAGAGAGAGAGAGAGGGAGGGGGAGAGAGAGAGAGAGAGAGGGGGGGGGGGGAGAGGGAGGGAGAGAGAGACCCCTTGCCGATGCCACACCCCACAACCTAATACATCAACATAACCCGTCCAACGGACGGGTATTAAACTAGTTAGCTGTGGTGTAATGGAAGGCCGTCCTTGCTTTAGAGACTAATCCAGTTGAAGACGACGCCATTTTATGCAAATTTGGCTACTAAAATGAGGGCATGTTTGGAGAGAAATCGTTGGTGTTTTCGCCCAGTTGATTGAAGAAGAACTTCCTTTGTAGTCTTAGCGAGAACTTCCATCACTCTTCTAATCTCTCTCCGATGCTCTGTGAGCTAATATCAAAATTAAACCTAATTTCAAAATCACACAAACGAATCTTCAGATCTGTGCAAGACAATAGATGAACGAAAGTTAAAAGTTTAATATGAATTCCAATTCTCCTTAAGGAAGTGCGAAAATAATATGCTCAGCTAGTTACAAATGTCCACTATGTACCTTATACAACTACATTGTATTTTTTTCATCAATATCCAAAATAAAAGAAATACTAAATGAGTAAGAAAAGAAAATAATATAAACCCCTGCTCGGCAAGCTCTTGAAGGAGGCCATTGCCAGTTCCAATACAGTCCAAGATGCTAAACTATTAGGCAATTAGCAAACACCTTAAACTATTGGAACCATGACATTGATGAAATTGTGTCAGAATCAGGTTCTTTATTGCCGGAACAGAAAACAGATTTCATCTCATCAATTAGCAAACACCTTAAACTATTAAACAGAAAGTAAAACAAATATGCAAATTATAGAGAAATCGATTTATAAAAATACCTTGATTTTTAGGAGTTGAAGGTTGAGGATGATCGAAGTAGAGGCGGAGGGCGGTAAATCGAAGATAAGAGGCCCGGCGTCGAGAAGCAAACCTTAGGGAGCGGAAATTATGAAGAATAAAGATCGACTCCGCCAATTTAACTAACACTCACCGGGGGGGGGGGGGGGGGGGGGGGGGGGGGGGGAGGGGAATGATTTGGTGTGAAACCTTCCTCAACCAATCCTTCTAAGATCTTAACAATTTGTATATAAAGACATAAAAAAAAACTCAAATTAGTGTTTCCTTTCTCATCACACCATCTCTGTACACAATCTTTGTGTGTGAATTAATGATGAATCAAAACAACTTACATAATCCAAAACAAAACAAAAATCGTTTAGAATTGAAATCATAAAAGAGAACATACACGGTCGCTCTAGAACATGAAGCTTGAGGGTTAAGCCGCTGCAGGAAAACGCCATTTGTGGTTGTTGTGTTGAGATCAGCCATATATTTGATGAATTGAGAAAGGGCCAAGAATTTTGAAGGCAAATCTGGTGGGTAGTAGAAGAAATTACAATAGTGCTTGGCAATTTCATCCAATTTTGATAACAAACACAAAATTTATAATCATAAGAAACCCTAATGCTTACCAGATTGCGATTAAATAACCCTTGAACGAAGGTTTGAGATCTCGTCTGTATCACCGTATGAATGTATATATCAGATCTGCTAAAAAGGAAGACTATATGAAGGTTAGATGCTACGTGGGGAGGAAAAATAGGAGACACGAAGTGTATATGGAGGTTACCGTAGACGTGGGTAGAGAAAGCTGGAGATTACCACCGGTTGAGAAAACTGAAAAATAACTGCTCTGAACTGCCATCACATCAGTTATTTTTATGAGTTTATAGGGCTGAGATTTAATCTCAGCAAGATCCAATGGTCATGGTTGATTTTGAAAGTTGGTTACACTTAATGGGAACCATATATATATATAATATATAATTATTGGCCATTTCAAAATACTTTGTTCAGGCCCAAACTCGAATTTATCCAAACATATCCTCCCCTGTTATTTGAAGATTACTCACGTGCGTATAGCTGATCCCGATTTATTAATGTTTTGAGTGATGTGTGATTGTAGCCCTAATAATCCTGCTCAACCACCTCCATGCCCAGTGGTTTTCGCTCTGCAGTTACAGGCTACCAAATTGATGTTTTGAATATGCTTCATTCCTGACTTGCAGATCGTGAGTCAACCTTCCTTTCATTCACCTCATTGCTTTTGTATAACCACCGGTTAAGTGATTTAGATCTGAAAATTGATTCAAATTTGAAAGATATCTTATTAGTTCAGTCTGCATTTCAGTTGTTTTTTTTTATTGGAATTGATTCGAATTTGCTAACAGAATTTCAGAGAATTGTTGTTTGTTCTTGAATTGAATTGGTGAGTTAATTGTTACATACATAATTGAAGGGGTATGGTCCCAAAAACGCCGCGCAACCATCCAATCAGGTCGCGCGCAGGACCATACTTCTTATTCAGCATATTTCCTATTACCAGCCTCGCGCGGGATACAAAGACGTATAATGATCAGGCGCGAGGTTGGAGCAAGTGGAGACTTCATTTCCAACACTTAGCATTCTAAACAGAACATTTGGAAGCTCATACCCCGCGCGGAGTAGTAGCGAGCTCAGCAAGAGACATGCGTGACTACGGTGCGAGGCCTATTCAGATAGTACACAAAGTACAAGTAGCAGAATAAAAGAGCCAATCAGGGTCCTTCTGGCCCTGCGCAATCGTGCTCCACGATCGTCTGACATGCAGGAGACAAAAAGTACTTAAGGACGCCTATGTGGCACCAATCACAGGGCAGAGACAACTGCCCCACGATCTCCACTTACCTGCTGATGGCAGAAGGGCGGCCAGGCCGACAACCATGACACGTGGCACCAATCATGATGCGCCAGCATCAAGGAACTCCCAGAGGCCACTAACGGTCGACACCAGCGAGACGAAGAGTATATCCTCCAGGTTGTCGCCTTCCGGCCCAAGGCCCATCAGCCCATATCCCCTTACACCTCTCCGGCTATAAATAGAGACTCCACTCCACAGGTTAAACATTCCATTCCCTCTACTCTCTCACTTAATACTTAATTATCTCCCCAAAGCAGTCGCTTATTCTCACGCCGGAGCCCGGTTAAGAGGGAAACCCCCCACATTCCCCTCTTAACGAGTAACGGTGTTCTGTTTTGCAGATAACCTCAGTCATTAAGGAGCTCAGGAAACCATAAAGAAGATTAACCATCATGGTAGAAACATAAACCAAACTGATTAGTCTCATAATTAGTTCCGTGTTTCTTCATTGGCGCCCACCGTGGGGCTCGAACCCACGACCACAAGGTTAAGAGCCTAATCAGTTTGGTTTATGTTTCTACCATGATGGTTAATCTTCTTTATGGTTTCCTGAGCTCCTTAATGACTGAGGTTATCTGCAAAACAGAACACCGTTACTCGTTAAGAGGGAAACCCCCACATTCCCCTCTTAACGAGTAACGGTGTTCTGTTTTGCAGATAACTTCAGTCATTAAGGAGCTCAGGAAACCATAAAGAAGATTAACCATCATGGTAGAAACATAAACCAAACTGATTAGTCTCATAATTAGTTCTGTGTTTCTTCATTGGCGCCCACCGGTTTTTCTACAAAACACTTTCATCTTCTTTTTTCTGAGTTTTCGTTGTTTTTTCTTCCTTCGATCATGGTTGGTCAAGGAATCATCCCTGAGTTTGTTGGTCTTGGAGAAAACCCTAATGCAGCGTTGGGGGTGGATAATCAAAACATCCAACCCCAACACGTTGAAGAAATCGGCGAAATCGAAGTAGCCAACACTGGGGGTCCGCGTGGGAGCTTCACCCGCATCACTCAAACAACTACCCCAGGAAACAACGGTGATGGACCTTCTAACCCAGCCCCACCTCATAACATCTCGGCGCTACTAGGGCTGCCAGAGGGCGAAACTCCAGCCTCATGGTACGCCAAGCAACTTGCCACCATTAACGAGGCATATCAATGAGGCGTACCATGAGGCGTACCAGCTGAAGCTGTAGAACATTCCAAGTTCGTTCCAAAAATTGCACTGGCGCCACTTAAAAGAGAGAAGCTACCTCCGACAGTAGGAAAGTTTAACGGATTGACTGATCCCGATGATCACGTCAGAGTTTTCACAAGCGTGGGCTGCATGGGAGGATGGAATATGCCCATGTGGTGCCATCTGTTCATCCAAACGCTTACGGGGGCTGCTCGCGCCTGGTTCGACAGCCTTCCTCCTGGAAAGATAAAATCATGGGTGGATTTTAGGACTTAGTTTTTGAGTCATTTCAGTCAACAAAGACGATACCAGCGCGACACCGCTGAGGTTGAAGACATCTGTCGCAGAGACAACGAGGGTTTGGAAGATTTTATCCCTCGATTTAACAAAGAGTGTTTGGAAATCGGTGGCGTAAGCGAGCAATTCATGCGCTGCCATTTCAAGAAAGCCATCCGCTGTGATAGCCTAATTAGAACCATCACTGGGAAAGATGGAATGCCCAAGGAATGGGACAAGCTCATGGAAGCCGCGAAGATAGTCGCGCAAACCGAAGAGTCACTCGCCAGAAACAACAGTTATCGTTCTGAAGATCGATTTTCTAAAGAGGGTCACTCGCGCGATGACAACAGACGAAACAAAGGCAAAAACCCTGGGTGGAAGGCCAATCACTCCAGCGGTTATAGTGAACGACCTCGTTATGAAGAACGGTCCCGCTACAAAGAAGACGCGCGAGATACTATTGACCGCATCGGCTATCGAAAGGCAGTCAGAGATGATAATCGAGAAAAGCATTGGACTCCGCTCATAAAAACACCAAAAGAGGTGCTAATGACGGAGAACCATGATTTTAAGGCTCCAAGGCCTATGACAAACAAAAAGGGGCAAGACCCCAACCTGTATTGTGATTTCCACAAGGATACAGGCCACTTAACAGATGATTGTTACAGCTTACGTCAAGAGATCGAGAGAGCGCTGAAGAGTGGAAAGCTGAGCCACTTGGTGAAAAACATGCGCAAAGAAACTCGACAGCTCCATCGCCACGATGAGGGAAATCACAAGAAAGTCTGACGCTTAGAGACCCACATGGTCAACGGACCAAGGTATAGCGCGAGAGAAAAAGGCAAGAGACCTTATGAGCCTTCATGGCAAGAACAGCAGGTCATTTTCCCGGTGGTGCGCGGGGGTCCTCGAGCCAAACGACCCATCGTCATCACCGGTATCATCGGCCATTATGAAACTGAATACGTCTTCATTGACCCGGGGAGTACAGCAGACATCATCTATGAGCAATGCTTTAACCAGTTCGACGATGAAGACAAAGCGAGACTTAAACCAATCGATTATCCACTGTCTGGATTCTGCAATGAAATGGTCTTCCCGCTAGGCCAGATCAGCTTCCCTGTCACACTTTCTGACGGGAAGCATTCAAGAACAACGAACGTTAACTTCATGGTGATGCCTGTTAAGTTAAGACATGATGTACTGATCGGAAGAGAGACGCAAGGTGAGCTAAACATGATAACCTCCACCCCCCCCCCCATTCAGCGATTGGTTTCCCAACCAAGACGGGGGTGGCAATCGTTTATGCAAGGAAAGAGGTGATGTCAACAGAAGAGATGCGCCCAACAAAAGCGGCGAAGGTTTCAACAACCGAGCCTGAAAAATGGGTTTTAAATCGCAAGTACCCGGAGCAAACGGTGACAATAGGCCACGCAATCTCACCAAACATCAGAACTCGTCTCAAGCAGCTCCTGTTCAAGAACATGGATATCTTCGCCTGGACCCTGGCTGACATGACCGGAGTCCCGCGCGACATTACTGAGCACTGTTTAAACACCTACCCCTCTGTTGAACCGAAAGTCCAAAGAAGGCGCAGCTTAGGGGCAGACAAAACGAAAGCAATGAATGAGCAAGTATGCGAGTTACTTAAAGCCGGCATCCTGCGAGAAGTACGTTATCAAAGTTGGGTTGCGAACCCCGTGATGGTAGATAAGTCTAGTGGAGGATGGCGAATGTGTGTTGACTATACCGATCTCAACAAGGCATGCCCTAAAGATTGCTACTCTTTGCCTGAGATCGACAAAAAGATAGACTCTCTCGCGCCGTACAGATGGAAATGCTTCTTAGATTGCTACAAGGGATACCATCAAGTTCAAATGAAGCTCGAAGATGAAGATAAGACAGCTTTTCGTACCGATCTCGGGATTTTTTGCTATACAAAGATGCCATTCGGCCTCAAAAACGCTGGCGCAACATACCAGCGCTTGATGGATAAGACCTTCGCTGGAGACATCGGGAAGCATATTGAAGTTTACATCGATGATCTAGTGGTCAAAAGTCCCGAAGAGGACCAAATGTTGAAGGACATCGAAAAAACGTTCAATTCATTGCGCAGCGTAAATATGAAGTTGAATCCAGCCAAGTGTTCTTTTGGCATGGAAGAAGGGAAGTTTTTAGGCTTCATAGTCACAAACGGCGGCTTTAAAGTGAATCCGGAAAAAGTCCAGGCAATAGAGCGAATGCCATCGCCGCGAACAATCAAAGAGATGCAACGGTTGGCCGGCCGCCTGGCCGCGCTTAACCGCTTTCTATCAAATCACGCCGCGAAGTCGTACCCTTTTATCAGCACTCTGCGCAACTGTGTGAAGAAACAAGAGTTCAGGTGGACCCCTGAAGCAGAGAAGGCTTTTCAACAAATGAAAGAGTGTTTGATTGAGCTCCCTACCCTGACTGCACCGTTTGAAAAAGAGCCACTCATACTGTACTTATCTTCTTCGGATAAGGCAGTAAGGTCGGTATTACTGGTGGAGAGAAACGGAGTCCAAACTACAATTTATTACGTCAGCAGGGTACTCACTGACCCGGAAACGAGATATTCCACGATGGAAAAATTGGTGCTTACGCTGCTACACGCCTCCCGCAGGCTGCGCAGATACTTTACAGGGCATGTGATCACCGTACTTACCAATTTTCACATCGGCATGATATTGCAAAAACCAGAGACGTCAGGGCGGTTAGCAAAATGGGCAATCGAACTAGGGGGCCACAACATCCTATATAGGCCGCGCCCAGCCATCAAGGGTCAAGTTCTGGCGGACTTCATCACAGAAGTCCCAATTGATAAAATCAAAGATTGCGAGCTTGTTGAAACACCCGTCAAAGAATCAACGAATGAGTTATGGATGTTATACACCGATGGAGCTTCAAACGAGGATGGCGCGGGAGCAGGATTGCGCCTTATGAGCCCCGAAAATCACGAATTTACTTACGCAATCAAGTTGGATTTTAAAAACACCAACAACGAGGCGGAATACGAAGCATTTCTGGCAGGCTTACGCCTCGCCATAAAGATGGGAGCTAAACACCTACAAGCACACGTGGATTCACTCTTGATAGCCAGCCAAATCAATGGTATTTACGATGCAAAGGGCGAAGTTATGGCCCTATATTTGGATCAGGCGAAAGAGTTGCTCCAAAAATTCAAGTCCTACAAGGTAGTGCACATCAACCGTTCTGAAAACAAGCCAGCAGACGCTTTGAGCAAACTGGCTTCAACCTCCTTTCAACATCTCGCCAAAGATGTAAGGATTGAAGTACTAAAAAATCCACCAGTTCTGCTATGACAAGTCAACGTGATCGAGATAGGGCAGCCATCCTGGATGACCCCTATAATTCAATATTTGCAAGAATGAGTACTCCCTGAGAGTAAGGCAGAGGCAAGGAAGAATCAGAACAAGGCCCTGCAGTACGAAATGAATGGTGGTATCTTATACCGCAAGTCCTTCTTGGGGCCATTACTGCGCTGCGTGGACCCCCAAGATGCAAATTACTTTATCAGGGAGATCCACGAAGGGATCTGCGGCATCCATGCAGGACTACGCATGGTTGTTGCAAAGATTATGAACGCCGGATATTATTGGCCAAGGATGCACGTCGATGCCCTGAAGGAGTTGCGCAAATGTGATTCCTGTCAGCGACATTCTCCAAAAACCCTGCGCCCAAAGAATGATCTTATTCCCGTATCCACTGCGTGGCCCTTTCAGCAGTGGGGAATTGATATGGTGGGACCTTTCCCAGAGGCCCCTGGCGCCGTCAAGTTTATAATAGTGGCCGTCGATTACTTCACAAAATGGGTGGAGGCCAAATCCCTTGCTTCAACTACAGCTATGATGGTGCGCAAGTTCATTTGGGAACACATCATCTGCAGATTCGGCCTACCACTCAAGATTGTAACTGACAACGGCACTAACTTTGCGTCTGAGGACCTCCAGAAGTGGATGAAAGAGATGAAAATCGAACATGCTTTCTCCTCCGTTGCGCATCCTCAAGGCAACGGGCAGGTTGAAAGCGTGAACAAGTGCATCGCCGAAGGGATAAAGGCCCGGCTGGGCACAAAGCGAAGAGGCTGGGTGGATGAGCTCCCGAGTATCTTGTGGGCTCACCGAACCATGCCGAAGACAAGTACAGGCGAGACCCCTTTTAGCCTAGTCTTTGGCTCAGAAGCGGTTATCCCGGCAGAAGTTGGCCTGCCCTCTCCGCGCTTGACAGCAGTCAACGCAATCGACAACGAGGCAGAGCATCGTCTTGACTTGGATCTGCTGGAAGAAAGGCGCGAAATTGCGCGAATTAAAGAAGCCAAGTACAAAACACAACTGGAAAGGTACTACAATGCGAGAGTCCGCATCTGTACCTTCACCCCAGGAGAATACGTCTTCCGCGACAACGAAGCTTCAAACGTTGAACGCCCAGGAAAACTAGCACCCAAATGGGAAGGCCCATATTTGGTTCACGAAGTGCTAGGCAAAGGGGCATACAAATTGCGTACCATGGATGGACACATCATCCCGCGCACGTGGAATGCCCAACAACTGCGTAAATGCTATATGTAATTACTCTCGGCCCTGCGCCTCTTTATTTTCCCATGTTGGCTAAACGCCCTTTACGTGACAAGCAATGTATCTTGGCCTAAGCGCCTACTTAATCAATGAAAGCATACGACATGCTCTTTTATCACGATTGACTTCTTTCGTTACAAATGCATGTTAAACTTCTGATTAGCACGAAAACACTCCAGTAGCTTACGAGTTCTTGAGTTATGCCTCCAAGGTTCTCCGCGAACATAGCGCGAGACCGGGCAATTACACTCACACAAGAGCCATACTTACATTTATTCGCGCTAACTTAACCAAAGTTTCTAGCAACAGTGCAATAATTGTAACGGGAAAGAAGAAGCAAACATTCTATTTAATAAGCGCAACCACGCAACAGTTATATATAAAACAAACAACATTCATTCAGTCTAAAACAAGCGCGACCGCGCAAAGGTTTACAGCCAAAACTCCAAGAAAAATTACAAGGCACGAAGCCTGAAAAGACTATCTATTCATCACCACCATCACCCTCACCATCACCATCATTGCCCGCCACCTCATCTTTGTCAGATAGTTCAACATGCTCTGGTGGGTCAAGAATGCCCTTTATACGTTCACACCAGTCATCATGTTCTAGCGCCTTCGAAACCAAGTCCATCACAGGCAAGGCTAAATGATTGTAAGCATTTTCAGCACGAGCCAACTCGGCATCAGCTCCATCGGAAACCGAGCAATGACTGGTATCAAACTCTTGACCAAACATTTCCTCGGCATGCTGCGCACACTCCATGTAACCTCCGCGATGACCAACGGCGCGGGAAACATCTATGAGAGCAGCGACAGTCTTGTCCAGCTCGCCAGCATTCAGAATCGAGTTAGCCATCTACATCAGAATTGAGCAAATGAGGAACTGACTTGGTAAATAAAACCTAAAGTTAAAAAGAGACAAATACCAGAACTATTCCTCTGCCACGCAGCCATTCAATATCCGAGGATAGCGCGTCAACAATGCCCTGGACCTCAGCATAATTATTCTGAGCCACATTCAAGGCAGAAGAGCTTATGGCTCGCGCCTCCTCGGCCTTTTGCCTGGCTTCTTCAGCTGAGGAAACCTTAGACTTTTCAGCCTCCAGATCGATCTCCAAGGATTCACTTTTGTTAACCTGCTCTCGTAGGCGACGTTTCAGTTCAGCGATCTCGACATCCTTGGCCTTAAGATCCTTGTCTTTGCCCGACAGCTGCAACTTCACATCAGCCAACTCAACCTAAAAAGAACAAAAGGACTAAGGCTATTTTGCAAACAACATAGAAGGAAAAGGTTAAAAGTTTCACAAACCTCAATCTGCTCCTTAGCAGCCTGCACAGCCTGCGCACCCTCGACCTTCGCAGTCAGCTCAACAACCTTGGCTTCAAGGTCGACAATCTTGTTACGAGCCGCGAACGCGCGCTCATTGTCTTTCTCACATATGCGCTTGAATTCCGCCTTCTCCTTAGCCAACTGCTGTTCAGCAGCTTGAAGTTTGGTTTTCAGGCCATCGCGCCCCCATTCTTCTGCTTTCTTATCAGCCTCAAACTCTCTTCATCAAAGGCAGCTTTCGACTTCTCAAATTCACTAACACGCTTCAGGATCCGTTCGCGGTATTTCTCCCAATCCGACCGCTCTCTAACCATTGTTCGCCACTCGCGAACTATCTAATGGTTGGCAGCGCGCGTGTTAGCCTCCCCGATAACATAAGTGCGATATAGCGCTTCGTGAGTCTTCGCCCTCTGACGAATAACCTCACCAGGAGTGAAGGAATTCAGGAACCAATCACGGCAAGGGCCAAACTCCTGAAAGGTGTCCTTCTGCTTTAAACCCCAAGGAGCTTGATGAGGGGCATTACCACGTTCCTCTTCGGTATAACTTTTATAGTAGATGTCACCAAGGGTATCCTTCGCCCCGATAGCTTGTGGGTTATAACCCCCGGCGCCACCCGAGCTCGCGCCACTAGAAACATACGGTCCTGATCTCCCAGTCTCTCCATGAGCCTTTTTCCTTTCCTTCTCTTTCTCAGCATCAGCAAAAGCCTTTTCAGCAGCACGTTTCTCTCTCTCCTGCTCAGCCTTCTTCTTCTCCTCATCATCGGCTTTCCTCTTCCTTTCTTTTTCGGCTTTCTTCCTTTTCTCTTCATCAGCCTTGTCCTTGCGCGCCTGATCGGCTCGACGCTTGTCTTCCTCAGTTTTCCTTTTTGCCTCAGCTTCCATCCTCTCCAGCTCAGCAGACTTCGCCTTATCCCCTTCAGCAATCTGTTTGTCCTTCTCAGACTCTACCCCAGCAGTCTTTGAAGATTTGATGGTAATCTTAGGCCTCTTTGGCTCTGGCTCCGTAAACACAACACCCTTCTCAGGGGTCTTCTTCTTGGTCTCTGCAAAAGCTAAGTGGTTAAGAAGAGAGAGCAACAAAAAAGGAACTAAAAACAAACTTACCAGGAGAGAACTTATAAAGTGAGCGCAGATTGCTCTGTTTACCAAGCACAAGAGCCCCGCCAGCCTTCGACGCAACAGACACACCAGCAGTCGTCTCGCTCCTAGTTCTTTTTCTGTTGATCAACTTTTCAGCAGCCTCCTCTTCTTCTTCCTCTTCCTCATGTGCAACAGAGGAAGGAGTAGCGCCAGCATCCGGGTTGCGAGAACCCGCGCTCCCTGAGCCACCAGCTCCAGTCTTCTTCTCGCCTGCGTGCGACAAGCCTTCAAGTGAGTCACTAATAACCACGAAATCTTTCAAGTCACTCTGACGAAGGCGAAGAATACCTTTATCAGCAGCACCAGCGGTTGCGCGACTACTCCCAGCCCCCTTGCTGGTCACCTCAGCATCCGAGGCAGCAACCTTCTTCTTCTTCACTGTTTTTTTCTTCTTTTTCTCTTCGGGGTCAATACCCAAGTCGCGCAACACACCTGCAAAGATGTTAGACCACGAACTTAGCTCTCCGTTCGAAGACCCTACAAACTCCTAGCTGGAAAGATAGACAACCTCTTTCCCAGCAGAAGTCACAGAGCGCAAAGGACGAGGTTTCGGTATGTGCGCACCTTCGTTTGCAGTAGGCGGCGAGGCGAACGCATCAGCAACCGGGTACATAAAGTTACCATTAATCTGGTCATACCAGTATTCTTCTCCAGCTTGAAGCGGGCGCACGCCCATGGAACCGCCAAAAGTGGCGAAGGCAGCTTGATACAAACGCGCCTCTACACGACAAATCATATAAATAAAACACAAGCTACGAAACAAGATCAGTGAAACTAAGAAAAGTACTAACCTCTATCATCAATCATCAAGATAGGAACTTCCTTGCTATCAGGCAGCCATTGATCGCTCATCCGCGCCGCTACCAAGACATTCTCCCCAAACACTCGGTTGGGGGTGGCAGTAAGCTCCCGATACCAAGCCTCAGTCTTGGGGATCGCCAAGTCTTCTTTCACAATCGCTTCATTCCAGGCGCGAAACGTCATGGCGATCGGAATAACCTCCTCACGAATATAAAAGAATTTTGGCTTCCAGTCATGGAAACTCTTGGCAGGGTTGAGAAGTATCTTCTTTGCAGCGCCTCGGCTGGCAAACGAGTAAAACCCCATGTTTCGAATTAGCTGATAAAATACTCTAAATTTTTCCATCGTTGGCTCTATGCCATGCGACCAGCAGAGGAACTCAAAATGTCGAACCCGGACCATCCCGGGAGGGCTCATCTGAGATACATGAAACCCATAGAACTGAAGAATATGAGCCAGAAAATTCGTCGCCGGCAGTCGGAAATTGCCTTGATGAAAGAAGTCTTCAAACAAGGTGATGTACCTAGGCGGTGCGTCGGCAGCCGTTTGATTCTGGCCGGGGTACCGGGCATCCCATTCCGGTGGAAACCGGAAACCACGTGTAATCTGTTCAAAAAACCCTAAGTCCCACCGGAGAACGGGCACAGGACCTTCCTCTCCAGGATTATCTTCTTGACGTTCTTCAGTCATCTTGAATATTCAAGGAGAAACTTGAAGATATGAAGAAAAACTTGGAGATCTGCTGCTACTTCTCTTCAGAGCTTTGAAGATTCAAAGGAATTGGAGAACAATCTAGGAAAGAAGAGTATAAAGAAGAAGATAAGTGTTTCCTTCTCAACCCTAATCGGATATATATACCCATCGCATTTAATGCGATGGGAGAACGTGCCGAGAACGTCGCGCGCGTGACCAATCAGAGCATGACACGTAAGGCGTGCTTCCCGGAGTGACGGTTACCACGCGCGCGTGGGCCTCACTCTCCTGACGATTAACCAACCGTCAGAGACAACTTGATGACAGCCGTGTATATGGTCAACTCAAACGTCAACATCAACGACATTTCTACCAACCTGTCAAAATTCAAATTTCGAAGATATTCCCGCCCAAAAGTTCAAAAACTTAATATAAAAGTTATTTATGCCGCACAATGCACATTGCTACCCAAAGCGTTACCAACTGCCAAACACGTAGCCGCGCCGTAACAACTACTGAGACATTTGCACGCGCGCGCCTACCACACAGGAAAGAAAAGAGCACCAACTACCAGATACGTAGCCACGCCGTAACAAGTGATAAGACATTGTACGCGTGCGCCTACCAAACAAAGAACAAGCATTTGTACTTCAATTTTCTAAGTCCAGAGCTCCAACCACTTGCCTCGCGCATGGTGCAGCACTGGACTGGGGGGACTTGAAGGGGTATGGTCCCAAAAACGCCGCGCAACCATCCAATCAGGTCGCGCGCAGGACCATACTCCTTATTCAGCATATTTCCTATTACCAGCCTCGCGCGGGATACAAAGACGTATACTGATCAGGCGCGAGGTTGGAGCAAGTGGAGACTTCATTTCCAACACTTAGCATTCTGAAAAGAATATTTGGAAGCTCATACCCCGCACGGAGTAGTAGCTTGCTCAGCAAGAGACATGCGTGACTACGGCGCGAGGCCTATTCAGATAGTACACAAAGTACAAGTAGCAGAATAAAAGAGCCAATCAGGGTCCTTCTGGCCCTGCGCAATCGTGCTCCACGATCGTCTGACATGCAGGAGACAAAAAGTACTTAAGGACGCCTATGTGGCACCAATCACAGGGCAGAGACAACTGCCCCACGATCTCCACTTACCTGCCGATGGCAGAAGGGCGGCCAGGCCGACAACCATGACACGTGGCACCAATCATGATGCACCAGCATCAAGGAACTCCCAGAGGCCACTAACGGTCGACACCAGCGAGACGAAGAGTATATCCTCAAGGTTGTCGCCTTCCGGCCCAAGGCCCATCAGCCCATATCCCCTTACACCTCTCCGGCTATAAATAGAGACTCCACTCCACAGGTTAAACATTCCATTCCCTCTATTCTCTCACTTAATACTTAATTATCTCCCCAAAGCAGTCACTTATTCTCACGCCGGAGCCCAGTTAAGAGGGAAACCCCCACATTCCCCTCTTAACGAGTAACGGTGTTCTGTTTTGCAGATAACCTCAGTCATTAAGGAGCTCAGGAAACCATAAAGAAGATTAACCATCATGGTAGAAACATAAACCAAACTGATTAGTCTCATAATTAGTTCCGTGTTTCTTCAATAATACATATATATACATGAGGGGTTTATACGAGTAACCGCCTCTATTTAGGATAGGGAATAATAATTGAAAAATATTACATAACTTGCATTATATCTATACTAATCTAATTATATGATCTAGCTTATAACTGTTATTTGTCTAATACCCTCCCGTAAGCTAGAGCATAATAACTGTAGGATCCTCGTTAAGTGCATGATCTGTTGGTTTGCAGGAGGTTCTTCAGACGTGTGAAGTCCTTTAACTGCAACGCTTTGGTAAGAACATCTGCCATCTGACTTTTATTAGAGCAGAATCACACTTCTATGTCATTGTTCTTGATCAAATCTCGAATGAAGTGATATTTAATTCTTATGTGTTTACTTTTGCCGTGAAATACCGGATCCTTAGCCAACAAATTGTTGATTTGTTATCACAGTGAATTACCAGGGGGCCTTCGGTTCCTTCTTGAAGTTCATCCAGAATCCCTTTGAGCCAAAGTGCTTGACATCCGGCCATAGAGAGGGCAATGTACTCTGCTTCCGTTGAAGATAAAGCTACCACCTTTTGTTTCTTCGATTGGCATGCTACAGTTCCAGTTCCCAACTGAAACACATATCCAGATGTACTTTTGCTATCATCAACATTCCCTGCATATTCACTATCGCTGAAACCAATTAGTGTTCCTTTGCCTCCTTTTGAATATACAAGCCCTTGATCTAGAGTTCCCTTTATATATCTCAGTATCCTTTTTCCGACTTCCCAATGGCTTCTCTTGGGTTGCTCCATAAACTGACTTATTTTGTTTACCGCAAACATAGTATCAGGTCTGGTATTGGTCAAGTACATGAGGCTTCCAACTAATCTCCTGTAGAGATTCGAATCTACTTCATCATCTGAATCTTGCTTGGATAGACGCAGACCATATTCCATTGGAGTTGAAATGGCAGTACAATTCGTCATATTGAACTTATTTAACAGAGCTCTTGCATATTGTTGTTGTGAGAGAATGATGTTCCCGTTGTTGAATGAGACTTCCATTCCAAGAAAGTAGTGTAAAGTTCCCATATCGGTCATTTCAAATTCTGCTTTCATTGATTCCTTGAAACGATTGAGAGTAATCAAAGAATCACTCTCTATGATGAGGTCATCCACATACAGGAAAATTATTATCTTCATGTCCTTAGATATTTTGGTGAATAAGGTATGCTCGTAAACACACTTCTTAAAACCATGTGTCGTAAAATATCCTTCTATTCTACTATACCATGCCCTCGGGGCTTGTTTTAAACCATGTAGAGCCTTTTTAGTTTGCACACTTTTCTTTCTTTTCCCTTCATGACATATCCTTCCGGTTGTTCGATGAATACGTGCTCCTTTAAGTTCCCATTTAAAAACACCGTCTTCACGTCCATTTGATGCAAGTGCCAGCCATGATATGCTGCTAATGCCAATACAAGTCTAACTGTATCAAACATGATTACCGGAAGACATCTTGATAGTCGATTCCCTATTTCTGTTTGTAGCCTTTCATCACCAATCGTGCTTTGTGCTTGCTTATGCCCCCATGTTCATCATACTTCCTCTTGTATATCCATTTTACACCAATTGATGTTTGATTCTTTGGCAGATCTACCAATTCCCAGGTATTAACATACCGCTCACTTAATTACCTTATTATCTCTAGATAATTATTGTATTTATTTCTTTCATTTATTTTCATTCATTGTATAGTCTTTACCTCTCCTATATATATTGTATTCCTCCCAAGTGGTGAGGCAATGAATTGATCATTCATATGGTATCCAGCCTAAAGACCCTCCCATAACTCTCCTCTCCCTTAATCTTTCTCTGTCTTTTCAGTTCTCTCCTCCATCCATGGCTTCCCCCTCCTCTAACAATGATTCTCTTCCCCACTCCCTTTCCCATGTTAAGCTATGTTCCTCAAATTATCTTGCATGGGTCTACCAAATGGAACCAATTCTGAAATATCACGGCCTTATGTCCCATGTTGACGGCACCGAACCACCTACCGCTACTACTTCCAGCAACGACAAAACTGTCGAAAACCCTCTTTATGCTTCCTGGCTCATGGCTGATCAGCGAACCATCATCATTCTGAATGCCTCTTTATCCGAAGAGGCTGTCACCATGGTTCTCGGACTACCCACTCATCGCCAAATTTGGCTTGCTTTAGAGGCGGCATATGGCAACTCCTCCATTGAGTGGGTCCACAATTTGCGAGACCAACTTCGTCTTCTTCAGAAAGGTTCCAAATCCGTTGCTGATTTTGGTCGTGCCTTCAAAAATCTATGTGACCAACTATCCGCCATTGGACATCCGGTTGACTCGGCGGATCAACTACATTGGTTTCTTTGTAGTCTTGGGCTAAGCAGTTAATAGCGGCGCTATAGCGGTTAGCGGACGTCTGGGGTTGTAGCGGTCCAAATAGCGGTGGCTCATAGCGGTTCCGCTATTAGCGGCGCTATAGCCCGCTATTTGGAAACCGGTATAGCGGTCATAGTCAAATTAGGTCAAAGTTTGGAAAAATCGGTCAAAAGTCGCCTATAATCGGACCAAATCGGTCAAAACTGGATCAGATATTAGTAAAAAATTGACCAAATCGGTTAAGTGAAACGAATTGTTACCTTAATTTGAACAAAAATCAGTTGTTGCTCCATGATTTTGAACCATTGTAGAGATAACTGGGTACGCCTGATGGAGAAGAGAAGGGGAGCGGGAAAGAAAACGGCGTATAATGAAAGTGGGGATAATTAGGGTTATTTAAGTTTGGGTATTTTAACATATAACCCCCCTCCATCTTCATTAGTTTATATTTAGTCCTCATACTTGTGAATTTATATATAAACAATATAAAATTAATGGTATATGTATATAATATATATAAAAATACATAAATTATGCATGGTATAAAAATTACCGCTATATCATCGCTATACCACCGCTATAACCTATATATCGTATAGCGGACCTTGACCGCTATCCGCTATTTTACCGCTTTAACTGCTTAGGTCTTGGACCATCTTTTGAGATATTTTCCACCACTATTCGCTCTACTAGACCTACCCCATGCTTCACCGACTTACTTGCACGCGCAGAAAGTCGTGAACTATTTTCTCGTGCTATTCATGGCACAACCACCCCACCTGTTTCTTTTACGGCTCAAACTCCCAGACCATTCTCTTCTCCTCGTGGTGGCCGTGGTTCACGTGGTTCCTACTCGGGTGGTCATGGTGGTCGTGGTCGCGGGCGTCGACCACCACACTGTCACCTATGTAGAAATGATGGTCATTATGCTAGCACTTGCCCTAGTCTTGCCTCCTTTGCATCCAATGCCATACCTACTGATGCAAGTTTGGCTAATGCTTTTCTTGCCCAATGTAATGTTAACACTCCTGATTGGACCTCTGACTCCAGGGCCACGGATCATATGACTCCCTCCACCCAAAATGTGAACAACCCAACTGCCACCACAGGTAACAAATTTGTTATGTTTGGTAATGGTCATACCCTCCCCATCACACATACAGGTCACGTGACAATCTCTAAAAATATTAAATTAAATGATGTATTGGTTGTTCCTAATATCACAAAGAACTTATTGTCTATCAGTAAACTCACTAAGGATAATCATGTTAATGTTCTCTTATCTTTTCCTCATTTTTATATTCAGGACCGCCTCACCAAACAGGTCCTAGCCCAAGGTCAATATGAGAATGGGCTCTATGTGCTTCGCTCGGATCATCACGCTTTTGTTGCTTCTTCACGACGCAAAGCCTCCTTTGAAGTTTGGCACTCCCGTTTGGGACATGCCCATTTTGATACTATAATAAATTTGCAAAAACATGGTTGATTGTCTGTCTCGGCTCTTTTGCCTAAACCCATTTTGTGTGAACCTTGCCAACTCTCTAAAAATCAACGTTTGCCTTTTGAGTTGAATAATAAACGAGCTTCACAACCCTTTGATCTTGTCCATTGTGATTTATGGGGACCGTCTCCGGTTTTATCCTTTGACAATTACAAGTATTATGTTGCTTTTGTTGATGATCACTCACGTTTTTGTTGTCTATATCCATTAAAATTCAAATCGGATTTCTACAATGTTTTAAAGGTATTTATGAAGTTTGTAGAAACACAATCTTCTACAAAGATTAAAACCTTCCAAAGTGATGGCGGCACAGAATTTGTGAATCACAAGGTGCGGGCTTTATTTGAACAAAATGGAACGTTTCATCGTTTGTCGTGCCCGTACACTCCGCAACAAAACGGACGGGTCAAACGTAAACATCGACATATTGTCGAAACCGGTTTGGCTATGCTCTTCAATGCTAAACTTCCACCCGCATTTTGGGTTGATGCCTTTTCATCCGCAGTTTACATTATCAATCGGCTACCAACTCCTATACTTCAAGGAAAACCGCCCTTTGAAATCCTTTATCATCAAATACCAAATTATAATATATTTCGAGCATTCGGGTGTCGGGTATTCCCCTATCTTCGGGATTACTCCATGCATAAACTCTCCCAACGAAGTATACCATGTATTTTTATTGGCTATAGTCCAACTTACAAAGGTTATCGATGCCTTGATCCTATTTCATCTCGTGTCTATGTTACAAGACATGCAAAGTTCAACGAGACTGTTTTTCCTTTTCTTGGTAATAATGATGACACACTTTATGAAAATCTTGAACTGATAACTTTTGATGACCCCTCCTTTTCCCATCATCCTACACACCAGCCACAAAAATCACCACCTTCTCCACCCACATCACCACCTAATGTTCCTCCATGTGATATTTGTATGGATTTTTTTATAAACCCTACCACTCCAACCAACCCCAATCCAATCGATGCTCCTTCTTCACCCCTCCCAGTTATCACTGACCCCTTACCATCTCCCGGCACCAACACCTGACACTCATATCTCGCCTTCTGCCAATGCTTCCCCACCACTTAACCCTTTCCCAACCGAACCCACTTCCACTTCTATCTCTCATCCGCCTCCCCCACTTCCTACTCATCCCATGACAACTCGCGCTAAAGCGGGTATCTTCAAAACTTGTCATTTTGCCGATGTTTCCCAACTTATCACCAACCCTCTTCATCAGGCACTTCTAGCGTCTAAAGAACCTAGAGGTCTCAAATCCGCCATAAAAGACAAAAAGTGGGTCGATGCCATGCATAAGGAACTTCATGCCCTACATACAAACAACACATGGACTCTTGTTCCTCGTCCAATTGATCGTCGTGTAGTTGGTTGTAACTGGCTTTTTCGGACGAAATATCATTCGGATGGATCCGTTGAACGTTACAAAGCAAGACTTGTGGACAAGGTTTTAGTTAATATCCCGGTATTGATTACTCTCACACCTTTAGCCCTGTCATTAAAGCCTCTACAATCCGCATTATTCTAACTCTTGCAACTCTCTACACATGGCCTTTACATCAACTCAATGTAAACGATGCTTTTCTTCACAGGCATCTTAATGAAGGTGTTTATATGGAACAACCTCCCGGCTTTGTTAACTCTCAATTTCCTAACCACGTATGCAAGCTCAACAAAGCTTTATATGGCCTCAAACAAGCCCCTCGTGCTTGGTTTCACCGCCTAAGCAACTTTCTAGTCAATAACGGTTTCTTGTGTAGCAAAGCTGATCCATCTCTCTTTGTTTTTAAAAAAGACTCTTGTATAATGTACTTGTTGGTATATGTGGATGATTTACTATTAACAGGGAATCAAGATCACATGCTTAAGTCTTTCATCAAGTGCCTTCACAATACGTTTGCCATTAAAGACTTGGGGAAGCTTAGTTATTTTCTTGGGTTGGAAGTTACCTACACCAACGATGGCTTGTTTTTAAATCAATCTAAATATGCTGGTGAAATATTGGAACGGGCTAAAATGGTGGATGCTAAACCCATTCATACCCCTCTACCTTCAAATGTCTCATTTTCCTCTACGGGGGATCCTTATGATGACCATACACATTATCGGTCGATTGTAGGGGCTTTACAATACTTAACTATCACTCGCCCCGACATATCCTATGTTGTAAACCAGGTTAGCCAATTTCTCAATGCTCCAACCACATCTCACTTTCAAGAAGTTAAGCGAATACGGTATATTAAAGGCACAATTGCATATGGACTTCAATTTTCTAAACCCACAACCACATCAATTATTGGTTTCTCTGATGCTGATTGGGCACGGTGTCTTGAGACTCGCCGCTCAACCTATGGGTATTCTATATTCTTAGGAGGTAACCTTGTATCCTGGAGTGCTAAGAAGCAACCCACGGTCTCGCGCTCGAGTTGTGAATCTGAATATAGAGCTATGGCTAACACTGCGGCTGAAATTATTTGGATTACTCATCTACTCCAAGAACTTCATGCGCTGCCTTCAACGAGACCTACTCTCTTATGTGATAACCAAAGCGCTTTGGTTCTAACTCAGAATCCGGTCTCCCACAAACGTGTCAAACATCTTGAACTAGACTATCACTTTATCCATGAGTTAGTATCTTCGGGGAGGCTCTACACTAAATTTATCCCATCCAAGCTCCAGGTGGCTGACATATTCACTAAAAGTCTTCCTCGGCCTCAATTTGAAGGTCTTCAGAAGATGCTCTGTCTTAGTCCCCCACCGTCTCGCTTGCGGGGGGATATTAACATACCACTCACTTAATTACCTTCTTATCTCTAGATAATTCTTGTATTTATTTCTTTCATTTATTTTCATTCATTGTATAGTCTTTACCTCTCCTATATATATTGTATTCCTCCTAAGTGGTGAGGCAATGAATTGATCATTCATACCAGGTATCTTTTTTCATTATTGATTCCATCTCTTTGTCCATGGCTTCCTTCCACTTGGTTTCTTTGCATGCTTCCATATACGTTGTTGGGTCGGTATCAGCAAATAGAACGAAATTCACTACACTACTAGGGTTACCTTGATCCTTGTTATAAAGTTCCTCGACCTGTGTCTTTGTGATTGCCGTCGAGTCTTGATACACATCAGCAACAGACCTGGTTCTTATGACTTCATTTTTCGATGATGACGAGGAGTCTGTATCTTCATTATTATTGTCAAGTATCTCGGTATCTGAGTTGTTGGACTGATTCTCATTTGGATCAATTGACGCTGGAATTTCAGTTCCACTTTGATCCTCCACTGCAACCCTCTGATCATTGTCACTAGTATTACTTATTTCTATCCAAGGCATTCCATGACCTTCTTTATTCGTTGCCCAATGTTGGCTTTCATTGAAAATCACATCTCTACTTATAATCATCTTGTTTGTCACTGGATTATATAATTTATACGCTTTGCTATTTTCACTGTACCCAACATTTGGCTTTCTTCCACTCCAAACTTCCTGTGGTGTTAATTTTGGCACACTTTTAGTGATTGCTCGATTCAGCAAATATGTGGCACAAGCTACTGCTTCGGCCCAATATAAATTCGGTAATTCCTTCATTTTTAACATACTTCAACTTAACTCTATAAGGGTTCTGTTTTTCCTTTCGGCTACCCCGTTTTGTTGAGGAGTGTAGCTTGTTGTGAGTTGATGGTGTATTCCATTTTCTTTGAGGAAATTTTGAAATTCGTGACCACAATACTCTCCTCCTCTATCTGTTCGTATGCCTTTTATTTTGTAATCCACTTGATTTTCCACGAGCCGTTTGAAGATTTTGAAATAACTTAAGGCTTCGGATTTGAACTTCAAGAAATACACCCATGTCTTTCTCAAGAAATCATCTATGAAAGTAATAAAGTATCTACACCCTCCTATGGATTGTGTCCTCATAGGTCCACATATATCTGAATGGGGAAGTTGTAAAGGTTTACTTGCACGCCATGTTGCTTGCTTAGAAAATGGCTTCCTAGCATGTTTACCGAAGATACACCCTTCACATGTGTTTTGTGATTTAGTGATTTTTGGCAGCCCATTTACAGCTTCATTCATACCCAGATCGTATAGTGTTTCAAAGTTTAAATGTCCATACCGCCGATGCCATAGTGTTGAAGTGTCTTGTGTCGTCATACTACACACTCGAGGGGTTATGTCATGCTTTAGATTCAATGGGAACATTTTGTTCCCAGTCATCTTAACGGTTCCGATGCAACACCCAGATGGGTCGTTAATAGTGCATCCCTGATCGTTAAATTTCACGTCATAACCCTTTTGAACTAGCTGTCCAACACTTAATAGGTTATGTTTTAACCCCTCCACATAAAATACATTTGGAACCCGTTCTCATGTCCCTTAATTCTGATGGTCACATCTCCACAGCCCAGAACTTCTAGTCGTTTGTCGTCTCCGGTTCTCACTTCTCTTCTTTCTGATTCGTTCAGTTTTATGAACAGATTCTTGTCGCCCGTCATGTGATTACTGCATCCACTATCCAGGTACCAGCAGTCATTCTTGATCACCTCTACATTAAAAATCATGAACATGGTATCATCGTTTTCGTCTTCTATGTCATCTTTGTGCAGGAGAACATTACTCGATCGATCATTATCTTCTCGCTTGTTGCATAAACGTGACGTATGCCCTAACCTTTGGCAATTATAACACCGAATCGATCCGTTATATCTTCCTCTCCCTTTACCTCGTCCTCTTCCTGTGTTTTCTGTTCTGAATTGAAAGGCCTGCTCCGTTGGTGCATCATCATATTGCTTTAGTCTAAATTCATGGGATTGAAGAATACCAAGCAATTCCTCCGTGGAAATTGTGTTTAAATCCTTGGATTCCTCTATGGCAACCATGACTGATTCGTATTTTCTAGTCAGGCTTCTGAGAATTTTCTCAACTACACGTTGTTCTTCTACTCGTTCTTCATTCAGACGTAATTGATTTACTACGATTGTTTTTCAATTGACGTAGTCTTCTATCGTTTCACATTCTTTCATTCTTAAATTATCGAAATCACATCTTAGGGTTTGAAGTCTTACCGTTTTTACCTTGTTTTCGCCTCTGTAAGCCTTGTGCAGAACTTCCCACACATCCTTAGACTTCTTGCATGTTGCAACACGTTCAAATACCGTTTCGTTTACAGCCTGAAACATAATATGCAGTGCCTTCTTGTCCCTTTTAACTTTCTCTTTATAAACATTCTGTTCATTTTCTGGTGCTCCGGAAGCGACTTCTGTGTAACCCTCTTCCACAAATCTTATGATTCTAGTAGGACTTTCATTTGTATATGCCAATGGTAGTAATTCTGTTTGATTTCCTCCATTTGTTGTCATGTTTTGATGTCTTCTGAGATCTTATAATTTGAATTTGATGATAATAATTTTCCGAATATCCCGTGAGATCTGTGTTTGCGGATCGGTGGCTCTGATACCACTTTATTGGAATTGATTTGAATTTGCTAACAGAATGTCAGAGAATTGTTGTTTTTTCTTGAATTGAATTGGTGAGTTAATTGTTACATACATAATACATATATATACATGAGGGGTTTATACGAGCAACCGCCTCTACTTAGGATAGGGAATAATAATCGAAAAATATTACATAACTTGTATTATATCTATACTAATCTAATTATATGATCTAGCTTATAACTATTATTTGTCTAATATTTTTTTGGTTTTTTATCCGGTTCAGGTGTGCTGCACTCAAAGTGCCTAGGCACGTACCTCATGCGCTTTTAACTTGGTTTTTAAAAAGTGAGAAGTGCATCGAGGTGACAGAGTCTAAAGCAAAAGAGCACCACTTTTCGTACGTGATATATATATATATATATATAGGGAGAAGATCATGCGAGAACCACCTCTTATTGTGAGAACCGCGAGAACCAATGTGAACACAACAAAAAATGCCTAAAAATCACACAAAAGTTTTTTTTTTTTTTTTTTTTAATATTTTTTAGGTTAAAATCGCTACTTTTTGAAGCAAAAAAAAAATGTTTTTTTTTTAAATTTAAAAAAAAAAAAAAATTTTTTTGGCTTCGAAAAGTAGCGATTTTAACCTAAAAAATATTAAAAAAAATTAAAAAAAAAATTTAGATTTTTTTAGATTTTTTTAGGTTTTTTGGGGGTTTAGTTTTTAGCATTTAGCTTGGGGGGGGGGGGGTTAGCTTTTTTTGGGGGGGTGGGGGTGGGGGTTAGGTTTTTTTAGGTTTTTTTTAGGTTTTTTTAGCTATTTTAGGTTTTGTTCACATTGGTTCTCATGGTTCTCACAATAAATGGAGTTCTCGCATGAGCCCCTCCCTATATATATATAGGGTGGAGTTCCTCTACAAAATGTGTTTTTTCTAAAAAGTGTAGGAAGTGTTTTATACCATTGGATGAGTGTTTTTAATGGTTAAGATCATCTTAATGGCATTTTAGTAATATTTATGTTTAAATATGGACTCATTTAATTGATGGAGGGCAAAAAAGTCATTTGACATGTTTTAAAAAAAAAGTAACTGTCATTCCATAAAACTACACTTTTTGTCAACTTCCCTCTCTCTTACTTATTACCTTTAAAAAAACAAAATTTTCTAAAATCATGGATTCAGTTTACAATTTAGTTCAAAACATTTTTTTGAGTGGCGATTTAAACCAACAATTTATGGATGATTCTGTTGTGTGTTTTGAAACGCACTTTTAAATATTTCTTTAATTTTAATTGTGTTTAATAATTTATTATCATTTCAAGACACAACTTTATTATTATTTTGATTATCGGCATAATTCTACATCGTTTTTATTTTGATACACATTTTGTGTTTTTATTTGAATTTGATTGTATATAGATATCATTGGTAACTATTAATAATTTATTGTTTTATAATATTAAATGCTTGTATATTATTTTAATGGAATTGACGAATTTGTTTCAATTAATTTTGATTCGATTTAAAGTATGATTGTTGGGGGCAGGGAGGATCAGAAATGTGTTATAGATGTTTGGTATGTTTTTTATTGTGTATTTCAAGCACTGGTGTATTTTACGCGTGAGGGGTGTGTTTAGTTGTGAAAACTGATATAACACAATGTGAAGAAACTGGAAACTTATAAAACACAACATCACGAAATAATGAATATTTTTCATGTTACGAAAGAAATGTGTGAGGGTGTGTGTAATTGTGAAAACTGATATAACACAGTGTGAAGAAACCAAAAACTGATAAAACACAACGTCAATAAATAATTAATTTGTTTTAAGTTTCGAATTTCGGATGAAAGATACAATGTTTTATTGTGAAAATTGATATAACACCATTTAAATAACCAGAAACTGATAAAACACAACGTCATGAAATAAATAATGTGTTTTATGCTTCGAACTTTATATGAAGGATAAGATGAATGTGAGGTAAAAGATGCTATTAATATGATGTACATAATGAATAGTGGTTTTAAGACATAGGAGTTGCCATAAAAATCTCAATTAGTTATTAAAAACTTTCTCTTCCATAAATAACTTATTTAGTCAATTACAATTATAGCCTTTTATTTAAATACTAGAGATGACACATGTCATCACCAAAACACTTCCTACACTTTTAAAAAAAAAATGACTTTGTAACCAACTGTCACCCTATATATATATATGGAGGAGCTCATGCGAGAACCACCATTATTGTGCGAACCGCGAGAACCAATGTGAACACAACCTAAAATAGCTAAAAAATCCACAGGAACTCACCCCTTTGTCTAGGTCTAACAGTTTCTTTTCTAATCAAGTTGTTCCCTAAATTATGTTAATTCGATTGCTTAGTTGAATACTTTCTTTACAATCTTATTTAATTTCCATATCAGATTGTAGCCATAAAGTTTGTAATGTTGAGGAGAATATCATTTATGTTTAACAAAAATGTTGTGGTGACAGGTGATGTTTTGGGGGTCAGTTGTGCTCGCTTTGAAGAAACAATTGAGTCAACTACTTGTCTTATATGGATTATCGCATTGCTATGCATTTATAAGAACGGGTCGGGTAATGTGTCAAAAGTAAGGTAGGTTGGGTTTGGCTAACTGACCCACAATCATTATCCGTTTATGTGGATTTATAAATATGTGAATATGGATAATTTGTACAAGTAGAAACAGGTCAGCTTGGGTTGGGTTAGGACTTACAAGTTACTGGATGATGATGACAAGAAAGTGACGGACCTGGCAGCTCTGTTAACTCTAAAAAGACCAATATACAGGTGGGAAGTTTCAGAAAAAAGAGTGAAACTCAAGAAGATGATGAGGTATTAATTCTTGTGCTATTATATGGTTAAATTGATTTGTTTTTTTTTTTGTTGTAAGCTGCTAATTGGTGTCTTATGTAATAATTGGTACTGATTATGACCATATATGGTGTCGCAGGGAGGTATAAATTTGAAAGAAGAAAGACAAGTGAAACAAAAAGTTACCCATGATGAATATGATGGTTCTAAGGTATTGATGTATCATCAATAATGGCAATTTTTTGGTCAAATATTACTTCCAAAGTTCTATTCTTGTGACAGAATGAAGAAGAATAACTGGATGACCAAACACTAGAGGATCACATAGATGCCCTCCTTGACTAGGTACATTTTACATGCATGTTATAGTTACGGACTACGGCCAAGATTCATGGGTTGGGTAACGGGTCAAAACGGGTTTGGATTGAACCGGGTCATCATGAGTATGAGCCGAAACGCTGAGTCTGACCTTCAACTACCTTTTCTTTTAATTTTCATAAATAATGAAGGCGTAAATTGTGACTACAAAAACAGTAGTGTTGGGCTGAGTGGGTCAAAATCGATACATGAAGCATTTTCCATTGTGGGCAAGATAGGTGGGTAACATCTCAAAATAGGTTTGGGTTGAACCAGGTCATCACGAGTATGGATCGAAATGGGCCAGTCTGACCTTCAACCATGTTTTCTTTTTAGTCTCACAAATATTTAAGGCTTAAATTGTGACCACAAAAACAATATAGTTACATAAACAAGGGTTATGTACTTATGTTAGTGTTAACTAAAATGTAAACATGGTATATGGGAATGAGTCAAAACTCAATTTCCACTTTGGGCAACATGGATGGGTAACTAGTCAAAATTGGTTTAGGTTACACCGCGTTATCATGAATATGGGTCAAAAAAGACCAGTCTGACCTTCAACCACGTTTTTTTTTTTCATTTACATAAATATTCAAGGCGTAAATTGTGACTAGAAAACAATATAGTTACAGAATAAGGGTTTCTTGTGGCTGCAGTGTTAGTTTTTTGTCTTGCGGCATGATACTTCAGTTCGTTTAATACTTATTCGGCGAGTAGAATGTGGGGGCTCAGAACAAAAGGAGTGAATAATGAAGATTGGGCTAAAGACTGTCCTAGCATGAATAATGTTTCTATTGCTTATGGTGGTTAAAGAGTACCAGGAAGATATGGGAGTGCATCTGGTCAGCATGTTGGTGGTTGTTGACTTTTAGAGGCTAAAATTCACACTGACACCTCGCATTACACACACTAAGGATGTAAATAGTGCTTTATTAGTGAACTTTTCTTCTTATAATTGCAGTTTTTTTTGTTAAATTTCGATGTGTAAGTTTCTTGAGATGAATATTTCAGATTCTTGTAGCAATAGAAGGCTAGATGTCTGTGTTTTGGGTTTTACTTTCATGTTGTGATTGGTTTAGTGTAGAATAATACAGTTGGATACCTAAACATGTTTATTCTCAAGTAATGTTACTGTGCAATTGGTAGGAATTTGAAATTTTATTTCACTTCATCAGCTATAAATTTGTCTACTTACAAGCTCACATAAAAGTTCTGTTTGATGTCCAGCTTTTCAAGGGTATTGCGTTAGAAGCTGAAAAATTGCTTAGTGGTCAGGATGCTAACATCATATGCATAACAAAAGGAAAGACATCATCACGTCAACGGTGTGTAGGGTTGCGATGGTTGCTTTGCTTGTGGGTTAATACTTTACAATGGGTCCTTATAATAAAATATTTACGTCATTATACCATTAATATAGCCGTCCACCGGACGGGTATAGAACTAGTTTAACATTGTTAGCAGCCACTCCAATATTAATCATTTCTGTATGGAGTTACAATTCCTTTGTATATAATATTGATTTCAAACAAACCAATATATAAATGAGATCCATCCATGTTGCTATTATCATTACCAAGCCGGTTCCTAAAAATACAACAAAAAAGCACACCTGCTCTAATTACAATTAGGGTTCTAAAAACAATGGTGTACTGCTAGTTATCTTCTCGTCAGTGGTTCTTATCGCCAGCCAGCATTGGTAGTTAACCGATGGAGGATCTGGCAGCAATCATCACCAGCGAGGAGTCGATGGGGACGTGGAAGGGAGGGAATGAATGGTCGTAGGGTTTTTTTTTATGTTTGAGACTTGAGAGGGTAGTTTTGTCATTTTGTTATAAGAAGGGGAAATATGTAATTAAATTTTTAGGTTGGGTAAATATGTAATTAGAGTTTAAAATAGGGGGATATATGTAATAATCAACGGATTTCATGACGTCAGATTTGTAAGGACGACGAGGCATACATGATATAAGTTGGGGGGAGGGGGCACATGGTCTTTGCCTTGTGGGTACCCCTTACCCGCTCAGGTCACACTGCCGCCAATCCGACGAGTGGTGCCAGGCAGGTAGGGTTGGGTCTAACTAGGTACCACATGTTAATGTTGTTGGGTATAAATATTATGACCCTTGAACACAGTCTTTTGCACTTTATTTATTTATTTACCTATTTCCACGCCTAGTAAATATATATTATAAGCACTATGTTTAGTTTGAAATATGGTAACAAAACAATAAAAAAAGTAGTAAATAATTTGTTTCGGATGTAGATATTTGAATGTTTTGTTATTAATGTTGGAAATGTGGAAAATTGAATACATGTTTTAGTTTTAATCTATGCATGAAATGGATTTTTTGAATTTTTTTTATGAATTCGAATATCCGTTTAAATATCCGAATCTATATCCAAAATTTCGAGTATCCCTGGAGATCCGAAACTTTGGATACGGATTAGGATATTAATATTCACTTTCCGAACTAAAAATGGGTTATTCTGACAGATCTTAAACAAACTAAAATTAGGAACGGATCAGGTTAGGTTATTAGTTATGATTGAGAGGGTTTAAATGGGTAGCCACTTATAAATACAATTGAGAAAAGGTTATTGAGTCAAGATGGGTTGTCACTTAAGGAGGGGGGGGGGGGGGGGGGGGGGGGGGGGGGGGGAATCATTTAACTGCCCTAAGATTTTGCCAAATGTCTAATGTTTTTTCTCCTGGAGAACTAATTGGATTGTTGCGAGTGGAACGAATGGGCGCACTTTAGAAGAAGTGATCTGTTACTAAGCCGTCTTATTGGGAATAACAAGAGCATCCATGAATACTTAAAGTTTCATATCCGAAGCGAGTTTACAAGAAATCGCTCGAGTTTTAGCAAAAGCAGCTTTCCTTGGGCATATCGTTTGGTTGAAAGGCCTAAAAGAAAACGTTGTTCTGGGTGAATGATACATGTTGGTAGCGGCGTCAAAACACCTTCAAGCGAACCTAACAACATTGCCTTTGAACTAAAAAAAGAATCTATTAGAGGGGAAATGAAATATATTTTGTTCTACCATAGAAAATTATTAGATTCTTGCCTTTCAAAGAATTTCCATGATACACAAGAACAATCATTTTTTTTAGGATTTTTATACAAAACAACCTCATTTTTACCATCGACTACCCTGAAATACCATAATTATTGGCACCACTTCTTTCTAGTACCCTAAACCATTTTTCTCTTTATAACGAAAAATAAATTATAAACACAAGCCACCACATTCTCATTATCTTTCAATGGCTAGTAGCAACCTCAAACTATACCCGCAAGCACTACCCTAGGGTACCGGCAGCAGTGTTATAGCAAATAGAATAATACCTGAATGGGGGTACCAAGGGTGCCCTTCCACCTTACCCAGTTGCATAAACACCTCATACTTGACGGAATTCCATAAGTTACATTTCGTGAAGGTGCATGAAAGACGATGAAGGACGGTGGCGATGATGGTGGTCCATGATTACGTTTGTCAAATTTGTAGGTGAATTGTACCGATAACTATGGTCACCAGTTGGACTGCTAACCACGATTAAGGTTCATATCCGGCCATTATTTTAGGGTCTTTATAATTTCACATTCGGGTAAGAGATATACGATGAATAAATTCACCGAAAATTAGGGGAAGAGAGGCATGAGACATAGGTCACCCATAAAATCTGTGGAGAAAGACGAGATGGATGGAGAAGCAGAGATAAACCATTGTGTTGTTTGTATCCTTTTCTTCTTTTGTTATTTTCTAAGTTATTGTTTGTATCGTTTAGTTCTTTTGTTATTTTCTAACTTATAAAATATCAAAGTATTTATCAATATGTAAACCCCTAGGTTTTATTAGAAATAATAAACTCGATTATATCATATTAACTATTATTATGTAACTGTGCAACTAATTACCTTATTATGTGTGTATTTACCGAATATTATCGAAAGGGTATGTGTCTTAAGAGGCACCGGTTTGAATGGCAGTTATTGGCGCCAAAAGTAACCGCCAGAACAACCACCTTTTTTCATTATGTATATAAACAATATTACCGGTATGTTAACCGGTACCAAGATATTAACTATAATATCGTCTCTTTCGTTTTTCTATTTTCAAGTGTTGTGTGTTTTATCCGATTGATTCACCATGAAATCCAAACATGTATGTGATGAATCAAGTTCTGGTTATGTTGATGATGTGCATGATAAACTTCTGTTGCCAACAAGTGGTATCAGAGCCACACCAGACTATAAAGGAGACAAAGCCTAATCGTCTGCATCGGTGCTTCCATGTAAGCATTGTTCTGATGAACAAAGAGAAAGATCGATGGCCAAGGTTATACAGAAAAGGTGTTACTACTGCAATCTGCCAGGACATCAAATAGCATTCTGCAAAGAAAAAGAAAGCGATGAAACAACTTTGTTAATCAAGCAAGCCATAGAAACCGGTACACAAATTCAAGAAGGAGACAACGTTAGAGAATCAGTATTCATTCAGTGGAACCAACGGTGGTCTTTGGTCAGAAATATGCTATGTGAGTACAAAACTCAACCGTCATTTTTCCGGAAATTTAGATTCTTTCAAAAGAATTAAAAACATTTATGGTGTTGAGACAAACACGGGGGAAAATCAAATTTTCTTTATATGGGGCATAGGGGCTGTGGATGTTATATCGGGGAGTGAAAAATTTCGAATCCAAAGTGTGTATTACACACCGGAATTGGATAGAAATATCCTCAGCCTTGACCAACTCATAATACAGGGCATCACAGTAAAGTTTAACGGTGAAAGATGTAAACTGTTTCCTATGTTTAGTGCACCACTTCTAAATAAGAAAAACATTTTAACGGGATTAACAAGGGAGGATGAAATTGGTGCAAAAGAAAAACAGTTTATAATCGAAAACGAATCCGATCATGAAACATTAAAGTCCAATTACTTGAATGATTATTTCGAAAAGTTAAACTTATCTTCCAACGAACCTGATTGGAATGTGATGATTCTGCAATTCATGAAATTCAATGAATTTCAAGATTGCAAGCCCTTGTTAGATATGTTAGATGATGGTGAATATGTGATGAAATATAAGTATGAAATAGAAGGAAAATTTGAAGAGATGATCGACTGGTTTTTACGAATAAAAATGGGGATTAATTCAAGACCGATACCAGTTTACATGAGTAATAACAAGAGGGTGAATCTACTGGAACTATATATGATAGTCAAAAGGGAAGGTGGTCATCGTACTGTAACTTCAAATAATTTATGGGCAATGGTCTCTAAAGATATGGGTCATGATTATGAAGATGGAGAGTACATGAGGATAGTTTATGCCATGTACCTGGATGTTGATGTGTGTAAAATGCAACATATAAATTACATCAAATAAGGCATAAAACTAACCCTTTTTAAGTACTAATGTTGGAAAAAGAGTGTTTTTGTCTTCCTTTTGTATTTTCAGGATTAAATGAGCTCAAATTCACAAAAGAAGCAAAAAGACAGCTAAATCTAACATAAATACAAGAAAAGGAACATAAGTGGACTGCCCGACCCCTCAACGGCATCTTCCCAAGCAAAATAGAGAAGACAGAAGACTGAACACGCCCCGTGCTCAGCCAGCACGAGGCCGTGCCCAAGAAGCAGCAGAAAAGACAAACCTATAGAAGCTTCTATTGCCCACCACGGGGCCGTGCCCAGTGAACACGGGGGCGTGGCGAAAGTACAGCAGGCGCATTAATTGTAATTGCGAATTACAATTAATGAAGTGAGAGAGTGTCAGACAGGCACGGGGCCGTGTCCAGCGGACACGGGGCCGTGCCCAGCCTTCTGTTCAGCCTATAAATAGGAGTGCTTGGTTTCATTTCAACTCATCCCTTGGCACACCACCTCTCTCACACTTCATCCACCACCCACCACCACCATAACACCATCATCCACCACCATCATCCATTGTCCATCGTAGAGTGTGTGAGTCATCTCGGGATCCAAGATTGATCGTAAGAGTTCTTGACAATCAAGGCCATGTTTGCCTAAGTCTCTTACATCACTTGGTGAAGACAAAGTGTCTAGTATAATACTTTTTATTTCTAATCTTTTGCACTTTTTATTTGGTTTTGTATTAATGACTTTAATAACTAGTTGCTTATGTTGAAGGTGATCTTTCCTTATCATTTGTCCGTGGTGTCTTGGCATTATTTTACTGTCTATATAAAATAAAAGATTTTCACCATTCATATCTCCACGGTCTATATGGAGGTATGTTGGCTACCTGGTCGGGGGTTAAGGGAACGGTTTGGTAAAGGTCTTGCCATTGTTCAGCGTTTAGAGGTCCTGCAATGGACCTGGGTCAAATTTAGTAGGACCTCCTTCAATGCTTCACGGTATTGGATGGCGGGGGTCCAAACTCTTTGATCCCCTCATAAGTTAACTACTATTAATACTATAACCCGGCTATTTAGGACTGTATCCCTGCTGACTCAAACTACTTAGTCGAGGGTAACGTCACCGCCAAAAGCGGGGCCTACCATAATTTGCATTAATAACTTAATTCATTATCTTCCAATAATCCACCCTTTTAGGATTGTATCCTTGCTGACTCAAACTACTGGGGTGAGGGTAACGTCACCTTCAAAAGAGGGGCCTACTACAATAACTAAGATAATCTCTTAACTATGTGCAAAAATGCGGAAATAATCAAAGGTTATACTAGATACGAGTCGGAACCAAGTGATTCATCTTGTCTATCTGTTTTTCTTTTTCTTTTATTTTTCAGCATTTTAGTTAGTTTTTATTTTTCTTAGTTTAAAACACTTTTCTAAACTTTTTATTTTGATTAGACGTTGAGGATAAACCGGTACTAAAAGCTCTTGTGTCCTTGGACGACCTCGGTATCTTATCAACGCTATACTACGCTCACGATGGGTGCACTTGCCCATATGTGTGTTTAGTGTTAGTAAAAGATCGTGTTTTATAAATTTAAAACTTGGCTAAAATAAGTGTTAAAGGGGCTTAAAATATACACCTAATATATATAACACTTTCACGCACATCAAGTTTTTGGCGCCGTTGCTGGGAACACAAGGATTTTAAGAAAGTTAGGAATCAACGTCCTAATCATTTTTTTTATTTTTCTTTTTAATTTTTAGGATTTTCTTAGTATTTCAGCTTCTGCAGAGCTCAGCACGGGCCATGCCCGCTGAACACGCCCCCGTGCTAAATCATTGGAACTGGCAATCCTGTTTTAAGTCAGACAGTAAGCTGAACACGGGGCTGTGCTCACCCAACACGCCCCCGTGCCCAAGATTCACTTGCTGAAAACAGAACCGTTAGATCCCGGCGGTTGGTAATTTCTGACATAAACATGAGTGATAGTAATTGTTTTTACTTTCGGCACTCTTATGGTACGTGGTGTCAATTATGTGGTGGCAAACATGAAGAAGTAGAATGCTACTTTCTAAATTATAGGCCCCACTACATGGACCCACCGACTTCTTATAACCTTAAGAGGGGCGAAAGTAAAAATAAGCCCTATCTCTCCCTCGAATGCGCCCAGCCAGATATTATAGGAGAAATGCTCCTTGACGAGTTATTTCAACTAGAAAAACTAATTCTGAATTGGTAAAAAGAGCTTAGGAAGGACTTTATTTATCCACCCCAAGACGATGACCATGACGAAATGCTGGAACCGCATTCCGACAACCTCGTTGCTCCCAAAAATACCTTCATACCTAGCAAAGACGTGGACGATAGTCGTCCCTGTGCCGATTGTGCCGTGAAGGACTCCCCATCGACTTCGTTCGGTGCATACATAGACCTGAGCGATTCGGCATACACCTTCTTTAACAAGAGCCCGGGAAAGGGTTGGACTTGTCCACCTAGAATGAAAATAGGAATTACCCTCACCGACAACCTCTTGCGTTCTCGCCTTAGTCTAGGACAATTAAGGTATCTAAGGCACTTTGGGGTTGTTCCAACCAGTAAGGAACCACCCGATATCGAAGAAATCCTTAGAAGTAACAAAACTCCATAAGACAGCCTCCAGACACGGGGCCGTGCCCAGGTCAACACGCCCCCGTGCTCACCTAAAAGATTCTCGGCTGATTTTGTCAGAATACGGACAAAATGTGTCAGGATTTCCTCTGCACACGGGGTCGTGCCCAGCCAACACGGGGCCGTGTCCAGAGCGCTGTCGTTTTCTTTAAATGCAGCCTGATTCCTGCTCATTTTTTACCACTTCAATAGATAGAGATTCCTGGGATCTTCACTCATACCATCCTAGGTAAGTGCTAAAAGAAGGTTCCCAAGGACCATCTTGTCCCTTCCACTTTTATTCATTTCCTCTTCTTTCAAAAATTTTTCAACATTTCCTCCATGGAAGCTTGGAAATCCCATGATTCCAGCCTTCTATGTGAAGTTTGTAAGATTATTTGCTAAGGATTCTTGTTTAAAGTTAGTTGTATAACTTTATTTTAAATTATCTAAGCCTAAAACCAGATAAAAATCATGAAAATAATTAAAAACTCCAAGACTCCTTAGCTTAAAAATCCTGCAGACGAATGGACACGGGGCCGTGCTTAGCGAGCACGGGGCCGTGTCTGAGGCACTGTTTTGTAAAAATTTAGCTTTCTTCGGTTTCTTTCACAGAAAATGGCAAGCAGAACAAGCGGATCATCTTCAAGAAGTAACCGACAAGGGAGGAGATCATCGACAGCAGAAGACTCTCTTGTAAACTATGTTTACGCCCTAAGGGAAGCTATTGACGAAATGACGGGAGTGGAGGAAGCATTGGTCGACCGTATCAACCACCTAACAGTAGGGCTGGAGGGTTGTCTCCAAGAGGTAAACCTCTTGCACAAGAGGTTAAACCTTCTCGCCTCCCCGCCTTTGGTACTTATAATAACCCAAAGGGCGTGGAACATGGTGCCCGAAGTTGTCATTCCGGCCAATGGTACGCCATGCACCAAGAGCCTCCGCGAAGAGTGGTGCAAGGAGTCCCGGTGAATGTTCCCCCTCAGCCACCAGTTGCTGAGGAAAATGAAGTCGCATTCTTCCTTCCTAGGGAGATCGAAGAATGGCTTTAAACAACATTTAGGAAGAAATTCTTCGGCTAAAAGTCCTACTATATCGGGAAACTATTCTCGAAATTTTCTTAAAGTAGTAGAACTCTTTATGATAACCTCGTGTACCTCCTGACCTATTTAGTTAAGTTTTTGTTTTATCTTAATTTAGGACTATGTAAGGTCTCTCTATGATGCAATGAAATGATGGTTTTTAAAGTTTGGATGGTTCATAATGAATAAAACACACTCATGGTGGTAAGGAATGAAAAGGGGAACGAGAAAAATGACCTCATGCACAAGAACAAGGCAACCCGACAATTTTCTCCATTACAGAAGGTTCAACACGGGCCGTGCCCAACCAACACGGCCCCGTGCTGAACCCCTGCAGAAAAACGCCCAGTTCAGGTAACTGGACACGGGCCGTGTTCACCCAACACGCCCCCGTGTCCAAACTTCTGCTTCTCTTGTTTTAATTTTGTTACTGGCACTTGAACACGGGGCCGTGCCCGGACAACACGGGGCCGTGTTCAGCGCCCAGTAACACAAAATTTTTGCTTTTTAACACCATTTTACACATCTAATCAACCTAAAAATTTATTTTTGGGACACATTGAGGACAATGTGTAATTTAAGTGTGGGGGGGGGGGGGGTGCTAAAACCTTGAATCTTGCAAGTCCTAAATACAAGCCTTACACAAAACTCTATTGGAACCGCTAATCACCCCAAATTTTTTCAAAAATTTCAATTTTTTTACTTGTCTAGGTTTAACTCGGGAAATTCAAGTTCTCAAAAAGGTTATATTTTTACGAATTTACAACTGATAGCGTCGTGATAAAAAGAACCAACATAAGAAAATTATGAAAAGGCATAGCAAACTTAGTTAAAATTTGATTATATATACTTGATCACATAAAAACCCATTCCCACAAAAGTGAGTTTTGAGCCTTTATTGAGCATACAAATTTACATCTTTAGACTAAATGCTCATTTTTCGTTTCTTGTGTGAATAGCCGCTTGGTTCTCACGACTCTAGAACTTGCCATGACGATACATTCCCGGTCCTTATCAACTTAAACCCGAGTAAGTAAATGATAGAGGCATTAGGACTAACCTTTTTTCTTCTACACCATTTATTTTTCTTTTTTTTACCACCTACCCAAAATCCCCCTAGTCAGCCCCTTTGAGCCTAAACCTTTTCATTTCATAACCCAACACCCTTTCACCCACCAAAACCTTTTTCATTTTTAACCCTTTGTTTTAGTAACAAGTTCAGTTTTTCGTATGAAAAAAAAAATTGTGTTGATGATGAAGCAAAAGAAAATAAACAAACATGTTCATCAAAAATAACTTTGTTTGAATAAAATCTTCATCAGAATAAAAAGTTACAAAAATAGAAAATCCTACGAAAACCGACACTTGTTACTCTTTTTCACCGTTTTTTTCTACTAACCACCAACCACTAACCCAACCACCTACCTTTAACCCAAGCCTAACCCTTCACCCGCAAAGTCCTCTTGATATTTACAAAGGTATAAAAGTTAAAAAGGAGGAGGATTGATTGCTTGGCAAGCCTATGGTAGGAGTAAGTTCCATGCCGCTCTCGAGTGATTCACTAAAAATACACCTTCGGCCGAGTGTGAGTGATTTCTCCCGTGAGGTATGTGAACTTATATATAAATGGAATTTTAAAAAGGCATGTTATGCCCAAATAAGTAATTTTTCTTATGAAAAGTTTTAAATAAATCATGACGAATAAGATTGTAAATAAATAAAAATAAAACTACATAAAGAATCTTGGAAATCCCGACACTCTACGACAAGCCCAAAACCTTCGCTTCGACCTATTCCATTTGGGAGTGTAAGCCACATATTAAAGAGTTTTGCTTGAGAACAAGCAAAAGTTCAAGTGTGGGGGTATTTGATGTGTGTAAAATGCAACATATAAATTACATCAAATAAGGCATAAAACTAACCCCTTTTAAGTACTAATGTTGGAAAAAGAGTGTTTTTGTCTTCCTTTTGTATTTTCAGGATTAAATGAGCTCAAATTCACAAAAGAAGCAAAAAGACAGCTAAATCTAACATAAATACAAGAAAAGGAACATAAGTGGATTGCCCGACCCCTCAACGGCATCTTCCCAAGCAAAATAGAGAAGACAGAAGACTGAACACGCCCCGTGCTCAGCCAGCACGGGGCCGTGCCCAAGAAGCAGCAGAAAAGACAAACCTATAGAAGCTTCTATTGCCCACCACGGGGCCGTGCCCAGTGAACACGGGGGCATGGCGAAAGTACAACAGGCGAATTAATTGTAATTGCGAATTACAATTAATGAAGTGAGAGAGTGTCAGACAGGCACGGGGCCGTGTCCAGCGGACACGGGGCCGTGCCCAGCCTTCTGTTCAGCCTATAAATAGGAGTGCTTGGTTTCATTTCAACTCATCCCTTGGCACACCACCTCTCTCACACTTCATCCACCACCCACCACCACCATAACACCATCATCCACCACCACCATCCATTGTCCATCGTAGAGTGTGTGAGTCGTCTCGGGATCCAAGATTGATCGTAAGAGTTCTTGACAATCAAGGTCATGTTTGCCTAAGTCTCTTACATCACTTGGTGAAGACAAAGTGTCTAGTATAATACTTTTTATTTCTAATCTTTTGCACTTTTTATTTGGTTTTGTATTAATGACTTTAATAACTAGTTGCTTATGTTGAAGGTGATCTTTCCTTATCGTTTGTCCGTGGTGTCTTGGCATTATTTTACTGTCTATATAAAATAAAAGATTTTCACCATTCAAATATCCACGGTCTCTATGGAGGTATGTTGGCTACCTGGTCTGGGGTTAAGGGAACGGTTTGGTAAAGGTCTTGCCATTGTTCAGCGTTTAGAGGTCCTGCAATGGACCTGGGTCAAATTTAGTAGGACCTCCTTCAATGCTTCACGGTATTGGATGGCGGGGGTCCAAACTCTTTGATCCCCTCATAAGTTAACTACTATTAATACTATAACCCGGCTATTTAGGACTGTATCCCTGCTGACTCAGACTACTTAGTCGAGGGTAATGTCACCGCCAAAAGCGGGGCCTACCATAATTTGCATTAATAACTTAATTCATTATCTTCCAATAATCCACCCTTTTAGGATTGTATCCTTGCTGACTCAAACTACTGGGGTGAGGGTAACGTCACCTTCAAAAGAGGGGCCTACTACAATAACTAAGATACTCTTTTAACTATGTGCAGAAATGCGGAAATAATCAAAGGTTATACTA
Source organism: Helianthus tuberosus (assembly GCA_030545235.1). Classification (NCBI taxonomy): domain Eukaryota; kingdom Viridiplantae; phylum Streptophyta; class Magnoliopsida; order Asterales; family Asteraceae; genus Helianthus; species Helianthus tuberosus. The sequence continues at coordinate 1,981,535 of JARYGA010056056.1, forward strand.
GATACGAGTCGGAACCAAGTGATTCATCTTGTCTATCTGTTTTTCTTTTTCTTTTATTTTTCAGCATTTTAGTTAGTTTTTATTTTTCTTAGTTTAAAACACTTTTCTAAACTTTTTATTTTGATTAGACGTTGAGGATAAACCGGTACTAAAAGCTTTTTTGTCCTTGGACGACCTCGGTATCTTACCAACGCTATACTACGCTCACGATGGGTGCACTTGCCCATATGTGTGTTTAGTGTTAGTAAAATATCGTGTTTTATAAATTTAAAACTTGGCTAAAATAAGTGTTAAAGGGGCTTAAAATATACACCTAATATATATAACGCTTTCTGATGCGTGTGAAGTGTTATATATATATTAGGTGTATATTTTAAGCCCTTTTTAACACTTATTTTAGCCAAGTTTTAAATTTATAAAACACGATATTTCACTAACACTAAACACACATATGGGCAAGTGCACCCATCGTTGAGCGTAGTATAGTGTTGGTAAGATACCGAGGTCGTCCAAGGACACAAGAGCTTTTAGTACCGGTTTATCCTCAACGTCTAATCAAAATAAAAGTTTAAAAAAATGTTTTAAACTAAGAAAAATAAAAACTAACTAAAATGCTGAAAAATAAAAATAAAATAAAAAACAGATAGACAAGATGAATCACTTGGTTCCGACTCGTATCTAGTATAACCTTTGATTATTTCCGCACTTTTGCACATCATTAAGAGATTATCTTAGTTATTGTAGTAGGCCCCTCTTTTGAAGGTGACGTTACCCTCACCCCAGTAGTTTGAGTCAGCAAGGATACAATCCTAAAAGGGTGGATTATTGGAAGATAATGAATTAAGTTATTAATGCAGTATTGTGGTAGGCCCCGCTTTTGGCGGTGACGTTACCCTCGGCTAAGTAGTCTGAGTCAGCAGGGATACAGTCCTAAATAGCCGGGTTATATTATTAATAGTAGTTAACTTATGAGGGGGTCAAAGAGTTTGGACCCCCGCCATCCAATACCGTGAAGCATTGAAGGAGGTCCTACTAAATTTGACCCAGGTCCATTGCAGGACCTCTAAACGCTGAACAATGGCAAGACCTTTACCAAATTGTTCCCTTAACCCCCGACCAGGTAGCCAACATACCTCCATATAGACCGTGGAGATATGAATGGTGAAAATCCTTTATTTTATATAGACAGTAAAATAATGCCAAGACACCACGGACAAACGATAAGGAAAGATCACCTTCAACATAAGTAACTAGTTATTAAAGTCATTAATACAAAACCAAATAAAAAGTGCGAAAGATTAGAAATAAAAAGTATTATACTAGACACTTTGTCTTCACCAAGTGATGTAAGAGACTTAGGCAAACATGGCCTTGATTGTCAAGAACTCTTACGATCAATCTTGGATCCCGAGACGACTCACACACTCTACGATGGACAATGGATGATGGTGGTGGATGATGGTGTTGTGATGGTGGTGGGTGGTGGATGAAGTGTGAGAGGGGTGGTGTGCCAAGGGATGAGTTGAAATGAATCCAAGCACTCCTATTTATAGGCTGAACAAAGAGCTGGGCACGGCCCCGTGTCCGCTGGGTACGGCCCCGTGCCCGTCTGACACTCTCTCTCCTCATTAATTGTAATTCGCAATTACAATTAATGCGCCTGCTGTACTTTCGACACGCCCCCGTGTCCGCTGGGCATGGCCCCGTGGTGGGCAATAGAAGCTTCTATAGGTTTGTCTTTTCTGCTGCTTCTTGGGCACGGCCCCGTGCTGGCTGAGCACGGGGCGTGTTCAGTCTTCTGACTTCTCTATTTTGCTTTGGAAGGTGCCGTTGAGGGGTCGGGCAGTCCACTAATGTTCCCTTCCTTGTATTTATGTTGGAATTAGCTGTCTTTTTGCTTCTTTTGTGTTTTTGAGCTCATTTAATCCTGAAAATATAAAAGGAAGACAAAAACACTCTTTTTCCAATATTATTACTTAAAAAGGGTTAGTTTTATGCCTCATTTGATGTAATTTATATGTTGCATTTTACACACATCAAATACCCCCACACTTGAACTTTTGCTTGTCCTCAAGCAAAAGTCTTTAATATGTGGCTTACACTCCCAAATGGAATAGGTAGAAGAGAAGGTTTTGGGCTTGTCGTAGAGTGTCGGGAATCCAAGGTCTTTTTGGGTTTTATCTTTATTTATTTACAATCCTATTCGTAATGATTTATTTAGAACTTTTCATAGGAGAAATTACTTATTTGGGCATAACATGCCTGAAGGGGTAAGGTCCCAAAAACCTCATAAAAAATGATTTGGACCATACCACAAACTAACTTTTCTAGCCTTTTGACCTTGCGCGGCCGCGCACTGGTCTTACTAAAAGGAACAAAGAAATCAGTAACTTACAGCCGCGCGCCCAAAGGATAACATAAATCCTTGCGCCTTCTCCCATTCAACAAAGGATTAAAAAGCCTTTGTCCAGTACTTCCGCCACAACATCCAGACTTAGATATTATTTTACCCAGGCTTGGGGTTTATTTGTCTGTGTCCACACAGTAAGGTATCACACTGGATTGCAGCAGTAGTCTTCTAGAAAGAATACAATCATGCACCACCCAGACGGTTATAACCGCCTGGACACGTGTCATCACCACAGACAACCCTGGAATCATAACGAAGGCATGCAATTGGAGAGTAATCTCCAATTAATCACTTTCCACGTGGCGATCCCCCAGCCACAGATCAAACCACGATCCGTGTGCATTCACATCGGATCGAGGCTAATTGACGTCAGATCAAAGAACTCAAACGGAAGAAAAATAACCGCTACGGCGTTAAGCATTTTCCGTTATCTTTTCAATAATAGGTTTTCCCTCCCAAACTCCCGGTTATAAATAAGAGAACTGTTCAGGTATAAACTCAGACTACTCTCACTCCTCAAATACTTATCTTCTCCGATACCAATACTTATTCTCACGCCGGAGTCGGGTCAAGGAGAGAACCCTCTTCTCCCCTTGACGAGGCTAACGGTGTTCTCTTTTGCAGAACTACCGGAGAAGGAATTCCATTACAACTGAATCAACCGAGAGAGAGCTAACCTTTTATGCGGATTCAAACCCCCTAACTATTTCGGTTCCGACCATTTAGTTAGTGTTTCTTCATTGGCGCCCACCGTTTTCTCAGTTTTTCTAGTTTCTACCTCGTTTCGATTCAGTTCATCCCGTTTTCTGTTTTTTGCACATGGCAGAAAATTCGTCATCTCACCGGCAACCTGGTCCTCGACCAAACGTCGGAAATAATTTACCAATAGAAGGGATCGTGGAGGAGGCCTCAGACGATAACGAGGTTCAGTCTCATCGAGCAAATGATCCTGTTACCCCAGGAATGTTACCAGCAAATCCTACACAGTCAATTTTACCACCAGGAGAAACTCCGATATCATGGTATGTTCGGTCCCAAGGAGCATTAAACGCAGTATATTCACAATTGTGTGCTCAAACTGCTCCCGTAACCCAGTCCCGGAGGCCGGGATCAAGAGCTCATGCCTCTCAACGAGAAGAATCAACTTATGATGATACAAGCAGTTACCGAAGACAACACAATGATGAATTACACCCTCGTCAAAGACAATCGGTCCATGACAGGTTGGGTTCCCAACGAGACATTCATACCGATGAATCCGATCGAACATATCGTTTGAGTGAAAACACCAGTGTATTCAATAGGCTACACCCAAACCATAACAAATGCAGGCCTCGAGCGGTTTATAACCCTGAGGCCGAGCACAATTATGATTTAGTTTATCGCCCGGACGAAGCGGCAGAAAACTCGAAGTTCATATTAGAGATAGCTCTGGCTCCGTTGGAAAGGGCCAAGTTACCATCTAACGTTGGGAAATTCAATGGGTTAACTGACCCTGATGATCATCTAAGAGTATTCACCAGCGCAGGATTGGTCGGCGGTTGGACCCTTCCGCTGTGGTGTTATTTGTTTGTGCAAACACTAACTGGCCCAGCGCGAATCAGGTTTGACAACCTACCAACAGGATAGATCGAGTTGTGGAAGGATCTGCGAAGAAAATTTTTAACACACTTCAGTCAACAAAGGCGGTCAAAACGTGATACATCCGACGTCATGAACATCTGGCGCCGCGATGATGAGAATCTGGAAGATTTTATTACCAGATACAATAAAGAAGTGTTAGAAATTGGAGGTGTTAGCGAACAACTAATCCGTGCTCAGTTTAAGTACGCGGTTAGGTGTGACGACATGGTCAAGGTGCTATCGGGAACAGAAGGTCTCCCCACGAGTTGGGAAAAGATAATGGCGGCGGCCAAAGTTTATGCGCAGACCGAGAAAAACCTTACTACAAACAGGCCACCACCACCACACAACAGACCAGCAGACTTAAGCGCAAATGGAGAAAAAAGGTACAAAAAGTCATGGCGAGAAGCATCAGGAAGTCGATCCTCGGAAGACGGCCGCACAACAACTTAGAAATTCTCTGCTCAAAGAGAAAACAAACATGAAAATAGGGAGAGACAGTGGACTCCCCTAACGAAAACCCCAGCAGAGGTACTAAGTACCGAGGATCACCAATTCAAACCCCCGATTCCGATGAAGAGTAAACGTGGTCAAGACCCAACGCAGTACTGCGAATATCATAAGGATAATGGGCACACCACGAACAACTGTATATCTCTGCGCATGGAAATCGAAAAGGCTCTCAAGAATGGAGAACTTACGCATTTACTCCAGAATATGCGCAAGGAGATTAAACAGATTACTCGGGGAGAAGAAAGCTCAAGCAAACGGGCTAAGACTTAAAGAACTCTGTAAGTTTTCCGCAGGAAAGACATGACTCATCAAAAGCGGCGGAATTATCAAGGAGTAAGTTAAGTTCCATTTAATTATCCAAAAAGCTTTGTAATGCCTCTGAGCACTATCCATGAATAAAAATTACAAAGTTTCTATTATTTTTGTGTTTACAAAATGCATGCAATTTCTTTTTAGTAAGCGCAAAAACATTACGGTAGCACAGCACAAAGCTACATGCGCGGTCAGTGATCACGTCACAAACGACCATAAGACTCACACATGAGCTTCATACCAACTTTATTCGCCTTACTCAAAGCAAAAGTAATTGTACTCATGCAAAATATTGTAAAGACATTTAACAAAACAAATAGAAACATACTATTTTGGCGTACAAATACGTTTTAAAATTTTTTTTAGGCACAGCAGTGTTTAAAATTCTTGCGCAACAGCGCATCATCAGAACAAGGATCAACATCCTACATAAACAAAATCAAATTGTTCAAATACAATTTCATCCTACTCTAAATCTTCTCCCCCATCCGGAAAGATTTCCTTAAGTTGCGCAACGTGATCATCCGATTGCAGCGCCACATTTATCAACTCCATCACTGGCAGTTGCAAGTTATTAAACTCTGTCTTCATAGCAGCAAGCACACTGGAAGTATTAACACCAAAGGTAGCAGACTTGCTATCATCCCAGTTAACCTTTAAAGCGCTATTCACATGTTGAGAGCATTCCGCATACCCTTGCGCATAACCATCTCGTCGCGCAGCAACCATCAAATTAGCAACAGTTTTATCCAGTTCTTCAGAGTTTAATACAGATTCAGCAACCTATAACATCAGATAAAGATAAGATCGAAGCAAGAAAAGCGCATACATGAACAAAAAGAAAGAAGGTACTTACACAAGCAATCCCGTGATCTTTTAACCAGGCCATATCATTCTTCAAAGGTTCGAGCTCGCTTTCCGCTGAAACCCGCGCCATTTCTGAATTCTCCAGTTTCTCTTCAGCCTCAGTTAAACGGCGGGAGGTTTCAGTATTCTCGGAACGCGCAAGCTCCAGATCCTTCTTCAATTGTTCCTGGTCAGAAACCAAAGCGGTAAGTTCCTCTAATTCTTTATCTCTAACGGCAAGAGTGGCTGAAGCTTGTACCTCCCGTTGCTCACTTCGTTCCCTATGAGAACGCGCCTCCATCAACATAGCTTCCATGTCAGCTTTTCCTTCTTCAGTCTTTCTACCTCCGCATCTTGATTCTTCAGATTTTCAACCTCAGCCTTGAGGTTATTTATGATATTACGAAGGTTTGCCTTCTCGGCATTATCTTTCTCACAAATTCTTCTCCAATTTTTGCGCTCCTCAGATAAAAGCGCAGCTTCAGCTTCAGTTTTTCTTTTCCAACCAGACACTGACCATTCTTCAGTCTTGCGCTCCGCTTCAAATTTAGCTTGCTCAGTCTCTAATTTAGCTTTCAACTGAGCCACATGTTTTTCATCTTTTGCAAACTTCCTTTGTGATGCTACAAAAGATGCTCGCTCTTTATGCATGCTGTACCACTCACGCACTATACGGTGAGTAGTGGAAACATGAGAAGCAGTTTCTGCAAGATAAGACTGATAGGTCTGTTCATAAGGCTGGTTTTCCTGAAATTTAACCTCGCCAGGCGGAAGTATCCCCTGCAACCAATCTTGGCATACACGCCAATCCGAGAAGGTATCCCCTTTCTTCACATTCCAAACAGGAACATGAGGATCGGCAGCATCTTTCTCCGCATACGTCCGGTAATAATATTCTCCCAAGGTCTCTTCTGGACGAATCGGAGATTGCTTCTCAATACCAGCAGATGAACCTGCCTCCTCAGTGGCGGCCTTTTCAGTATGCTCAGGTATAGGTTCAGAGAGACTGGGAGGGGGTTGAATTTTTTCAGCAGTTTCTTTTTCCGGTGTCGGTTGGTTATCATCATTTACCACACTCGGCTCAACAAACGGATCAGTCTCTATGTTAACACCAACAGGCTCCTCAGCCTCAATAGTTTTCTCAACACCTTCCCCAGCTATCTCCAAAGACTCTAACGGGTCTACAACGGCAGCGCGCGGAGGGGAAGGGGGAAGTTCTTTATCAGCCACAGTCGGTACGTCTACAGGAACTTCTGGACAAACTAAAGTCTATAAAAGTCCTATTCATTCAAAGAAAACAAAGAAAAGCAATACTTACCAGGAATAGATTCTGAAACAAAAGCATCCAGGTTTCCTTTTCTGGTAATTTTCTTCCTCTGCACTTTCTTGGGAGGTTGACCTTCCGCATTAGCATCAGCTTGTTTTCTCTTACCAGCCTTCCTATGAACCAAACGTTCGGGACTGGAATCCAGGTCAATAGGCTCATTTGGGTTAGAAGGAGGAATATCAGCAGCTTCCTCTGGTTCGGGTTTTGGTTCCCGCAAAGTCACTACAGGAGTAAGACCCTCCAAAGAGTCAGAAACCACCACATAATCACACCGGGAGTCAGAAGTACGGCGCGTACCTTTCTTCTCTCCATCATTTTTCATCTTCAATGGTTGAGCCTTAACAGTCTCACTTCTCTTCGGCGCGGAAGTGGACGTAGTCGCGCGTCTCTTCTTTTCAGGGCCTACACCCAAATTCAACAACTCACCTGCAAAAAGCGCAGGACAGAGAAATTACTCAAAACAACAAAAAAAAGGAAAAACGGATAAACTCACCAGCACCAGCTGCCGGTTGAACAGATAAATCCGCATCCCGCGGAAGCACAAAATTCTTCACAATACGATGATACCAGAGCTCCTCTTCAGGTTTCTTCTTAATAGTTCCCATTCTTCCGCCTTCCCTCTTAAAGGCAACAACATATAGAGAAACAACTACATTGAAGAGAGAGCAGGTCAAAAAAAAAAAAAAAGAACAGTGACAAAGCCCCAAAACTTACTATGACCATCCTCAGTGTACACGGGTTTATCATCACGTTCCATCTTCCAGTTCAAACTCATGCCGGCTCCGACTAAGGCTTTCTCCGGCAAAGCAATATTGGGAACATCCTTCAGATCTTGGTACCAGTTCTCATCAACAGGAGTCTGGATCGATTCAATCGGAATATCATCTTTCCCTCTTAACGTCATCCTCATCGGAATCACTCCAGCCTTGATAAAGAAAAATTTATGTTTCCAATCATGAAATGATTTTGGGGGTTGATGAAGAATCTTCTTTGCAGAAGCCCTCTGAACAAATGAATAAAATCCTTGGGTACAGTGCATCTGATAAAAAACCCTAAATCGGGGAACAGTTGGCTCCACATGCATCGTCCGACATACAAATTCAAAATGACGAACCCTAACCATACCAATAGGGTGAAGTTGGGAGATATGCAGATTATAGAATCCAAGAATTTCAAGAAAAAATCTGGTAACAGGCAAGCGAAAGTTACCATCGCAGAAAAAATCCCAAAAGAGAGTAATATACCCGGCCGGAGCATTCGCTGCCGTTTGCCCTTCTTCGGGATACAAGGCACCCCAATTCTCCGGAAATTTAAGATTCTGGATTAAACCCTCAAAAGACGCCCTGGGCCACTTCAATGGTGGAAGCTCAATCGACATCTCTTCAACAAGATCCTCTTGACGTTCTCCGGTTGACATAAGCAGGGGAATGATGGAAAGTTTTCTTAAGAACAAGGAAAGGGGAAAAGCTTTCAAACGTGACAATGATTACACAGAAGGGGTTACCCAAACGATTATATACCCATCGCAATAAATAAGCATCGGTAACCGTCGCAGTACTGTTCCGGGTATCACGATTACCCAAGCAACAGAAAAAGCAGATGTCAGAACATACACGCGTTTACACGCGCGCGTGTAAGACACGAATGGTAGAAAAACAACTGACAATGACAGGTTGTCAAAATCAATTTACTGATATAACGTCAAGTCAAAGATTTTTTACAAAAAAAATCTTTACAAACTCAGTAAATTCAAATCTTCTTAGAAAAGTTTTCTTATTTTTTCGCGCCCAAAAACATTTCCCTCTCATAAGTCCAGTGCTCCACTTACTTGCATAAGTACAACACTAGACTGGGGGGACTTGAAGGGGTAAGGTCCCAAAAACCTCATAAAAAAGGATTTGGACCATACCACAAACTAACTTTTCTAGCCTTTTGACCTTGCGCGGCCGCGCACTGGTCTTACTAAAAGGAACAAAGAAATCAGTAACTTACAGCCGCGCGCCCAAAGGATAACATAAATCCTTGCGCCTTCTCCCATTCAACAAAGGATTAAAAAGCCTTTGTCCAGTACTTCCGCCACAACGTCCAGACTTAGATATTATTTTACCCAGGCTTGGGGTTTATTTGTCTGTGTCCACACAGTAAGGTATCACACTGGATTGCAGCAGTAGTCTTCTAGAAAGAATACAATCATGCACCACCCAGACGGTTATAACCGCCTGGACACGTGTCATCACCACAGACAACCCTGGAATCATAACGAAGGCATGCAATTGGAGAGTAATCTCCAATTAATCACTTTCCACGTGGCGATCCCCCAGCCACAGATCAAACCACGATCCGTGTGCATTCACATCGGATCGAGGCTAATTGACGTCAGATCAAAGAACTCAAACGGAAGAAAAATAACCGCTACGGCGTTAAGCATTTTCCGTTATCTTTTCAATAATAGGTTTTCCCTCCCAAACTCCCGGTTATAAATAAGAGAACTGTTCAGGTATAAACTCAGACTACTCTCACTCCTCAAATACTTATCTTCTCCGATACCAATACTTATTCTCACGCCGGAGTCGGGTCAAGGAGAGAACCCTCTTCTCCCCTTGACGAGGCTAACGGTGTTCTCTTTTGCAGAACTACCGGAGAAGGAATTCCATTACAACTGAATCAACCGAGAGAGAGCTAACCTTTTATGCGGATTCAAACCCCCTAACTATTTCGGTTCCGACCATTTAGTTAGTGTTTCTTCAATGCCTTTTTTAAAATTCCATTTATATACAAGTTCACATACCTCACGGGAGAAATCACTCACACTCGGCCGAAGGTGTATTTTTAGTGAATCACTCGAGAGCGGCATGGAACTTATTCCTACCATAAGCTTGCCAAGCAATCAATCCTCCTCCTTTTTAACTTTTATACCTTTGTAAATATCAAGAGGACTTTGTGGGTTAAGGGTTAGGCTTGGGTTAAAGGTAGGTGGTTGGGATAGTGGTTAGTGGTTAGTAGAAAAAGGGTGAAAAAGCGTAACAAGTGTCGGTTTTCGTAAGATTTTCTATTTTTGCAACTTTTTATTTTGATGAAGCTTTTATTCAAACAAAGTTATTTTTGACGAACTTGTTTGTTTATTTTCTTTTTTTTTTGCTTCATCATCAACACATATATATATATATATTTTTTTCATACGAAAAACCGAACTTGTTACTAAAACAAAGGGTTAAAAATAAAAAAGGTTTTGGTGGGTAAAAGGGTTTTTGGTTTGGGTGATGAAATGAAAAGGTTTAGGCTCAAAGGGGCTAACTTGGGGGATTTTTGGGTAGGTGGTAGAAGAAAAGGAAAAAATAATGGTGTAGAAATAAAAAGGGGTTAGTCCTAATACCTCCATCATTTACTTACTCGGGTTTAAGTTGATAAGGACCGGGAATGTATCGTCAAGGCAAGTTCTAGAGTCGTAAGAACCAAGCGGCTATTCACACAAGAAACGAAAAATGAGCATTTAGTCTAATGATATGTAATTGTATGCTCAATAAAGGCTCAAAACTCACTTTTGTGGGAATGAGTTTTTATGTGATCAAGTATATATAATCAAATTTTAACTAAGTTTGCCATGCCTTTTCATAATTTTCTTATGTTGGTTCTTTTTATCACTACGCTATCGGTTGTAAATTTGTAAAAATATAACCTTTTTGAGAACTTGAATTTCCCGAGTTAAACCTAGACAAGTAAAAAAAATGAAATTTTTTAAAACATTTGGGGTGATTAGCGGTTCCAATAGAGTTTTGTGTAAGGCTTGTATTTAGGACTTGCAAAATTCAAGGCTTTAGCATTCCCCCACACACTTAAATTACACATTGTCCTCAATGTGTCCCAAAAATAAATTTTTAGGTTGATTAGATGTGTAAAATAATGTTAAAAAGCAAAAATTTTGTGATACTGGGCGCTGAACACGGCCCCGTGTTATCCGGGCACGGCCCCGTGTTCAAGTGCCAGTAACAAAATTAAAACAAGAGAAACAGAAGTCTGGACACAGGGGCGTGTTGGGTGAACACGGCCCGTGTCCAGTTACCTGAACTGGGCGTTTTTCTGCAGGTGGTTCAGCACGGGGCCGTGTTGGTTGGGCACGGCCCGTGTTGAACCTTCTGAAATGGAGAGAATTGTCGGGTTGCCTTGTTCTTGTGCATGAGTTCATTTTTCTCGTTCCCCTTTTCATCCTTTACCACCATGAGTGTGTTTTATTCATTACAAACCATCCAAACCTTAAAACCATCATTTCATTTCATCATAGAGAAAACTTACATAGTCCTAAATTAAGATAAAATTAAAACTTAACTAAATAGGTCAGCAGGTACACGAGGTTATCATAAGGAGTTCTACTATTTTAAGAAAATTTCGAGAATAGTTTCCCGATATAGTAGGACTTTTAGCCGAATGATTTCTTCCCTAAACGTTGTTTAAAGCCGTTCTTCGATTTCCCTAGGAAGGAAGAATGCGGCTTCATTTTCCTCCGCAGCTGGTGGTTGAGGGGGAACATTCACCGGGACTCCTTGCACCACTCTTCGCGGAGGCTCTTGGTGCATGGCGTACCATTCGGTTGGAATGACAACTTCGGGTACCACATTCCACGCCCTTTGGGTTATTATAGGTACCAAAGGCGGGGAGGCGAGAAGGTTCAACCTCTGGTGCAAGAGGTTTACTTCATGGAGACAGCCCTCCAGCCCCACTGTAAGATGGTTGATACGGTCGACCAATGCTTCTTCCACTCCCGTCATTTCATCAATAGCCTCCCTTAGAGCGTAAACATAGTTTACAAGAGAGTCTTCTGCTGTTGAAGATCTCCTCCCTTGTCGGTTACTTCTTGAAGATGATCCGCTTGTTCTGCTTGTCATTTTCTGCGAAGGAAACCGAAGAAAGCTAAATTTTTACAAAACAGATCCCCGGACACGGCCCCGTGCTCGCTGAGCACGGCCCCGTGTCCATTTGTCTGCAGGATTTTATGCTAAGGAGTCTTGGAGTTTTAAATTATTCTCATGATTTTTAGCTCGTTTTTAGGCTTAGATAATTTAAAATAAAGTTATACAACTAACTTTAAACAAGAATCCTTAGCAAATAATCTTACAAACTTCACATAGAGGGTTGGAATCAAGGGATTTCCAAGCTTCCATGGAGGAAATTTTGAAAAATTTTGAAAGAGGAGGAAATGAGTAAAAGTGGAAGGGACAAGAGGTTCCTTTGGAACCTTCTTTTAGCACTTACCTAGGATGGTATGAGTGAAAATCCCAGGAATCTCTGTCAATTGAAGTGGTCAAAAATGAGCAGGAATCAGGCTGCATTTAAAGAAAACGACAGTGCACTGGACACGGCCCCGTGTTGACTGGACACGGCCCCGTGTTCAGAGGAAATCCTGACACATTTTGTCCGTATTCTGACCAAATCAGCAGAGAATCTTTTTGGTGAGCACGGGGGCGTGTTGACCTGGACACGGCCCCGTGTCTGGAGGCTGTTTTATGGAGTTTTGCTACTTCTAAGGGTCTCGTTGAAATCGGGTGGTTCCTTACTGGTTGGAACAACCCCAAAGTGCCTAAGATACCTTAATTGTCCTAGACTAAGACGAGAACGCAAAAGTTTGTCGGTGAGGGTAATTCCTATTTTTATTCTAGGTGGACAAGTCCAACCCTTTCCCGGGATCTCGTTAAAGAAGGTGTATGCCGAATCGCTTAGGTCTATGTATGCACCGAACGAAGTCGATGGAGAGTCCTTCACGACACAATCGACACAGGGACGACTATCGTCCAAGTCTTTGCTAGGTACTAAGGCATTTTCGGGAGCAACGAGGTTGTCGGAATGCGGTTCCAACATTTCTTCATGGTTATCGTCCTGGGGTGGATCAATAAAATCCTTCCTAAGTTCTTTTAACCAATTCAGAATTAGCTTTTCTAGTTGAAATAACTCATCAAGGAGCATTTCCCCTAGAATATCTGGCTGGGCACATTCGAGGGAGAAATAGTGTTTGTTTTTACTTTCGCCCCTCTTAAGGTTATAAGAAGTCGGTGGGTCCATGTAGTGGGGCCTATAATTTAGAAAGTAGCATTTTACTTCTTCATGTTTGCCACCACATAATTGACACCACGTACCATAAGAGTGCCGAAAGTAAAAACAATTACTATCACTCATGTTTGTGTCAGAAATTACCAACCGCCGGGATCTAACGGTTCTTTTTTCAGTAAGTGAATCTTGGGCACGGGGGCGTGTTGAGTGAGCACGGCCCCGTGTTCAGCTTACTGTCTGACGTAAAACAGGATTGCCAGTTCCAATGATTGAGCACGGGCGTGTTCAGCGGGCACGGCCCGTGCTGAGCTCTGCAGAAGCTGAAAAACTAAGAAAATCCTAAAAAATAAAAAGAAAAAAATAAAAGATGATTAGGCCGTTGATTCCTAACTTTCTTAAAATCCTTATGTCCCCGGCAACGGCGCCAAAAACTTGATGCGTGTGAAGTATTATATATATATTAGGTGTATATTTTAAGCCCTTTTTAACACTTATTTTAGCCAAGTTTTAAATTTATAAAACACGATATTTCACTAACACTAAACACACATATGGGCAAGTGCACCCATCGTTGAGCGTAGTATAGTGTTGGTAAGATACCGAGGTCGTCCAAGGACACAAGAGCTTTTAGTACCGGTTTATCCTCAACGTCTAATCAATATAAAAGTTTAGAAAAATGTTTTAAACTAAGAAAAATAAAAACTAACTAAAATGCTGAAAAATAAAAATAAAATAAAAAACATATAGACAAGATGAATCACTTGGTTCCGACTCGTATCTAGTATAGCCTTTTATTATTTCCGCACTTTTGCACATAATTAAGAGATTATCTTAGTTATTGTAGTAGGCCCCTCTTTTCAAGGTGACGTTACCCTCACCCCAGTAGTTTGAGTCAGCAAGGATACAATCCTAAAAGGGTGGATTATTGGAAGATAATGAATTAAGTTATTAATGCAATATTGTGGTAGGCCCCACTTTTGGCGGTGACGTTACCCTCGTCTAAGTAGTCTGAGTCAGCAGGGATACAGTCCTAAATAGCCGGGTTATAGTATTAATAGTAGTTAACTTATGAGGGGGTCAAAGAGTTTGGACCCCCGCCATCCAATACCGTGAAGCATTGAAGGAGGTCCTACTAAATTTGACCCAGGTCCATTACAGGACCTCTAAACGCTGAACAATGGCAAGACCTTTACCAAACCGTTCCCTTAACCCCCGACCAGGTAGCCAACATACCTCCATATAGACCGTGGAGATATGAATGGTGAAAATCATTTATTTTATATAGACAGTAAAATAATGCCAAGACACCACGGACAAATGATAAGGAAAGATCACCTTCAACATAAGTAACTATTTATTAAAGTCATTAATACAAAACCAAATAAAAAGTGCGAAAGATTAGAAATAAAAAGTATTATACTAGACACTTTGTCTTCACCAAGTGATGTAAGAGACTTAGGCAAACATGGCCTTGATTGTCAAGAACTCTTACGATCAATCTTGGATCCCGAGATGACTCACACACTCTACGATGGACAATGGATGATGGTGGTGGATGATGGTGCTGTGATGGTGGTGGGTGGTGGATGAAGTGTGAGAGAGGTGGTGTGCCAAGGGATGAGTTGAAATGAATCCAAGCAGTCCTATTTATAGGCTGAACAGAGAGCTGGGCACGGCCCCGTGTCCGCTGGGCACGGCCCCGTGCCCGTCTGACACTCTCTCTCCTCATTAATTGTAATTCGCAATTACAATTAATGCGCCTGCTGTACTTTCGACACACCCCCGTGTCCGCTGGGCACGGCCCCGTGGTGGGCAATAGAAGCTTCTATAGGTTTGTCTTTTCTGCTGCTTCTTGGGCACGGCCCCGTGCTGGCTGAGCACGGGGCGTGTTCAGTCTTCTGACTTCTCTATTTTGCTTTGGAAGGTGCCGTTGAGGGGTCGGGCAGTCCACTAATGTTCCCTTCCTTGTATTTATGTTGGAATTAGCTGTCTTTTTGCTTCTTTTGTGTTTTTGAGCTCATTTAATCCTGAAAATACAAAATGAAGACAAAAACACTCTTTTTCCAATATTAGTACTTAAAAAGGGTTAGTTTTATGCCTCATTTGATGTAATTTATATGTTGCATTTTACACACATCATTTTCACGCACATCAATGTTCTTATATACTATTATAAGTTCAAGTCAATTCAAGACAATGTAGTAAGTGAACAATCTCAAGGAGCAGCAAGACCCAAAGACACGGCTGGAAATGGAGGAAGAAGACCAGTAAGCACTGGAGGTATACCGGATGATGATAGAGAACACTACGCTCTTTTCGCTGGGAATGATTGGAGAGGAATGAAGAAAACACAGAAGCGACGAAGATTTGATTTCCGGCAAGCTGAAAGGGCTGTGAACGAGGCCAACCGAAGCGTTTTAATGAACTCCCATGGATATAATCCAGTTTAAGGGGGAGTATTAGAAATAATAAACTCGATTATATCATATGTACTATTATTATGTAACTGTGCAACTAATTACCGTGTTATGTGTGTATTTACCGAATATTATCGAAAGGGTATGTGTCTTAAGAGGCACCGGTTTGAATGGCAGTTATTGGCGCCAAAAGTAACCGCCAGAACAACCACCCTTTTTCATTATGTATATAAACAATATTACCGGTATGTTAACCGGTACCAAGATATTAACTATAATATCCTCTCTTTCGTTTTTCTATTTTCAAGTGTTGTGTGTTTTATCCGATTGATTCACCATGAAATCCAAACATGTATGTGATGAATCAAGTTCTGGTTATGTTGATGATGTGCATGATAAACTTCCACTGCCAACTGGTTTCTTGCAATTTTATTTTTTTATTAAACATGTATTATTATAAAAAAAAAAAGGTCAATCTATTTGGACACCCTGCTTGCCTATTTGGACACCTTTAAGCCCTAGACGCCTCGTATAGGTCTATACGAGGCGTATAGGGTTACATCAAAATCAATGTCTGACTCATGTCAGTTCTGGTTTGACTGCTTCAAGACGCCTCGTATAGGCCTATACTGGGCGTATAGGACCCCTCGTATAGGTCTCATATATGACCCTTTGCCCCTTATATGCCTCGTATAGGCCTATACTGGGCGACTTGAAGGGTGGTTTTTTTTTTAACTAACATTTTATACAATATTAATCGTTTTAGCAAACTTTTATACAAAAACAAGTTTTTTTATTTTAAATAATTAATATTAGGACCCCTCGTTGGTTTTTTTTAGTTGAAAAATGGATGTTTTGGTAGGGTAATTTGATTGTTTTTGGAGGGTGATGTTTTTTGAGTAAAAAAATGGGTGTTTTGGTGGGGTAATTTGAGTTGTTTTTTAAGAAAAGTTTTATTTTTTTATAAAAATATTTTACCGTTTTCAAGATCGGCCTTTAAAAATATTCGATCGTAGAAATATTACATTGTTTTTAACATATAGTGTAGTATAGGTCTCGTATAGGTCCCTTATAGGTCTTGTATAGGCCTATCGACGTATACGGGCGTTGTATCATATCATATTGTATAGTATCGTATTGTATTGTATCGTATATTGTAGTATAAGTCTCGTATAGACCTATATGGGACCTATACGAGACTTATATTATACACTATACGATACAATACGATACGATACAATACGATACTATCGTATCATATAGTGTAGTATAGGTCCATTATAGGTCTTGTATAGGCCTATCGACGTATACGGGTATTGTATCATATCCTATAGTTTCGTATCGTATCGTATAGTGTATAGTATAAGTCTAGTATAGGTCCCCTATAGGTCTTGTATAAGCCAATAGGCCTAAACGGGACCTAAATCACACTTATAGTATCGTATAGTATAGTATAAGTGTAGTATAAATCTCGTATAGGTCTCGTATAGGCATTGTATGGGCCTATGGATGTAGTATCGTATCCTATAGTATCGTGTTGTATTGCATCATATCGTATAGTATAGTATAGGTCCCCTATAGGTCTTGTATAAGCCAATAGGCCTAAACGGGACCTAAATCACACCTATAGTATCGTATAGTATAGTATAAGTGTAGTATAAATCTCGTATAGGTCTCGTATAGGCATTGTATGGGCCTATGGATGTAGTATCGTATCCTATAGTATCGTGTTGTATCGCATCATATCGTATAGTATAGTGTAGTATAAGTCTCGTATAGGTCTTGTATAAGCCTATCGTGTTGTATCGTATCGTATAATATAGTATAAGTCTCGTATAGGTCTCGTATAGGCATCGTATAATTAATATTAGTGTTATTGATATTAATATGAGTTTTTTATAATTAATATTAGTGTTATTGATATTAATATGAGTTTTTTATAATTAATATTAGTGTTATTATAATTAATAGGGTGGAGTTGGCTACAAAGTCCATTTTTTCTACAAAGTGTAAAAAGTCATAAAACACCATAATGTCAACCATAAAACTCACTCAAAACCCACAAATAACAAAGTGAAGATTACTAAAACGTCATATTTGTGGGTTTTGTGTTGTGTTTTGGCTGATAAGGCTTTGATTATCGAATAACTAACATTAGTGTGTTTTATGTTGAATATCATGTTGTGTTTTATATTCATAGTTCTACGATGGTGTGTTTGAAGTTTTTATGGACTGTTAGGGTTTGGATATTGTGTTTTAGTGATCTTCACTCTTTTATTGTGGGTTTTGAATGTGTTTTATCGTTGAAATTGTGGTGTTTTATGACTTTGTACACTTTGTAGGAAAAAATGACTTTGTAGCCGAACTCCACCCATAATTAATATGAGTGTTATTATAATTAATATGAGTGTTATTATAATTAATATGAGTTTTTTATAATTAATTGTTGGTGCACTACATCTGTCGACTTCGTCTTGTATCGAGTCTTAGACTAGTTAGAATAGATCAGGGCACGTAGAATGAGAAAATGTGATAGAATTTGTGAGATTTCGCTTGAACAATAGTTTAAGTTGAAGGTTTCGCTTGAAGCATCTCAAGCGAAATCATTTCATCAGATTTCGCTTGAGACATGCTGATGTCCATCCCAAGCGAAACCTTGAAGTCTATATATAGGAGGTTAGTGTCAAGCGAAATCAGAAGTTGTTTTTGTGTAATTTCCATACCGAGGTGCTGCCGGTGTGAGAACTGATTGTAATTGCTTTCATATCAATACAAATCAGTGTTAAAGTGAAGATTCAGCTGTTTATAGATCAAATACTTGTTTTCCGCACCTGTATTTGATGGAATTCCTCTGAACTGACTCATTTAGGTCACGAACCCGATCCTTACAATTGGTATCAGAGCCTGGAGGAGGATTTCTGCAGAATTCAGCTGAAACAGTTCAAAATCTCTTACTTCTACACCTTCTTTTATCAGTTTAGAAATTTTTCATGGTCAAAATCGATTCAATTTCTCACGGATTGTTTAAAAGTACAAGATAACAAACCCTTGAAAGTTTCATAGCAAAATTCGACCTAAAAGTGATCAAAATCGACCTTCGAATGGATTTCGCTTGAAGAACAAAGCTTCATTGGACGATTTCGCTTGAACTTTCAAGCGACACTTAACATTTAGCTTCAACGTTTTCGCTTCAGTGTTTCGCTTCAAGGTCTTCGCTTCAAGGTTCTCTCTTCAGGAAGTTTCGCTTGAATCATTTCGCTTCAAGGATTTCGCTTCAATCAGCTTGATCATTTCGCTTCAAGGATTTCGCTTCAATCAGCTTGATCATTTCGCTTCAAAGATTGTTCACTTGACCAGTTCGTTTGAAAGTGATTAAAACATGGATAACGATTTTCACAACGCGTTTGCAACATCGTCTAACTCATCTTCCATTACTCAGAATATGAATTCAGAAAACGAAACGGGGACGACTCAGAAACCCCCGAAGCTTATGGGAATTGAGGAATACTATGGGTGGAAAGATAGATTCGAAAACTGGGTGCAAGCAAATCATCTAAGATCATGGGAATGTATTCTGACAAAGTATGCTCTACCACGAACTGAAATGCAGACTGAAAAACAGCTTTCAGATCTTAGTAAGGAAGAACGGGAAATATACCGAGCTGAAAAGATGATGATCAGTTTGCTTCAACAGGCCATCAAAGAAGACATCTTCATACTACTTCAACATGACAAAACATCACAATCAATATGGGATGCTTTAAAAATCAAGGTTGAAGGCAGTACAAGTATGATTAAAAGCAAGAAGGCATTGATTAAAAAAGAGTTTGATTTATTTACAAGTTTACCCGGAGAAGATACGAAGAAACTTATTGAACGATACTGTCACTTAGTACGAACAATGTCGATGATGAACATCACAAAAGAAAATGAGGAATGGGTGGATAAACTTGCTGATGCATTA
The DNA here is from genome assembly GCA_030545235.1 of Helianthus tuberosus. NCBI lineage: Eukaryota > Viridiplantae > Streptophyta > Magnoliopsida > Asterales > Asteraceae > Helianthus > Helianthus tuberosus. Next base: position 2,000,986 of record JARYGA010056056.1, read on the forward strand.
CCTCAGAAAGAGTGGGGAACTTATTTGATGATACTGAAGAATACTGGAGTTTATGATAGGTTGTCAATCTCTCAGTTCATTGAAAAGATTGAAAGTCAGGATTTGGAACAGCAAAAGATTGCAAGGATGAATAATCCAAGTGGTCAACAAGATGTAAAGATGTATTACAAGGGTAGTGTTCCGATTTCAGAAGCTGAGAAAAGTCCGAAAATCCAGACTGCATACAGTGTTGGGGATACTACAGTAAAGATTGATCAAAGCTCAAACAAAAACAGCAGTGGATTTTCATCTTATTCAAGTGTCAATCCAAAGACTTCATCAGAAAGTTTTCAGTCTCAAAGCACAAAGATGGGAAATGGTTGTGTGATTCAATGCAACATAGCTCTAAATCTTCCAGAAGGTCAAAGTTTTTCTGAAGACATTGCGAAAGATCATATGGCATTACTTGGTTCCGTGCTTATCTCATATGAAGGTTTAGTGGCTGGTCGAATTGGAAATCCTATGCTTACTAAAGAGGATTACGACCAAATAGATGCTGAAGAGATGGAACTAATGGATATCAAATGGTGTCTTGCAAGTGTTCTTAGACGTGCTGAGAAGTTCAAAACAATTACTGGGAGAAATGATTTTCTTGATACTTGTGTTTCTACTTTAGGTTTTGATAAATCTAAAGTTACTTGTTTCAGGTGCAGGGAAAAAGGTCATTTTAAGCGGGAGTGCAAGAACAGAGAAGTTAGTGGTGCTCAGAATCCATTTGGAAAAGATGACTACTACCGGAAAGCCATTTATCAGCAAGTTGGTCAGACACAAGAATTACAGACGGCTCATGGTAGAAAAATTGAAGATTCAAAGAAAGGATGTTTGGTAGATTTCAACTGGAGCAACTACATTTCTTCTAACAGCACAGCATGTATAGTGGACCAAAATGATGAACAACTACCTGAAGGATTCAGTTGGGATATGTTTGTTGATGAAAAGGGGGATTTCAAAGCTTTCATTGCAAAGATTGTTAGAGAACCAGATTTGTTTGCTACTTGGATGAGTTCAATTGGTGAAAAAGTGAAAGATCAATCGATTACATCTGAAGAAAGTTCAGAAAGTGCTGATTCTGAGTCATTAAGTACAGATGATAGTGTGCAAAATGAGGATACTTCAGAAAAAGAAGTTGTTTTTGATCAAACACCAACTGATTCTGGTATTTCAGATGCTGATTCTGAAAAATCTGTAGAGTTTGATCAAACACCGATTGAGAGTAGCAGTGATGATGAGGAAGAGAAACATATTAATATTGCTAAAAAACATCTTTCTCCTGAAAGTTTTCATTTTTATTTTGCAGATCGCATGGAGAAACTGAAGGAGAAACAAGCTGCAAAAGAACAACAACAAGATGAGAAGGTTGAAAATGTTGTTCTAACTGAAGAAGTTAAAAGTGTGAATGAAGAAAAGGTGATTGAAACTGAGAAAGTAACTGGAGTAGAAAAAGTAATTGAAGTGGTAAAAACAATTGAGGTTGAGAAGATTGTTGAAGTTGAAAAGCCTTGCAAGAAATGTTTGGAAATTTGCAAGAGTTGTGAAGAAAAAGATGTTACACTGTTTGATCGAGAAAGACTGATAGAAAAGTTACTATCTGACATCAGTTATGTAAAAGAATCTTATAGCGTGTTAAACAGAACAGTGACAGGTCTTCAAACAACGAATTCTGAAAGAGAAAAAGCTTTAACGATGACGAATTCTACGTTAATGGCAAAGCAAAAGGCAATTAATCATTACATCGAAGAAAATGCTAATCTAAAGCAAGAGTTGGAGAAAGAAAAGATTGAGAATGAAAGGATCAGAAGGTTATTACTGAGTTATTCTTGTTCTGATTATGTCATTGATCGAGTTTATCCTACTGTTGCAGGTTTTGAAACATTCCAGGATGAAAAGACAAAGAATGAGACTGGTAAGAAATCGACTGTTAAATACAACAAGTGTCCGCCTCCTATCTGGGAAGGGTATTCTCCTAGAAAACCAAATGAGGAGCAAGTTGAAAAAGCAGTCAATATAAAGTTAAAATCCGAGACAACTGACGTTTTACCAGATAACATTGATATCACGTTTACCTCGTCTGATACTGATCATGAGTCTGAGTTAATAAAAAAGGTGGTTGATCAGGTGTTGGATACTGAGGAGGTGTCTGAGTCAAAATTTGAGTCTGGGTGTTCAAGTTCGTCAGTCAACAGTTCAAAGTCATCGGAAAAACGGTCTTACAGTAAAGAATTTTTGCTATCAAAGGCAAATTTGGATGATGAAACATTTGAAGTTGCATATACTTTAAATGATTCGGACAAATTATACTCTGACAAAGAGTTTCCGATTAGAAGTGTTCGTTTTGACATGATCAAAAAGGTTTTCAAAATGACGGAAATTGATTTTTCTGAAATTAAGGATCTAAAATCTACTGAAAAACCTAAAAAATACACTTCTAGAGTTCAACAAAGGTTAAACAAGAAAAAAGGAAAAAAGAATTACAATTCTGATTCTAGTTTTCAAAAGAAAACAAATCAAAATTTCAATTACAAAAAGAAAGGTCTTGGTTTTACTCTATCTGAAAATCGTAAAAATGAAAAATATGTTAGAGATTTTAAATCAAAAATGACATATGTTGCAGGAAAAAGCTATGAAGAAGAGACAAATAGCTTATTCTGGAGAAAATCGAATCAAGAGTTCCTTGCTGAAAGAAAAAGAATAGGAACTGGAGTTTTTCATCCAATTGGAGACACAAGAACTTGTTTTCAATGCCAAGTGGTTGGACACATCGCTCACAATTGTCCAAACAAAGTCAATAGAAAACAGGGAGTATCTGAAAAATTTAAAGAAAAAGTGGTTGAAAAGAATGATTCACCAACTACAAACTTCAAAAATTTTGAAAATTCAAAGAATGAAGTTGGTGAAAATTCTAAAAGATTGTACAAAAAGAGTGCAAAAGACAATCAAAAATGGATTGTTAAAAAATCAGATGAAAAATCTGACGATGAATCTGATTCCACAAAATCAGAGGAGTCACAAGATGAGATCAAAGATTTGATGAATGATGTTGACATTAAACCACTGAGTGTGGAAGAGATTAAACAAATGGTTGGTAAAGTAGAAATCTCAGATTTTGATATTGAAAAAACATTTAATGAAAATGTTAAGAAAATTTTTAAGAAAATGCTTGATGGGAAAGTAAAGGGGGTTAAAGATTTTTATGCAACTAAAAAGGCAACTTACAACCCTACTGCTCAGGAATTGGAAGCCACCAAGTCTAAGAAGACTTGGGTGGAAGTTTGTTTTCCATGATAGTCTAAGGACTATGCCGGAGATCCCAAGTTTATATCGTGGATCAGGAATCGGCATCTTTCTAATGTTTGAAGTTTTTGGTTGAAAGTTTTTGATAGTGTTTGGATGTTTACAGGTTGTATGACTACGCCGGAGCTTCCAGGTTGGTAAGTGTGAAGCAGGAATCGGCATCATGATTGGTAAAATGTTGATGTAGACGTAACATTCCTACAAGTGGTATTGTGTGTTTTTACAAGTAGTTATTTTTACAATTGATTTAGAGGTTGCTTGAATGCAAATGGTAAATCAGGGACATTAATTTGTACTTGATTTACTATATATGTCAAGAGACGAACAAGATGATGAACCATATCCTCGTTCTTAAAATGATAAGACTTACAAATGGTTTTTATCAACACAAATTCATTTTCCGGAAAAATCATTTTGATTAAAACAAACTTAAGTGTTTTGAAATCTAAATGAAAAAATGGTTTGTGATAGGGGGAGTTCTGATTGTTTATGTCGAGTGAATGGCGATTTGAGGCAATTCGATATCAGTTGTCAAGTTTCTGTACAGTTTGTATGTTTTAATTGTGTCAAGAGTTTTAGTTTTCAAATTTCCTAAAATGTGTTTGCATTTTAGGGGGAGTAAAATTTTTTTTAAAAAATCCAAAAACATTTGAAAATTTGAAAAAGACAAAAACATGATAAAATTCAAAAATGAGTTTTTGTTGCATATAGAGGAAATGATAGTACATCAGTGGACTATCACAACATGCTAATGAAATGTAAAGTAAAAATGTGATAAACAATCTTACTGCGGATATGTCAGTAGGTTTTTGCACATTTAGTAGATTGTAACGAGATATAAACCTAAATTTCAAACTTGCTTGTTTTGTGGGTTAACACAAACTTGGATATATAGGTAACCCCTGAAATCTTGTTTGAAAGGTCCCTTATTCTGAGATACTAGGTCTTTATGCTCAGTGATATCTGGGGTATTATCCCGGGACTTCTGATTTTGCGGAAGCAATGGCCTAGTCCCCGGAGAATACTTTACATTTGCTTGAAATATAGCACCACCCTCAGCTAAAAAATGATGAAACATTGAAAAATGCTAATCATGGCTGTTGTAATACAAAAGATCCTCTAAAGGGGACACACCTAAAAGTCAACTAGGCTCTCTGCTGAACGGAAGTTCTGACCTGAGCTATCACGGTTGCATAATTTATTCCCCTTACAGATATCATCTGTGGTATACTCACCTGTAAGACTGAATATTGGGATCTGGATACGGGAGTATATTCAAGTAGTGGGACACACGGATAAGTTTAAGTACTTAAGACATTAATATCATATCTCGAAACAGTTGAACTTTGTGTGAGAATTTAAGTGGACCAGTATACTGACAATCTAAGTGAATTGTTTAGAACTTAATATGAAATGAAGCTTAACGGTGTTAGTGATCTGTCTCAGAAACTGATATGATCCTCTTGCACAAACTCACAAAAATAGTGTTTGTAAATATTTCTGTATTGCATTCCTTTACGATCAAAAATTTCAAAAAGATTTTAGTGTGTTTTAGCATAAAATTTTGAAAAATACAAAAAGATTTTCGACAACTGATATTGGAAAGCTGATTGTCAAAATTTCAAGTGCTAAACATGATGACTTGGTTGTGAGGGAGAGTGAATCTTAAAATGTCAAAAGGTTTTTTAAAATCCTACAATTGGTATTTTAAAACCTACATTTGGTTCATCATTGATTTGTGATATGAGAGAGAATTATCTGATTATATCAGATTGTTGGTGCATTTAAATTGTTTAAATTTAGAAAATTTATTTCTGGGTTAAGATTGTTACAGGTGAGCCAGATTAATTCATTCAAAGCTTATGAAAGTCAGAATCTGATTATGAATCTAAAAGTTTGCTAGCTGCTGATGCTGATGAACTTAAGGAATCAAGAGATCTGATCAAGAGAATTAGATGAGATCCAGGCAATGATCTTGTAAACAACATTTTAGTCAGGCATCGATCCTAAAGCAGATGTTGCTGAAGAACAAATGAATACCAGCAAATCGTGAGGGGGAGTCTGATAGAGCCAAGTGATTCTGGAGAAGAAGATAGAGAGAGAAAAGCCCGGAGACTGATCAAGAATGAAGATGTGAAGACATAGCATTGATGTGACTCGATAGTCGACTCGTCAACATCTGAGGGGGAGTCTGTTGGTGCACTACATCTGTCGACTTCGTCTTGTATCGAGTCTTAGACTAGTTAGAATAGATCAGGGCACGTAGAACGAGAAAATGTGATAGAATTTGTGAGATTTCGCTTGAACAATAGTTTAAGTTGAAGGTTTCGCTTGAAGCATCTCAAGCGAAATCATTTCATCAGATTTCGCTTGAGACATGCTGATGTCCATCCCAAGCGAAACCTTGAAGTCTATATATAGGAGGTTAGTGTCAAGCGAAATCAGAAGTTGTTTTTGTGTAATTTCCATACCGAGGTGCTGCCGGTGTGAGAACTGATTGTAATTGCTTTCATATCAATACAAATCAGTGTTAAAGTGAAGATTCAGCTGTTTATAGATCAAATACTTGTTTTCCGCACCTGTATTTGATGGAATTCCTCTGAACTGACTCATTTAGGTCACGAACCCGATCCTTACATTAATATTAGTGTTATTGATATTAATATGAGTTTTTTATAATTAATATTAGTGTTATTATAATTAAAATGAGTTATTATAATTAATATTAGTGTTATTATAATTAATATGAGTTTTTTTATAATTAATATTAGTGTTATTATAATTAATATGAGTTTTTTATAGTTAATATTAGTGTTATTGATATTTAAAAAGAGAAAAAAAAATAGACGCCCAGTATAGGGCTATACTGGGCGTTTATGTGGACCAAAAGACCATTATACCCTTGAATTAGGCCTATACTGGGGGCAAAACAGGGCTATAATGGTCTTTTGGACCCCTCGTATACGCCCAGTATAGCCCTATACTGGGCGTCTATTTTTATTTTTTTTTGTTTTCTCTTTTTAAATATTAAAAAAAGAAAACAAAAAAAAATTAAAAATAGACGCCCAGTATAGGGCTATACTGGGCGTATACTGGTGTCCAAAAGACCATTATAGCCCTGAATTAGGCCTATACTGGGGGCAAAATAGGGCTATAATGATCTTTTTTGCCTCTCTTATATGCCTCGTATAGGCCTATACCGGGCGTCTTGAAGGGTTTTTTTTTTTTTTAAACAAACATTTTATACAATATTAATCGTTTTAGCAGACTTTTATACAAAAACAAGTTTTTTTTATTTTAATTAATTAATATTATGACCCCTCGTTGGTTTTTTTTTAGTTGAAAAATGGATGTTTTGGTAGGGCAATTTGATTGTTTTTGGAGGGTGATGTTTTTTGAGTAAAAAAAATGGGTGTTTTGGTGGGGTAATTTGAGTTGTTTTTTAAGAAAAGTTTTATTAATTATTTAAAACATCCATTTTTCACCCTAAAAAAACAATCAAATTACCCTACCAAAACATCCATTTTTCAACTCAAAAAAACACCAACGAGGGGTCCTAATATTAATTATTTAAAATAAAAAACTTGTTTTTGTATAAAAGTTTGCTAAAACGATTAATATTGTATAAAATGTTTGTTAAAAAAAACCCTTTATATACGCCTAGTATAGGCCTATACTAGGCATATAAGAGAGGCAAAAAATACCAATTTACCCCTAGTATAGGCCTAAATCAGGGGCTAAATGGTCTTTTTTCGTCTAGACGCCCAGTATAGGCCTATATGAGGCGTATACGAGGCAAATAAGACAAAATATGGCATAATCAGAGATTATCTTGGAAATTGAAAAAGGTTATACGCCTCGTATAGGTCTATACGAGGCATCTTGAAGGGTGTCCAAATAGGCAATAAGGTGTGTAAATACGTAGACCCTAAAAAAAATTATTTCAACCATAACTTATTTTGTAGAACCAATTCAAGAACCAAATTGGCCTTTTTCAAAATACTTTGTTCAGGCCCAAACCCGTATTTATCCAAACATATCCTCCCCTGTTATTTGAAGATTACTCACGTGCGTATAGCTGATCCCGATTTATTAATGTTTTGAGTGATGTGTGATTGTAGCCCTAATAATCCTGCTCAACCACCTCCATGCCCAGTGGTTTTCGCTCTGCAGTTACAGGCTACCAAATTGATGTTTTGAATATGCTTCATTCCTGACTTGCAGATCGTGAGTCAACCTTCCTTCATTCACCTCATTGCTTTTGTATAACTACCGGTTAAGTGATTTAGATCTGAAAATTCATTCAAATTTGATAGATATCTTATTAGTTCAGTCTGCATTTCAGTTGGATTTTTTATTTTTTTTTGGTTTTTTATCCGGTTCAAGTGTGCTGCACTCAAAGCGCCTAGCTAGGCACGTACCTCATGCGCTTTTAACTTGGTTTTTAAAAATTGAGAAGTGCGCCGAGGTGACAGAGTCTAAAGCAAAAGAGCACCACTTTTCCTACGTGACATGTTGCTTAAATCTATACATATAATAAAAGAAACCTCTTTGGGGACACGTGTCAATCAACGAGGCTATCAAAATTTGAGTTTTTTATAAATATTATTTAAGTGTGATAATATATTTTGTTCAATATTTGAATAATTTAATCCATTAAAATTTTTAAATCTTCCATTCAAATTTTATCTAACATTTTGGGATTTGAATTATTTATTAATGAAGTAACGGAAAAGGGATTAAACGTAGTAGGATATGTGTCATTTTATGCTAACGCTGATTAGAATTTGAAATATGAGATATCATACAATTGAATAGTAACTTAATCATTAAGGAAGGTCGATTTGGTTGAATTACTTGATTTCAAAGTTAAAAAAAAAAAAAAAAAAATCTTTTCTTTTTGTACCATTTAATTATATTTGGCTCCTAATACTCTAATATTTTCATTCAACTTTTCAAATCGACCAATTACATTAAGTTGGTAGGTATTGATTGACACTTTATTTGAAGAAATCTTCATTGAAAATGAATTGTGTCAATGTGGTCAACAAAATCAATTCTCAAAAAAAATTTTATTTCTAATTTTAATATTCTTCCTTTTGTTTAATTTATTCTACCGTATATTATGTTGATTTACTTACTCTATTAATTTCTCAATTACGAATGTTATAATAACTTTACTTCTAATTTACACCAAATAGATCCTAATCTATCCATGCTATTATGTTGATTCACTCTCTTTATTAATGTTTTCAATGGCGAATGTTACTTTTTGTGTTTACAGATACGCATAGTGCATTCATAAGTTCTCATATCTTTAAAAAAACTTAAACATATTAAGTATAGGTACTTGGTGTCTTTATAGATAGATATATTTTTCATATAACTAAGTTTTTTCATTAGCCATTTTGGAACAGAATGCTTCACTATAACGAAATCGTTTGTTATTTTATGCTATAACTTTTTCTTATTATCACGAAAACCAAACTTTGTATTACTATGTTATCATTAGTTTTTTATGATACAACTTTTTTTTCTTATTTGGTACATAAAATTACGTTTATTCAACCCGTGTAATACATAGGGTTTTAAAAAAATAACTTTTTTTTATTATTTACTATACAAAATTACATTTATTTAACCCATGTATTACACAAGATTTTTAAAGATATAACTTTTTTATTATTATTATTTGGTATATAAATTACATTTGTTAAATCCGTACGATACACGAGTTTTTTAAGGATATATTATTTTTATTATTTAGTATATAAAATTACATTTAGTAAACCCGTGTAATACACGGGGTTCTAACCTAGTATATATATATATATATAGAGGCCAGTTAACGTACAATATTCCTTAACGTACGAGCGTACGCTGTGAAATTACGCACATTGTGAAACTCAAAATCCTAATCACGCATGTTGAAATAAACCCGGAACACTACTTTGCAAACTCAGAACCTACTTCATAAACTCGGAATCTCTTTGGCAAACTCGGAACCTTCATTCAACATGCGTAATTATCTTTCAACATGTGTAATTATCTTTCAGCATGCGTAAAAGATCATAAACTCGGAATCTACTTCACAAACTCGGAACCTTCATTCATTAACAAACTCGGAATCTTCATCCTTTCAACATGCATAATTATGTTTCAACATGCGTACGCTCGTACATTAAGCAATATTGTATTTTACACTTTCACTATATATATATATGTATGGTATTTCTCATATGTTGTAGCATTTCTTACCGAAAATTTAGCTATAAGTTATCTGCATGTACAACCTAAAAAGCCTGATAAACCTTCAGAAATGGGGAAAAGGGAACATGTCTTGTATCCCTTCAGAAACAACATATAAAAAAATTGGAGACCCTTGTGAAGGGAAGTTTGCACATTTTGCAAATATATGCCTGTCTTGAACTTGTGCTCACAGAAAAGAGACCCATTTAACAACAGTAATCTTACTAGTTACCTTGCCTGCCCTTAGAAGCAGCATAAATAAGATGATATGACAGAAAACCGATATGTGAGGACGAGTCAACTACACGGATCAAATAAACGATTAAAGATATCAAGTCTGAGATAGTCATAACATATCATCTGCTAGGAATTACATTGTTCAAAACAGTGGTGCCCTATACGGAAACCCTTTTCGTCGTTTATTCCTGCAAGGTGTTAAGGTAGGTTCTTCACTTGCATTATGTAACACATTGTCATCAACTGCAGACCCTTCTTTGTTTTCAGTTGTTATTGCAAAAATCTGTCAAATTTTAATACATATATTATAACTAAATTAGACAAACACGAAGAATTAGCAACGTTCAAGGGTGTATATTGTTTTTGAGACTTTTAGGATGGTGAGATACGTATGTTCAACCATACTACCATAGCAATGCATTGCTTAAATACACTAGATCAGCTGCCTTTTGACTTAGATGGTAGTTAACATATAAATCGAGATAGCAATGTACGCAATTACAGCAAAGTCTAGAATATGTCTACTTTGATAATCACACACACACAGTTAACAAGGATTATAGAGGAGAGGAAGCGAAAGTAGTAGTTGTTTAATTTAAATGAGCTTATCTGTGCCAGGGGCGGATCTATGTGAGGGCAGGAGTAGCCCGGGATACCCCTCAACTTTTTTGGCGAAGTGTAATCTTCTTTTAAATCCTTGTTTTTAGTATCGTGGATACCCTTAAGCAAATATATAAGGATACCCCTGTGTATTACATCTATTTATAGCTCAACATTTGACTTAGCTGATTAACGAACGGACTCAACTAATGATAAATAAAATCAACTGATACAAATTGATTTACCAAGTAGAAATTGAATGAACCTAGAGGTGGGAAAATGAGCGTGATTAGAAACCATATATTTAATATACAAATAATTTTTTGAAATAAAAGATTTCTAATGTTTATGTACTAAAAATCAACTTAGTTGACTTTTGACCCGTTTGTGATAAAACATAACCTAAACCGAAGATAGGCAGACTATAATACCTTGCACTGGATGCTGCAGTAAGACGCGTCTAATAAATTCTGGTTGCAAATATTGCACCTACGATCCTTATTGTTTTGTTGTTGCTGATTATCCTTCCTAGTCTTCAAGAACAACACTTTGTTCTTGTTTGTTTGATAACCCTGCACCTCATCCTTTGTTAACCTTTGCACATACATGATATGATACTCGAGAATATAATAAACTTCATCAAGTTGTTACTTTACTAACCTGAATGCCTGAACAATCAAAGTACTTCTGGAAATCTGGTCGCTTTATCACATCTTTGTGTACATACCTACGAATCTTCATATTTCATCAACCGTTAGAATATGTGTCACCATTCATCCAAATATAATCTACTTTGATTTAGATGATCAAGGTGACAAAATGGGCTGGTCAGTTTCAGGTTCATAATGGTCAAACAACCACCTTTTTTTTGTAAAAGGTAATTACCTGTTAGGGTTGTTTAACGGGTGAGCTAAATAGAATTAACTCTAGCTCGATATCATACCGACAAGAGCTGAGCTCAGCTCCTAATCATCAACTGGGGATGAGAGTTGAGCCTTTTGTTTGGTTCGTATTCAACACGTGTCTCAAAAAACAAGTTAACAACAATATCAAATTATAGAAAAAAAAAATCAAGGTTGTATAATTTATTTGAGCAAGCCAACAAACTGAATGTTTATACCAGCCAAATCATCTAGAATTGGATTAGAGCGAAGTTTTACCGAAGTAGTTATGAACCGCGAGTTTTGTGTGTGGATCAAACAAAAATGAACTTAATCATACCCAAGAATATATAGTGTTTATGTTTAAGAGACCATAAAATACCTTGATGTGCTCATGTCCTTCAATCCTGAACAAAATTGACTCGTGTCTCATTAAGTTGACACATTTTTATTTTTTGTTAAATTTTAATCATTTTGTATGCTTTTTATACAAGTCTCAAATTATAAGTTAACAACAGTATCAAATTATAGAAAAAATCAAAGATGTACAATTTATTTAAGCAAGCCAACAAGCGGGCTAAGTTCAATCAGAATGTTTATACGAGCCAGATCATCTTGAATCGGATTACAATCCAAGTTTTACCAAACAAGTAATGAACAGAAGTTATTCATGTGTGAATCATACATAATAATATATGTTTATGTTTAAGAGATCACATAATACCTTGATGTGCTCATGCCCTTGATGATCCGAACAAGATTGACTACAAAACGATCCGACACAATCGATACAAAACCTATCCAATTTATGGTCCTTGGTGTTCAAGTGAATCTTGCAATCTTGATATTGCATAATATCAATCATAACTCTAACCCATTGTGGCACTCCACATGTTTTCTGCATTAAAACTCTCACATCAAAAATCAAACTTAAATATCAAAAAATATATATATATATTAGAACATAAAGTGTATATGTATATATATTACTTTATGAGAGATGCGTTTGTTGCCATTGCCACCGGTGGTGATGGTGGTGGCGGTGGTTGTTGTGGTGGTGATCGTGGTGGTGGTAGTGATGGTGACGGCATCACCCATAGTGATTAGTTTGGTTTATCTAGTTGTGTGTTTGAATTTTTTTAACCTAGTTAAATTCGTGGATATTTAGATGGTTTGTTTATGGTGGTAGTATGGCGGGAGACGAGTTTTTAGGGTTTTTTTCTTTTTCCAGGGAAATTTATTATGGAAACTAGATAAATTTGAAATCTATATAACTTTTAAGATGATTTTTTGTTATTATTGATTGAATGAGTTTGACTTATTTATTTAGGCTAATTTTAAATATGATGATTTAACATTTTTTTCCCAACGCATTTACTACAGGTGGATGATATATTTTTAATAGAGAAAATAAGTATATAAGTAAAATATATTTTTATCCTAAACCGGAATATTGTTGAATGAATAGCTTAATAATATAAGTTAATAAACAAAATAAAGATGTGTTCTTTTAAAACCAACAATATTTTGAGAATCCTCAATCACTTAAGCATGAATATTTTTACTACACACCATGATATAGACCATGATATAGTTGGGTTACAGGCCCTTTGATGCCCGTCAATTTTTACACATTGAAATGACTATTATCAACCATCATATTCTAATAGGAGTTCCATATTGAGACTTTAAACTTTTATTTGTTTAAATATCATTTTATACAATTTAAAATCAATATTACTAGAAAAAAAATAACATTCATAAATTTTGAAAATATTTTCTGCATTTAAAACAGAATAAAATAAACCAGTTAACTTTTTAAATGTTGTACAAAAAAAATACACTACACTTGAGTCACTGACAGCCCACGCTGCACAAGCAGCCCAGTTTGGCCTGCGTCCTATTTATTCTTGATGTGCATGATACAAAAAAAATACACTACGCTTGAGTCACTGACACAACCAGCCCAGGCCTTGCCGCTTCGTTTTTAGATTTTATTCTAGGCCCTGCCGCACCCTTTTTATTTTGGACCATCTGTGCGGGTGTGAATTTCAGACACGATATAAACCTGACACAAAATTTGCAGATCACCGTATAGTCTAAACATGTTTATCCACGTACACGTTTAGTTAAACAAGTTGTATTCATGTCAACCATTTTACCCCCATTTATTTAAAATGTGTTTTATGCGATTACTTAAACTTTTTAAGTGATTTTTATGCCAGATTTTGAAAGTTTCCACATAACATGTAACACATAAGACGGAATATTACAATAAAGTGTAAAAATAAACTGGCATAGCTTTAACATGGTTGCTTCAAAAATAATAGAGAGTGCAAATTCAGAATTTTCTAAGTATTAATTTGCGAAACAAAAATAAAACAAAAGTCGTGTTAAACAGGTCATGTTCAGATTTGTGGAAAATTGTTGGGTTCGACCTACCAACCCGTGTACACAATCTGTTTAGCGGCCCAATATAATTTGATTATGTACTCATGTGTTTAGATATAATAAGGTTAATATATAACTTTTGAGAAAGGAAATTAGTAACGGTAATTATATACATATTAAAGAACGATGGATTTGAATAGTAGAAATAGGTTAGCACCCACCTGTGTGGCAAGACATCTGGGAAAGGGGAGGACACGATGCATCTGTGTGTAGTGTGGGGTTATCATCGGGTAGGCCACATGTTTTGGAGAGAGAGGGGGACGGTAGTGGTTGTTCATATGAACAAAACAAAGACATAGAGAGAGAAAGAGTGAGAGAGACGTGAGAGAGCGATGATAGAGATGAGGGGGGATAGATAAAGATAAAGAAGAGAGAGATGGAGAATAACGGTAGCCGGCCATGGCCTCCGGCCGACCGTTCTATAGCAATGACTAACAGCGCCGTTGAACAACGACGTCGCCTACGGTTACCAAAATATCTAGAGGATGTGGAGGTGTTCCAACATAGGGGATTTGGTTCAACACGACAGCAATGACAATGGAGTTTAGGGTTTCGAAAACCCTCTTGGAACTCCGACGAGAAGAACATGCTCTGAATGTCATTTTTTTAGTTAGAAGGAAGATAACCAGAGTTAAATAAACATCTCGAGTGGCCTGGGTTGCGAGGTTAGGCGACGATCAACCCTTCACCAAAGATCCGACGAAGTTCAAGTAGGCCCTCTTCATGCATTTGCTTTCCACCTTTGCCCTTATCTTATAACCCACACACTTATGCGAGAGAGAGATAGATAGATAGAGATTTGAGAGGCCATGGTTGGCTGGTGTTTGGTGTTGTAAGGCGGCAATCGAAGAAGTTCGTTGTTGAAGGTAGACGATGTTGGTGTTGGTGAATGTGTTCATCCTAAATCGCTGCTTTTTCCTCAAAGGTACCGCTCTGACTTTCTTCAAGAAGTGGAAATCGATCAAAACGTTTGCGCTTCTTTCTTTTATATGTGTTTACGTTACCTGGAGCTGTACTTCAATTGTTGGTGTCACGTCTATTGCAGTCGCACGTAATTAGGTCTATTTCTTATGGTTTAGATGCATGATTGGCGCTTTTTGTAAGTCTTTGATTCTTTTTAATTTTAGGGCTGATGGTGTAGATCCAAGGTTTGCTAATGATTTGTGACACGTGTCATGGGTAACAATGTCATTGGCGACATTCTTAGTCTCGATAGCTCGCGACACTTTTAATGTCACAAGGGAGGAGGTCGGCGATAGTGTGGATAACAAGTCCTAACGCGAGTTAGGGTACAATTTGTTGATCAGCCTTGTCACCAGCGACACTAGGTTGGCAACACTGCCAAGAGCCGCACAATGGACGAAGAAACTATGTGGTCATGACTCTGTCACTGGCGACAGTAGTGGTGACACTGCCGGTGTCACTCATGTGATAATATTAGAAAGTGATAGGGTATCGTGTGTTAATTCTTGTGCAGATAAAGTGACGTTCGAGTTATTCTAGGCACGGTAGCACATAATTATTGATAACAGACAGTGAGTTTCTAGACCCCTATTACTTTACTGTTTTGCGGTGGTGTGTATACTCACAAGGTTTTCAAAGTAAAGTGATAATATTTTTCTTTAAAATGTGATACACTGAGAAATGGTGTTGCTAAAGTGAAGGTACAGTTTGTAAGTGACAGTGCATTAAAGTTATGAAATGTAAAGTTTCATAGTAGCATATTGCACAGTACATGCGGTTACCTACGGGACCGTCTACGGGTTCGTATGATAGGCGGACCTTGGAGGCGTATGATAGTGGCAATGCATTTGTTGCTTGCTAGTGGTTGATCAACTACATAGAGTCTGGTGTGCATTATATATACATAGTACATAATTTCAAATGTGTTAAAGAGTAGTGTTTGTTGTATAGTGTGTTGTTTTATGTGATTGATTGCATGAAATGTTTGTTGACCACTAATTGTTAGAGTTATAGTTGGTTGATTAAACTAGACTCACTCATCATAGCTAACTTTTAGTCAATACATCAAGTCGTTCGAAGAAGTAATGGTTGGCTCGAGTCAAGGCTCTCCACTGAAGACTAACATCTCCTTTTATTATTGTTGCTTTTATAAGACTATGTTTTAAATTGTATTTCGTGGATCGTAAAGACTTAAATGTTTCCACTATAGTTTAATTAAATGTTTTTATTTTTGAACTATTTGCTGAAGAGTAAGGGGTTGTTTGGTAGTCTCTTAATGACCATTCAGATGCTACCTCTTAATGGTTTAAAACCTCTAAATGAATAAGAGGTAACCTCAAGTCTGAATGGTTATGAAGTAACATCTGAATGGTAAATCATCATATGTCATATTCTTCTACCTTCTTATTGGTAAAATTCTTAATGGTTCCATTAAGAGGTAGTCTCTTAATGACCATTCAGAGACTACCAAACAGCCCCTAAATTGAAAAGATGAGACTCCCAGGAGGACGTTGTATGTGGAATGAATGTTAATTATTCAATTTCAAGAATATATCCCTTTTTTCATAGGTATGCCCAGAGCAATTGTTTTATAAATATTAACAAGAATTTTTTTTAATCTTTGAGTATTTTTCTACTTATGAATGAATTTTTAAGTTAAAAAAATCAATTCCTTTTAATTGATCATATGGCCAATATAGAAACAATTATTGGCAAAGGGCATATTTTTTTATCAACATTCACTTTGTGTGCCTAAGACAAATGTACAAACACCTCCTTGATTTTTTTTATGTTATAAGAAAAACGAAACTGTGAATTCTAAATAAGAGTATAATCTAGAAAGAAGGATGTTTTAACTCGAGAACTGTGTATACTTTCTAGTCAACTACATTTGGTGTTGTCAAATGAGGGAGAAAATTTTTGCTAACCAATGATACACAAGTGAGGTTTTTTCAAGGGTTTATTGAGATTAAAAACAGGTTGCGACTTTACCATGATTTACTGGTAGTGTATTTTTCAAAATCTTCGAAGGGTGACAGAGAATCAGGTTTCCAATAGAAATATTTTCAAATTTGGGAATGAAACTCTCACACGTCATACATTGTCACATATGATCTGGAGACGATTCCTCATGGTAAACATATTGTTGGCTCACTACTAGAAAATCTGAAACTTCTTACACCAGTTTTCTTGTAGGAAATGCGTCATAAAACTGGTTTTTCTACGCATTTGTGACAAACACCTGATGTAGGAAAACACCTTGTAGGAAACCCGTTTTCAACGCATTTCCTACGCAATTTCCTACACATTTTCTACGAAACTACTACGTCGTAAATTGTTACGAATCTCCTACAATATATTTAATTATTATCTTTTGGAATTTATGTTTTTAGCTACACATTTATGACCAAAACAAAAAATTAACAAATTTTAATACAACTTTATTTGTGACCCATTTCCGACAAATAAATAAGAGGTGTTGTTACAAATTTATGAGGAAACTGGGTATTTTTTGTGACCCAATTCCGACAAATAAATAAGAAGTGTTGTTATAAATTTTCAACGAAAACTGAGTATTTTTTGTGACACAATTCCGACAAATAAATAAGAAGTGTTGTTACAAATTTCTGAGGAAAGTAAGTATTGTTTGTAACTGTTTTTCGACGAAA
Organism: Helianthus tuberosus; assembly: GCA_030545235.1. NCBI lineage: Eukaryota > Viridiplantae > Streptophyta > Magnoliopsida > Asterales > Asteraceae > Helianthus > Helianthus tuberosus. Next base: position 2,018,366 of record JARYGA010056056.1, read on the forward strand.
CCAGTTTGTTTTGTGACAAATTTCTGACAAAATAAAGAAAAAAGGTCTACTATTTTTTACCGTTCTCCGACAAAAGCTTTTTATGTTGTGACACATTTCCAACCACCTAATTTATTAAATAAAAACCTGCAAAAAAAATTAATATTTCTACATTTTTCTGGTAAAAAAATCCAGAAATAATCTTTAATACCAAAAACCTGTTTTACAAAATTCACCGAAGTTACAATGACATAAATTCAAAAATCACGCGTCACAACGCAAGTTCCAATATGTTTGCGTAAGCTACTACAATTCAACGTAATTCCAAAAAGATATTAAAAACTACAACTAACTAGTGGGAGCACGCCAATTCTTCATAAATTCTTGAAGTTGTTTTTGAAGTTCTTCCATTGCTTTCCTTTCTTCGTCAAGACGAGTTGCAAGTAGATTCATTTCTTCTTCACGAAGAGATGAAAGTAGATTCCTTTCTTCTTCAACCCGGGCTTCAAGATCTACCATTCGGGTTCGCATAACTTGAACCTAAAAAGTTGTTAAAAAATATATAGTTATAATTAGTAAATACATTATATAAAGAAATGTTTTGAGGCAAAAGAAAAGGTGTTTATTAGTTTGATTTCCAAAGATAATAATGTATGCATACATTCTATATACATACATACATACATACTAGGGTATTCACGTTTTGGTAAAACCGCGAACCAAACCGTTAGAACTTGCAAAACACAACCATCACAATGGATCGGCTTAGTGAGAGCTTAGTATGTGAAAATTGAACTATCAAAGCAAATTAGTGGCCTACCTAATCTTTTAACCAGCTAAAAAATTATAAAAGGCACCATGCCAACCAAGACAGCAGGGTAACATTAGCCAACAAGATGTATACATAAATGAAAATTATCAATCTTTAAAGTAAACATTAGAGGTGGCAAAATGGGTGGATTGAATCACAGGTTCGGATCAAAATGGGTAAATATATTTCGGGTTGAAACGGGTTGGCCTAGAACATATCTTATTCAACATCAGAAATTTTATAAATTATTAGTTAACTTAAAATGATTACAAAAGATACAGCAGTTCAATAATAATCTAACTTTTTGAATAAAATTACTTTGGAAGTTAGATTAGTGAAAAAACACTTTAGTACCCATTCCCTTTTAAGATATTTTATATATTACCTGTTTGACCCGTTAAACATAACCCAAATCAACCCGTGCAGTAATTATACAGTTCTCAACTCAGTAACATATTTTGATTAAAGCAACAATAAGAAAAATATATTTTGTATATGAGATCAGTTGAACATGCACCAACAAAGAATCTATAAATACAACAAAAATACTAAACCTTGCTCTGAAATTAAAAGAGAAGAGAAGAGAAGGGGAGAACAGATCTTACTGGTACGTCGCTCGCCGCCGCCTGATTCTGGTCACCGGAAATGTCAACAGTCGGCTCCCTTCTTTCTCTCCCTCATCTCGTCGTCGTCGTCACCTTGCTCCGCCGGCAACCACCCTCAACATCATCGGAAAACCACATCTCCAGGGTGAAGCATCAAGAATCATGGCTGTTGTACATCAAAACCACCCCTACTGATCCTCAATCGGAGAAACAGACATCGATTTCGCGCTCGGAATGGGTGTTTTAGGGGGGGTATACCGTGGTTTCGCCTGAAAAGCCTCGTAGATTGGCCGTACCACCTATTGTCGTGGCCTGCCACGGCGGTACCGTCGTCATCACTATCGCCGGAGAAAGAGGGTGCCTGGTTGTGCGTCTGTAATCGAAGAAGGAGAGAGCAGAGGAGGGGGTCTGATGGTGTGCGGGTTTTGTGATTAGGGTTTCAAATGAGAGTGATGGAAGTGTAAAGGCTCTTTTATACCTAGGGTTAATAAATGGGTTGGGCCCATGGCTGTTAGCGTGTTTTGAGTGGCCCAATAACAATTCCGAAGCCTGTTTTCACACCCGAGTGTCGTAAAATGTCGTAGAATGAAATTTTAAAGTCTGAATACTAAAAATTTCATCGGTAATTAATATTCTGAAGTGTATTTCGTTGGTTGCGTTAAAACGCGTAAAACGTTCCGTTTTTCATTTTTAAATCCGTTTTTAAATCCGTTTTTCGATATGTTTTCAACTGCGAACATTAAAATTCGAAAACGAAGCTAAATGTGTCATAATATTTTAGTTTCGAAGGTAACACGCGTGTCCGATGCCTTTGTTTCATTGCTGGTGCGTTCCTACAATCGCGTTTTCGTTGACGTTTGCGCTTTGTGACATTTGAAAGCGTGATATTTCCGCAAACCACATTCATATGTATAAGTTATACGTATAAACCTTGTATTTGTTGGCGTGGTCAGTATTTTGTACGGCATCAGTTCGTTATCGTTTATCGTTACGCAGTTTCTCCGCAGATATATAAGTATTCATATAACTTAGCCTTTTTTAACGATATATAACTTTTAATACATTGAAACATAGATAAAAATACGGCGTTAGTTCGGCACAGGTTTTAGCGATTTTTGGTACCGGTATTGTCTTATGATATTTCGGTGTTACTAATTAACATATGCCGGTTTTTCGCAATTTTTACCAGGGGATACCGGTATTTTAATGTAAAATTCGGTATATCGTGCCGTGTACCATACCAAATCGATACCGAACCGAAAGTATCGGTACTGAAAACGTCAAAAAGTGGGTACCGATTCGGTACCCACTAAAAAATTGTTTTGAAAAATTCATGGTACCGGTACCAAGTACCAAACGCTCATCCCCATACATAGGTAGGTACATACGTTTAATATTAAGTGGTTTATATACACTATGATACATACTCGTATACATACACATAAACATATACGCATAATACACCCATACACATCCATACGTATATACATACATACATACATACATACAAATGCACACTTAATAACAAATATAATCACATCCACATGTCGTCACAAATCCTTAAATGTCGTCAGAAATGTGTCACAACTTGCAATAGATTTAAGTATTTTGTCATACGGGAGTAGGTTTACTGTCTATACATATCATAAGAGTTTGAGGTATATATTTGGGCAAAAGGAATTAAATATGAGGCAAAGAAGATGGATGGAAATTCTAAGTGATTACGACTGTGATATTCAATATCACAAAGGAAAGGCAAATGTAGTAGCAGATGCCCTAAGTCGTAAGTATCAGGAGAAGCAACGATGAGTTCGTGCTCTTAGATTAAGTTTACAATTAGACTTAATGGAACAACTGGAGAATGTTCAAGAGACTGCAATCGAGGATAATGCTGAGGGAATGAAGGGACGGATAAAGGAACTAGAGCAAGGAATTGATGGAATTTGGAAATTCCATAAGAAAAGGATTTGGGTACCTAAGCAAGGGGATTTAAGAAAGAAAATTTTAGAAGAAGCCCATAAATCAAGGTATACCATGCATCCTGGTAATAATAAGATGTACCAAGATTTAAGAAATAACTTTTGGTGGATAGGAATGAAGAAGGATATAGCCAGATATGTTTCTAAGTGCCTAACTTGCTCGCAAGTTAAGGCAGAACACCAGAAACCCTCAGGTCAACTACAACAATTAGAAATGCCCGTATGGAAATGAGAACTAATAACCATGGACTTTGTTACTAAGTTACTCAAGACCCGAAAAGGTAACGACGCAATCTGGGTGATTGTGGATCAATTAACCAAATCAGCCCATTTTCTACCCATGAAAGAAACCTTTAGCATGGAAAGGTTAGCAAAGTTGTACGTAGACGAAGTAGTATCATTACATGGAGTCCCACTCTCCATTGTATCAGATAGAAATAGTCGTTTCACTTCACATTTCTGGAAAAGTTTCCAAGAAGCCATGGGGACCCGACTGAATTTAAGTACAGCTTACCATCCCCAAACAGATGGACAAAGTGAAAGGACGATCCAAACCCTGGAAGACATGCTTAGGGCATGTGTCATAGATTTTGGGGGAAACTGGGATGACCACTTACCTTTAATTGAATTCTCCTATAACAATAGTTATCATGCAAGCATCGAAGCTGCCCCATTTGAAGCACTGTATGGACGAAAATGTAGAACTCCAGTTTGTTGGGCAGAAATAGGAGAAAGTCAATTATCAGGTCCCGAGATTGTGCAAGAAACCACCGACAAGATCACTCAAATCAAGGAAAGACTAAAGACGGCTCGAGATCGCCAGAAAAGCTATGCAGACAATCGACGTAAGCCGTTAGAATTCCAAGTTGGAGACAAAGTACTATTGAAAGTTTCTCCTTGGAGGGGAGTAGTTTGGTTCGGTAAGAAAGGAAAACTGAGTCCAAGGTATATAGGACCGTTTATGGTTACCCAACGAATAGGACCAGTTGCATATCGCTTACAACTACCAGAAGAGCTAGCTGGAGTACATGACGTATTTCACATATCTAACCTCAAGAAATGTCTATCTAACGAATCACTGGTAGTTCCTCTTCAAGACATAGAGGTAAATGAAAAGTTGAAGTTCATGGAGAAACCACTCCAAATAGAAGACAGAAAGATTAAATTCCTCAAGCATAAAAGATTGGTACTGGTCAAAGTCAAGTGGGATTTGAAAAGAGGACCTGAATACACCTGGGAGCTGGAATCGGAAATGAAGCGAAAGTATCCTCACTTATTTCAGTAAATCTCGAGGACGAGATTTTAAATAAGGTGGGGATGATGTAAGGACCTGCAAAAATGTCCAAAAACGAACCGTAAGTGAAAACTAGGACCCCTGAAACCCTAGTGCTCATGAAAACCAAGAAAATAAGATATTTGGATTTCAGGCGGGCCGCGTAAAACTTAAGCCTAGGCTTACGCGGGCCAAGACAAGACACCTGGTGACCAGGACGCGTTCTAGGCCACGTGGCGAACCTACATGTGACACGCTAGCCCTACACGTAGACTAGGGGCCCTCACGGGCCGCGTAAGGGTATTGTTAAGATTTATGCGGGCCGCGTAAAACATAAAAATCAGCAATAAATTTCCTGTGCATGCGACTTGCTTCTGTATTCGAAAATTTCATTTCAAAACGTCCCTATTCTGCTTAAAACGAGTATTAAGGTGTCAAGACGCTGCTACGAGTACAGGTTATTAACTCGATCACTGCTACGATATAATGTTCGATCGATTGAAACCAATCCGATGGATGTTTAAGTGCTGCCCAAATCAGGGCTATACTTTGTCATTCGTCGTGAGGGTTTTGATTTCGTGAAGTTTATCGTAAATGTTTTATTAAGTTACTAACCTAGTTTCGTGTGCATTGTCATTTAACTAGGTCACAAGGCTAAATCAGTAGGCAAGGTTCTGTCCAGTTACACTTGCAATGTGAGTCATTCTCTTTTTATCAACAATGTTTTATAATACCCAAATTATTTTCAAAAGTTATAATTACAGGGATTAAGTCTTGGTTATCTTGAATCACTGGCAAGTGGGGTATTGTGCACATTACTAATTTCTCACGGTTAGATAAACAAACCTAACAGTGATAATCATCACTACTTGGGTGAAAGGACCCAATAGTGGTATGACCATCGTCACCAGGGTGTGACACGGTGCCAGATAAAATAAGATAGTAGCCATTGTAATCGCTCTTATGCTGTAATCTATAACTAATGTGTCGCTTTATTTAACCTGAATGACTCGCCAGTATTTCCCCGCTGATAAGATATGTTTAAACATCTTTCAGGTGATTTACTGTAAACCAGGGATAAGGGCTGTATACCCCCCCCCCCCCCCCCAGCTTGAAGAATGTGGCTCAGTAAACAAAATAAATAAACATGTTGTTTTTGTAAAAATAAGAAATTTCCTCATGAAATTTCCTTTGTTGTAAAATACGGGGTTTGTCCCAAATTGTGAAATGAAATAATTGGACATTTTCAATTTAAAAGATCCTGTTAGAACTTTCCGGTGCCAAAATAAACAATACCACTGGTTTCTGTCCCACGGCTCCTGAAACGGGTAAAACTGGTCGAGGCCGTGACAGAAAAAGGTGGTATCAGAGCCACTGATTTAAGCTAATTAAGTATTTAGAAATACTTAATTTCTTTTCAAATTGCTATTTTGTGATTCTGTGAAAATTCAACGTGATAAATAAAATATTAACTTAATTTTGTGTGTGTTCTTCATATATGCTAACATCATGAATGAGTTGTCTGAAGCTCTTCAGAATCTCACTATCTATTCTGCTGACAAGGAAGTTTCTGGGGGCTTTTCCGGTTATCTGGCCGACACTGAAAAACCAATGGAATTCCAGGCCCAGCCACATGAGAAACCAAAGCCGAAAAAGAGAAGGAGAATCTTAGGCTGGAAACGCGGACAGAGGAAGAAGCCAGCTGCACAGAAGGTTAAAAAGACTGAGGAACCAAAGGACAAAGGAAAGGGAAAAGAGATTGGAGAAAGTTCAGAGCAAGCCCAAGAAATGCCACCATGGGAGGAGCTTGATCGCAAACTGGCAAATTGTTACCTCATTCGACCTGCCAATGAAAACCTCTTCAATTACCCTGCTGAATCACAACTTCCAGTTAATCTGCAACCTGCTATCCCAGACCCTATTGTCAGCCACCAACTTTTACCCGGTGAATTGGAAGAATGGTGGACAAGTGACTGGCAGTTTCAGCATTTCATGAATAACCCTAACGTCTATTTTCTCCAGTTTGACCCAGAGCCTGCACCAAACCCACCTATGAGCACAGAGAATTTGGCTGAACTCCACCATTATGGTGAGGAGCTGGTGGACGCAGGCAACAGAATTCGGGAAGTAGGGGAGAAAATCATGTGGAAATACGACGAGAGGGAACGTCGCTTCTGAAGGGCTGGTCAACTGTGGTGGTGGTGACAAAGATGTTTGTATAATAGTAATAAAAATAATAATAATAATAATAATAATTATTATTATTATTATTATAAAAATATAATTATGTAAAATAACTTAAAATAAAACTTTGAGTAAAATGCACGGATAGTCCCTGTGGTTTGGTAAAATAACACCTATAGTCCTCAACTTTTGGAAATTACACCGGTGGTCCTTGTGGTTTGACAGTTTGTTACTCGGATAGTCCCTGGAATGGATGTCCGTTAGTTTTCACCGTTAACTCCATGTGAAATGACCAAAATACCCTTAGTACTAAATTAAAACACTAAAAGTAGATATATTAAAATTAAAGGTAGGACCTACCAACCTTTTAATTCACCTTTTAAGCCATGTATCTCTCTCTCTCCAGAATCTTCATCCTCTTAATCTGACCAAACCTCTCTTCTCTTCTCTTACACCCACCTCCTCCTCCGCCCACACCCACACCCACACCCACCAATATATAAACACACACACAATGGAAATCACTTCAGTTCCATTTCTGAATCCGAAAGAATACTCTTTGTTCTACAGTTTCTTCCAAGATTTCGACAATGATGGTGAAACTTCCGTCAATAAGAGACGGAAGATTGAAGAATTCGATGAAAAAAAAACAAATCTTTGAGTGAAATTCTTGAAGTTCTTGATGAAACAGAGATACCCACTTCGAAATTCGAAATACCCAGTTCGGAATTTGAAATAGCCAATTCGGAATTTGAAAACAAAGCATCTGAAATGGGGGATTGGGAACAGGGGAGGGTGAGGAAGGGAAGAAATCAATCTCCGGCGACGTTTCACGGCGGAGGACAGCGGCGAAGGTTGTGGGTGAAGGAGAGATCAAAGGGGTGGTGGAAGTATCTCGATAGCGACGAATCAAATGGGTGGTGGAAGTATATCGACAGGCGGCCCTCTGAGGACAGATCAAGATGATGATGGTGGTGGTTCAGATGGTGGCTGTGGTGACCGTGGTGGTTCAGATGGTGGCTGTTGGTAGTTGCTGTTGTGGCGGTGGTGACCGTGGTGGTGTTCTGTGACGGGTTAAGGGATGGAGGTGTTAGGTTTAGGTGGTGGGTGTGGGTGTGGGTGGAGGTGGAGGTGGGTGGCTATGGTGATGGTGGCTGGTTGTTTTGTAGAAGAGAAACGAGTTTGTGGCCCCACACTTTTAATAATAATATTTGTTTTTTTTATTTTTTAAATAGGGGTAAATAAGTAATTTCATATGGACTTAACAGAGAAACTAACGGACATCCACTCCAGGGACTATCCGAGTAACAAACTGTCAAACCACAGGGACCACCGGTGTAATTTTCAAAAGTTGGGGACTATAGGTGTTATTTTACCAAACCACAGGGACTATCTGTGCATTTTACTCTAAAACCATTGTAATATAACGGGTGTGTAATGATGCATATTAATATATATAAAAATATGAAAGTCGCAAGGTCGACAATTTTGGCTATACGTGTTGACATAATTATGTGTGATTGTTTTATTGTGACTGGTTATTATTATTTATTTTATTTTGTGCCAATAATTTATATATTTATATAATGATAATTATCAGATGGAACACGCCTTCAATGAGCCAGTTAATGAAGTTAACCAATCTGAGCAAAACAATGAGGATCACTTTCTTAATAGGCAAGATATAGAAAATATTGTTGCTCAGGGAATAGCCAATGCTATTCCAGCAATCCTTGCTGCTGCCCGAAATCCAGTTGAACCTCCACCAGCTACTCCCAGCAAACGTACTCGCGATGACAACTTCAGTAATAGTGTAAATGGAGGCGGCAACAATAATAATAATGATGTGATGCAAGCCCCATTTGTTAAGAAAATGAAAGTTGCAACGCCTGGTTGCACTTACAAGGAATTTCTTGCCTGTAAACCAATCGAATTTGCAGGCAACGAAGGGGCAACTGCTGCACTGCGTTGGTTAGAAAAAAACTAAAGCAGTAATTAAAATAAGTAAATGTGCCGAGGAAGACAAGGTTATGTACGCGTCGCATCTTTTTAAAGAAGGGGCACTAGAATGGTGTAACACAGTACTACAAGCCAAGGGAAGTGATGTGGCTTATGCCATGAATTTGGAAGAATTTAAGAGACTAGTGGAAGGAAAATTCTGTCCCGAATATGAAAAGGAACAAATAACAAATAAGTTCCTAAACCACCGGATGGTGGATGTTGACTGTCGAGGGTATACTTCGACATTCTTCGAGTATGCTAGAATTGTACCTACCCTGGCTTCGCCAGAACCGGTACTTATTTCTCGCTATATTTGGGGTTTGATTAGCGAAATTCGCGATATCGTCAAAGCTGCGAGACCCTGCACTATTGACGATGCGGTGGAATTAGCCAACACCTTAACCGATGGACTGGTACGCACGAGAGAACAAAACTGGAAGAAGGAAGTAGCCCAAAAGATTACCCCAAGGATTTCATGTGGGTAATAATAGTAGTAATTTTAAGAAAAAGGGAACCAGGCAACCTTCCACTGCTCCATTTTGTGGTACCTGTAAAAGAAAGCACTTTGGAAAATGTAAGGGATACTGTAACTTCTGCAAAATTCCGGGGCATCAAGAAGAAGACTGCAGAAGAAAGAAATCAACAATTTGCTTCAACTGCGGTGAAACAGGGCACTTCAGACCCGACTGCCCGAAACTGGTCAAACCAGCTGACAACAAGGCCAAACCTGCAGAAGGAACTAATAAGAAGAACGTAAGAGCCTTCAACTAACAACACAGGAAGCAGATCTTATTCCAGATGTAATAGCTGGTACGTTTCTGGTACACGACATTTACGCGAAAGTATTATTTGACTCTGGTGCAAACCAAAGTTTCATAAATACTTCATTCTGCCAAGCTCTTAACTTACCCTTAACCAAACTTAGGCAGATTTTTACGGTAGAAACCGCAGATGGTAATTCTGTTCACATAGATAAGGTTTTGCAAAAAGGAAAGATAGAACTCTTAGGCCATAAATTTTCTGCAAACCTGTTACCTATGAATTTAGCTGGATTCGATGTGGTGTTAGGAATGGATTGGTTAGTAGCCAACCATGCTCGAATCCTCTGTGATAAGAATTCCATAGAAATTCATACACCCACAGGAGAAATAATTGTGGTTACAGGAGATAAGCCACTAAAGCCAATGAAGTTCATTTCAGTAATGAAAATGGCCAGTTATTCAAGAAAACAAGGAATAGTGTATATGATTTCGGTAATAATTAACACTAAAGGTAAGGAACTTAAGGAAATTCCTGTAGTATCAGAATACCTGGATGTATTCCCAGAAGAACTACCTGGATTACCACCCGATAGGGAAGTAAAATTTAGAATTCATCTAATTCCTGGAGCTACACCAATAGCTAAGGCACCTTATCGGTTAGCACCCACCGAAATGTTAGAATTGAAAAAGCAGTTAGATGAATTATTAAGTAAAGGATTCATACAACCTAGTTCATCTCCATGGGGAGCTCCAGTATTGTTTGTGAAAAAAGAAAGATGGTTCGATGCGAATGTGTATCGATTACAGGGAATTGAATAAGATTACAATTAAGAATCGATACCCATTACCTAGGATTGATGATCTTTTCGATCAACTGCAGAGAGCTAGATATTTTTCTAAAATAGATTTACGCTCCGGATATCATCAGTTGAAAGTACAAGAGGAAGACATTCCTAAAACTGCTTTCAGAACTAGGTATGGTCACTACGAGTTTACAGTCATGCCCTTTGGACTAACAAATGCTCCTGCAGCATTTATGGACATGATGAATAGAATCTGTAAACCGTATTTGGATAAATTTGTAATTGTCTTCATTGACGATATACTTATTTATTCCAAAAGCCAGGAAGAGCATTGTGAGCACTTGCATGCACTCTTAACTTTGTTAAGGAAGGAAAAGCTTTATGCCAAATTCTCGAAGTGTGAATTTTGGCTACAGGAGGTGCAATTTTTAGGACACATGGTGAATCACGAAGGTATTCACGTAGATCCTTCTAAGATAGAAGCGATTTTAAAATGGAAAGTTCCACAATCAGCTACAGAAGTTCGAAGTTTTCTAGGATTAGCTGGATATTACAGGTGCTTTATAAGAGATTTCTCTAAGATAGTTGTTCCATTAACTAAGCTAACCTGTAAAATAGTTAAGTTTGAATGGGGACCCAAGCAAGAAGAGGCTTTTAAAATTTTGAAACAACGATTAACAAACGCCCCTATTCTAGCCTTGCCAGAAGGAATAGAAAATTTTGAAGTTTATTGTGATGCTTCTAAGTTAGGATTAGGATGTGTGCTGATGCAACCCAAGAAGGTAATTGCGTACGCCTCAGGGCAATTGAAAAAGCACGAGGAAAATTATACGACTCATGACTTGGAATTAGGAGCCATAATTTTTGCCCTTAAGATTTGGAAACATTATTTGTACGGGAGTAGGTTTACTGTCTATACAGATCATAAGAGTTTGAGGTATATATTTGGGCAAAAGGAATTAAATATGAGGCAAAGAAGATGGATGGAAATTCTAAGTGATTACGACTGTGATATTCAATATCACGAAGGAAAGGCAAATGTAGTAGCAGATGCCCTAAGTCGTAAGTATCAGGAGAAGCAACGACGAGTTCGTGCTCTTATATTAAGTTTACAATTAGACTTAATGGAACAACTGAAGAATGTTCAGGAGACTACAATCGAGGATAATGCTGAGGGAATGAAGGGACGGATAAAGGAACTAAAGCAAGGAATTGATGGAATTTGGAAATTCCATAAGAAAAGGATTTTGGGTACCTAAGCAAGGGGATTTAAGAAATAAAATTTTAGAAGAAGCCCATAAACCTAGGTATACCATGCATCCTGGTAATAATAAGATATACCAAGATTTAAGAAATAACTTTTGGTGGATAGGAATGAAGAAGGATATAGCCAGATATGTTTCTAAGTGCCTAACTTGCTCGCAAGTTAAGGCAGAACACCAGAAACCCTCAGGTCAACTACAACAATTAGAAATGCCCGTATGGAAATGGGAACTAATAACCATGGACTTTGTTACTAAGTTACCCAAGACCCGAAAAGGTAACGACGCAATCTGGGTGATTGTGGATCGATTAACCAAATCAGCCCATTTTCTACCCATGAAAGAAACCTTTAGCATGGAAAGGTTAGCAAAGTTGTACGTAGACGAAGTAGTATCATTACATGGAGTCCCACTCTCCATTGTATCAGATAGAGATAGTCGTTTCACTTCACATTTCTGGAAGAGTTTCCAAGAAGCCATGGGGACCCGACTGAATTTAAGTACAACTTACCATCCCCAAACAGATGGACAAAGTGAAAGGACGATCCAAACCCTGGAAGACATGCTTAGGGCATGTGTCATAGATTTTAGGGGAAACTGGGATGACCACTTACCTGTAATTGAATTCTCCTATAACAATAGTTATCATGCAAGCATCGAAGCTGCCCCATTTGAAGCACTGTATGGACGAAAATGTAGAACTCCAGTTTGTTGGGAAGAAATAGGAGAAAGTCAATTATCAGGTCCCGAGATTGTGCAAGAAACCACCGACAAGATCACTCAAATCAAGGAAAGACTAAAGACGGCTCGAGATCGCCAGAAAAGCTATGCAGACAATCGACGTAAGCCGTTAGAATTCCAAGTTGGAGACAAAGTACTATTGAAAGTTTCTCCTTGGAGGGGAGTAGTTTGGTTCGGTAAGAAAGGAAAACTGAGTCCAAGGTATATAGGACCGTTTATGGTTACCCAACGAATAGGACCAGTTGCATATCGCTTACAACTACCAGAAGAGCTAGCTGGAGTACATGACGTATTTCACATATCTAACCTCAAGAAATGTCTATCTAACGAATCACTGGTAGTTCCTCTTCAAGACATAGAGGTAAATGAAAAGTTGAAGTTTGTGGAGAAACCACTCCAAATAGAAGACAGAAAGATTAAATTCCTCAAGCATAAAAGATTGGTACTGGTCAAAGTCAAGTGGGATTTGAAAAGAGGACCTGAATACACCTGGGAGCTGAATCGGAAATGAAGCGAAAGTATCCTCACTTATTTCAGTAAATCTCGAGGACGAGATTTTAAATAAGGTGGGGATGATGTAAGGACCTGCAAAAATGTCCAAAAACGATCCGTAAGTGAAAACTAGGACCCCTGAAACCCTAGTGCTCATGAAAACCAAGAAAATAAGATATTTGGATTTCAGGCGGGCCGCGTAAAACTTAAGCCTAGGCTTACGCGGGCCAAGACAAGACACCTGGTGACCAAGACGCGTTCTAGGCCACGTGGCGAACCTACATGTGACACGCTAGCCCTACACGTAGACTAGGGGCCCTCGCGGGCCTCGTAAGGGTATTGTTAAGATTTACGCGGGCCGCGTAAAACATGAAAATCAGCTATAAATTGCCTGTGCATGGGACTTGCTTCTGTATTCGAAAATTTCATTTCAAAACGTCCCTATTTTGCTTAAAACGAGTATTAAGGTGTCAAACGAGTATTAAGTTGTCAAGACGCTGCTACGAGTACAGGGTATTAACTCGATCACTACTACGATATAATGTCCGATCGATTGAAACCGATTCGATGGATGTTTAAGTGCTGCCCAAATCAGGGCTATACTTTGTCATTCGTCGTGAGGGTTTTGATTTCGTGAAGTTTATCGTAAATGTTGTATTAAGTTACTAACCTAGTTTCGTGTGCATTGTCATTTAACTAGGTCACAAGGCTAAATCAGTAGGCAAGGTTCTGTCCAGTTAAACTTGCAATGTGAGTCATTCTCTTTTTATCAACAATGTTTTATAATACCCAAATTATTTTCAAAAGTTATAATTACAGGGATTAAGTCTTGGTTATCTTGAATCACTGGCAAGTGGGGTATTGTGCACATTACTAATTTCTCACGGTTAGGTAAACAAACCTAACAGTGATAATCATCACTACTTGGGTGAAATGACCCAATAGTGGTATGACCATCGTCACCAGGGTGTGACACGGCGCCAGATAAAATAAGATAGTAGCCATTGTAATCGCTCTTATGCTGTAATCTATAACTAATGTGTCGCTTTATTTAACCTGAATGACTCGCCAGTATTTCACCGCTGATAAAATGTTTTTAAACATGTTTCAGGTGATTTACTGTGAACCAGGGACAAGGGTTGTATAGCCCCCCCCCCCCCCCCCCCAGCTTGAAGAATGTGGCTCAATAAACAAAATAAATAAACATGTTTTTGTAAAAATAATAAATTTCCTCGTGAAATTTCCTTTGTTGTAAAATACGGGGTTTGTCCCAAATTGTGAAATGAAAGAATTGGACATTTTCAATTTAAAAGATCCTGTTAGAACTTTCCACTGCCAAAATAAACAATACCACAGGTTTCTGTCCCACGGCTCCTGAAACAGGTAAAACTGGGTCGGGGCCGTGACACATACATACATACATACATACATACATACATACATACATACATACATACATACATACATACATACATACATACATAGAGCATACATAAATACATACATACATAAATACATACATACATACATGCATACATACATACATGTATACATGCATGCATACATGCATACATACATACATGCATGCATGCATACATACATACATACATACATACATACATACATATATGTATACAAATGCACACTTAATAACAAATATAATCACATCCACATACACATATAGATACAAACATGCATATACGTACACATACATACCCACATACACAAATACATATATACATACTCACATTATACTCATATCCATACGTCCACATAGTTATGTACATTCAATATTTAAAATAAGAATAATTATATAGGTTGTTTCTTACACATTTTTGTGACAAATCCTTAAATGTCGTAAGAAATGTGTCATAACTTGCAATGGATTTAAGCATTTTGTCATAAATGCGTAGAAAATTGTATTCATACATTGATTGTTTCCTACTCCTTTGTGACAATTATATTTAAAAATAAGCATTTTGTCATAACTGTATAGGAATATGTTTATTTTATAATTATTATATACTAGTTTTATTATTATTTAACCTTTTGTAGATTATTCGTGACATATCTGTGACGTAACTGTCAATTAATTAGGATTTTCTTATTTTTTGTCAGAAACTTGTCACAAGTTGTGACGGAATTCCGACGGATGGTTTAAGTTATTTAAAAAAAAAATATTTCGTCATAAATGTGTAGGAAACGATATTATTTTCCCTTATTTTTTTGGCTTTTATAAATATTTATTCGGTGAAAAATAATAATTAACCTTTTGTAGATTATTTCCTACAGATTTATGACGCAACTGTCAATTAATTAGGGTTTTCTTATTTTTCGTCATAAATGTGTAGGAAACGATATCATTTTCCCTTATTTTTTTGTTTTGTAGGTTATTTCCGATAGATTTGTTACGCAACTGTCAATTAATTAGGGTTTTCTTATTTTTCGTCACGGATGCATCGAAAATTTGTAACAAAATCTTGAAATTTTTTTTTGTAGGAAATTCATCATAAAAATGTAGTAATCTGTGACGAAAAAAATTGTGTAGGGAATTTCTGTAGGAAATTGTCCCTTTTTCTAGTAGTGGATGTTGTTGGGTGTCCATAGTCAAACTCAACTATGACAGTCCTCTGCACCGACTCGTAACTTGAATGGTTGCTAAAGTTTTATTCCTACGCATATGGTATTGACTATCATGAAAAGGTATCCTTGGTTGCCAAAATGTCGTGTGTATGCATTTGTGTTAGCTCTCATTGCCATTGATCATTGTCTGCTCCACTAAAATGATGTTAATTGTGTTCTTGTGCAGTCTCACAGAGACTGGGTTGGTCGGTTTTCAAGTGTTATGGGAGAGTTTGGGAAGATTTCTAGTTCTTATAATCACTTTGTATTCTTTAAACTTCGTTAGGGCTAAAGGATTTGTTTTAGTGGTATATGTCAATGATATCACAATTACAAGGGATGGCGAAGCCATGATTACCAAGTTCAAAGAGTTTCTTCATTCCCGGTTCTAAATCAATGACTTAGGTCATATGATACTTCCTTGGTGTAGAAGTATATGTTTCTCTGCAAGGAATTCTTCTTTTATGGTTCTTCTTACCAGGAAGGTCCTTCTAGAGTGAGAGTTCAACGAACAATCAAGAACAATACATATAGCTGGTTTGGAAACTTAACTACTAGATATTTTCTCGACTATATATTTCATTTACTGCAAGTGTACGTTAGAAGTCAGTTCATTGCCACACTATACACCAGAACTAGGATGCCGATCTTCATGTATCAAGGTAACTCAAAACCAAATCATGTTTAGGGATCATGTATTATGATTAGAGTCAAAACTGTATGAGTGCTTTTACATAATAAAGAGTTGGACGGATATGGGTAATCTAAGATGCACACGATACTCACTTCCAGATTCAATTTGCAAAATAAATGGTTATCATGAACCGTTTTATATTATCTGTTAAACAAATGATTTTGAAAGATATATTTGTCCAAATATATTTTTGTGGCTAACGATGTAAAAGTATTTAAGAAGTTTCCTAAAGAATTGATGATTAAACATCGTATAAGCGGGTTGGGTATTGATTACTATGAGCAAAAGATAATCAGCTTATCAGCTTGTGAGATGATTATTAGGTACACATATTTGTCTTATTATACTCTGCAAATAAACAATTTTCATTGTTCAACCCGTGTAATAAATGAAACTATAACCTAGTGTATGTATATATATATAGGGCATGGTTCAAATGAAAACCACTTTTATTGTGAAAACTCAAAAACTAACTAAAAAAGGCTAAAAAACACACAATTTTTTTTTCAATTTTTTTTTATAAAAATCGCAGGATTTTTTATATAAAAAAAACTTTTTTTCAAAAAAAAAAAATTTTGTAGTACACATGTGTAGTATTACACATGTGCACTACAAAAAAAAAAATTTATATATACATAAAGTTGCGAAAATTGGTATGCAAAAAAAAATTGTATGTTTTTTGGATTTTTTAATTAGTTTTCGAGTTTTCACAATAACTAGTGGTTTTCATTTGAACATTCACAATAAATGGAGTTCTCGCATGAGCCCCTCCCTATATATATATATATATGGCAAGGATAAATCGAAAACCCACTCCAGTTGACTAAACCCTGAAAACTCATTAATCACCATTGATTAAGCATGATGGATGGCTAAGATTAATTTTGGGATATGTGTTGCTTTTTCCCCCTTTCTCTCAATATTTAAATACATATGATGTACTTGAAGGGTAAAATGGGAAAAGTCTACTTCTATATGTCAGATTTTTTATTTCTTTTGATGTAATTCTGTTTTTTTTTTTTCATTTTTATATAAATCAGATTTTTTGTTTCTTTTTTATATACATCTGTAGGGCATTTTATTACATAAAAATGTAACATACATTTTTTAGTTATCAATTTATGCCACATTTCTATAACATAAAATATTACACAGAAACGTAACATATAATTTTTACATGATCAAATGCACTTTATTTTCTGTAACGGACATTATTTCTGTAACACACAAAAATGTAACATGCATTTTTGCTTTGATTGATTGTTACATTTCTAACACAAAATAAAATGTAACAGACATTTTTTCTTTGATTGTTACATTTCGTAACTATGTTCAACATCAAACATCTTTTGAAATCATCTTCAACATCTGAAACACCATCTTCAACATCTGAAACATCATCTTCAAAGTGTAGATTTCCAAACAAAGCTGGAAAAAAAACATACTTATTCACCTTCTTGAACAAGATCTAAACAATTTTTACACAAAAATGATGCAATCAATAATAAAAACAACAGTCTAAAAAAGTGTACAACACACTTTATTTTCAGTAACGTGCATTATTTATGTAACACGAAAAAATGTAACATGCATTTTTTAATTATCAATTTATGCCAGAAACACAACACACTTTATTTTCAGTAACGTGCATTATTTATGTAACACGAAAAAATGTAACATGCATTTTTTTAATAATAAAAAATTGCAGATCCACAAACCACAACAAAAAAACAAATTAAAAACATTCATCTTCTTGAACAAAAAACAAAGTTGCATATCTACAAAATACAAAAAAAAATGGTAAATCAAGAAATTAAAAAAATGATAAATCAAGAAATTTAACATTCATCTTCTTGAACAAAAAAAAAAACAACATATCCAGAAAAAAGTTGCAGATCTACAAAATACAAAAAAATGAAGAACTACAAAACGCAAAAGAATTGCAAATCTGAAAAAAAAAAAAAAACTGAAAACAAACATACTTATGGACCTCGGGGATCTTTGGGGTCATCTTCAACATCAAACCGGATCTGAAAATGAATTAGATCTTCAAGATCTGGATGAAGATCTTCAATTGTGTAAGATGAAAAACCCACTCCACTTGCCACCATCCTTCATCAAACTTCAACGATCACCACCCACCTGCGACCATCCTTCATCAACAACCGCCAACATCAACCCACCTGCCACCTTCCTTCAACAACAACGACCGCCATCAATAGCCGCCATCAACCCCACCTGCCACCATCCTTCATCAACCTTCAACCGTCAATTTGAGCTATCCTCTTTTGTACATGAAAACCCCAAATTTTTATTTCGAACAAACCCTAACCTTCCACCAAATCTGCAACCACCATTGCAGATCTGGTTCCCGAAGAGAGAGACGGGAGATGGTGGAAAGAAAGAGGAAGAGTGATGTTTAATTCTGATTATTTCCGATCTGGATCCGGATCCGGCTGTGGGGATGAGAGTTTACGGCGGTGGTGGTGGTGTTGGAAGTAGGTTACGGCGGTGATGGTGGTGGTGGAAGGAGGAGGCGATGTTGATGGTAGAGAGATGGAGCAGAGAGTTGGAACATGGAAATGGGAGTTTTGTTTCAGATCTTAGATCTGGAATGAGGTAGAGAAGTTTTTTTATAAGTGTAGCATTTTAAATTCTAGAGAGAGAATATGTAAAAGAGTTGTCAGAATTCTCATAAAGGTACCTGTTACATTTTCAGGCTATGGTAAATTGACGTAAATACCCCTCTCTTCAACTTTATTCATATGTGATGTGGCTGAATTGTAGCCACACATGTGGGTTTTCAGGGTTTAGTCAACTGGAGTGGGTTTTCTCCTTATAATTAGCCTATATATATATATATATTTATATATATATTGTTTGTGTCTACAGTCATGAAAAAATTCCCAAAACATATTCATTTAATAAGGTTATTTATTTATGTATTATCAAAAGTCACAAAAATTAGGCTGAAGGGCGTGGGGGTATGGGTTGGGTTATCAATCGCCACGTAGGACCATTAGAATATTGCTATACCATCCCCTTGTCTCATCCATCATGGTTCGCATGGATTAAACAATGGCAACTATGGGCCTCCTTTCTTTTTTAAATATTTCCTTTTTCTTTTCACAAAAATAAATTAAAATAAGAGAATAGTGGTTTGGGTCATGACCACACCTAGGGATGGCAAAAAAAGCCCAAGCCCTACGGGTATACCCGAAACTCGAAACATACGGGCCGTGTATACCCGAAGCCCAATAGGTATAGGCCGGGTACAGGCTTAAAAATAGAAAAAATTCGGGTATGGGTACGGGTATGGGATTTAGTAATACTCGCCCGATACCCGGCCCATTTACCCGAATAATACCCGAAAGTATCATAATATATATTTCCATATATATAAACTTAGTACATGTACTTATTACCTTCTCTATAGTCATATGTGAATATGTATATGAAAAGTGTTTAGTGAACATATAACTTATTTTTGAGGATGTATATTCGATATGGAAGCTATCACCCTTTATTAGGTGGATATTTTATGCAATTAGGTGGTTCTGATACAATTACTTAATTAAGTAATCGTTTTAATTAAGTTTAATATATGTGGTCTGAGTATGATATGTAAGTTGTTAATCATATTTTCATTTGTTATAGTTATTAAAATAGTAAATTATATAAACATTAAAGTAAAAATTGCACATTTGTCCCAACAGGTATTTTTAAGAAATTAACGGGTATACCCGATACCCGCGGGTATGCCCGATACCCGCGGGTATGCCCGATACCCGCGGGTATGCCCGATACCCGACGGGTAATTACCCAAAAAATACCTAACGGGTAACGGGCTGGGTATGGGACAAAGAATTACAACCGGGTATGGGCCTGGGATTACCAATACCCGGCCCAAGCCCGGCCTATTGCCATTTCTAACCACACCCTTAAGGTAGTGGTTTTAGATTATAGATTAGAAGTGGGTGACAATGACATGACGCTGATATGGAGGGTCATGATGACCATAAAGGTTATGGGTTAAGAGAATCTTCATCTAAAAGATTGTTTAGTAAAATAATAATTTGGTTTGAAGTTGGTTTATATCGCTCACTTGGCTTACCAAAGTGTACGTCCTTTTTATCCGCCGGATAAATTGTTGGCAAAGAGGCTGCAAGCAATCAAGGCGGCTATCAAACCATGGTGTGTAGAGGTTTTCAAGAAAAATAATGGTTTGTTGAAAGAACTTACGAAGAAAGTGGAAGACCTTGACTTAAAGGCGGAAACAATGGCGTTGTCCGATGTAGAGGTTAAGAAAAGGGACATATGGCTGAAAACCATCGATTAAATTGATGATTGTAGGATGGAGGATCTCAAGCAAAGGGTGAAACTAAAATGGCTGGTAGATGGGGACGAAAACTCATCTTTCTTTCATGGTATAATCAAGGGTCATAAAAATAACAACCGTATCAATGGATTGATCTTCAATGATGTGTGGGTATCACAACCGGATGCACTAAAAACAGAAATCAAAGACTATTTCGAAGCAATATTTAGGGAGAATACTCATGATAGACCGCTTTTCATTAACAATGGCTTCAAGGTAATCTCTTCTACGCAATCGGCTATTCCTCTTGATGAAGGATACTACTTCTTGATCTCTAACTTGAACAAATGCTTCTGCTTCAACCCACTTAGAGAAATAATCCGTCATTGCTAGCATAAAGACTTTTCCTCCCGGAGCTTTTGGTAGCTTTCCCACTATGTCCATACCCCACTTCATAAATGGCCAAGGGGAAACAATAGGATATAATGGTTCAGCCGGCTGATGCAGTATATTACTATGTCTTTGACATGCGTCACATCTTCGAACATATTCTGCGGCATCTTTTCTCATCGTTGGCCAATAATATCCTGTCCTTAATACTTTTGAGAATAACGACCTGCCCCCAGCATGGTTACCACAATCCCCTTCATGAATATCCTGAAGTACTTCCTTGGCTTCAGGATCCTCTAAGCACCTCAAATACGGTCCTGCAAGGGATTTCTTGTATAAAATATTATTTATAATAGTGAATCGTGATACCTTCATCCTAAATGCCTTAGGATTTTCGTTTCCAGGGATGTGTCCTTCTTTGAGATATCTCATGATTGGAGCCGTCCAGGATTTAGGATCCTTTTCAGGATGTTCTACTCCAGGATCCTGAATACCAGCTACTTCTTTATCCTGAGGATTCGTTGCAGGATATAGGACATGTAATATTGGTATTCGCGTCCCTTCAAGTATCTTGATCGATGATCCCAAATTTGCTAAGGCATCCGCTTCAGCATTATCCTCTCTTGGTACATGTTCAAGTATAAAAACATCGAAATATCCTGCTAATTTTTTGAGAATATCGAGATATTCGATTATTTTCTCACCCTTAACTGCATAGGATCCATTAAAATGGTTAGTAATTAACAAAGAGTCAACATATACTTGCAAATTTTTGATACTCATGCTCTTAGCCAACTCTAATCCTGCAATTAAAGCCTCATACTCTTCTTCATTATTAGTAGCAGGAAATTCACACCTAATAGCCTGGGGTAATATGTCCCCCTGTGGCGATTTTAGTAGTATTCCTAATCCTACTCCTCTTACATTAGATGCACCATCAGTATATAATGTCCAGGATCCTGAGGATTCTCCTAACTGTTGAACTTCTAAGTCTACCTCATCCTGAATGTCACTACTAAAGTCAGCCACAAAGTCAGCTAAAGCCTGAGATTTTATGGCATTTCTAGGTTCATATACTAAATCATAAGCACTTAACTTTACTGACCACTTGGCCATTCTGCCTGACATCTCTGGTTTCCTAAGCACATTTTTGACAGGATAATTCGTTTTAACATGTATCCTATGTGTCTCGAAATAATGCCTAAGTTTCGTTGATGCCATGACTAATTCTAGTATCAATTTTTCTAAATGAGAATACCTAGTTTCAGCATCTAGCAAACTTTTACTAACATAATAAACAGGATATTGCTGACCTTCATGATCCTTTATGAGAACGGCACTTACAGCATTCCCTGACACAGCAAGATACAGGGATAGTGGTTCACCATTTTCAGGCTTCATCAATAGAGGTGCGGTTGAGAGATATCGTTTCAAATCCTGCAAGGCTGCTTCATGCTTTTCCCCCCATTCGAATCTTTTGTTCTTCTTCAGGATATCATAGAAGTCTTTGCATTTCTCTGAGGATCTTGAGATAAACCTGTTTAAAGCTGCTACTCGGCCTATCAATCTTTGTACGTCCTTTATATTTGAGGGTGATTTTATGTCCAGGATAGCTTTGATCTGCTCTGGGCTTGCTTCTATCCCCCTTTTTGTCACTATATATCCAAGAAACTTTCCTGCCCCCACTCCGAAATGGCATTTAGCAGGATTCAGCTTCATGTTGTATTGATCCAGGATATCAAATGCTCCCTTGATATCCTGGAGGTGATCCTCAGCCTTTTTAGATTTCACCACCATATCATCGATATATACCTCCATAGTGTCCCCCAGTTTGTCTTTGAACATCATGTTTACCAATCTTTGGTATGTTGCACCTGCATTTTTCAAACCAAAAGGCATAGCTGTATAACAATAAATACCTGTTGGTGTCATGAAGGCGGTATCCTCCTGGTCAGAAGGCTCCATTTGGATCTGTTGAAATCCTGAGGATGCGTCCATGAAGGTCAGCATTTCATGGCAGTGGCATCTACCATTGCATCAATGTGGGGAAGAGGAAATGGGTCTTTAGGACAGGCTTTGTTCAAGTCTGTGTAGTCTACACAAACTCTCCATTTCCCATTTTTCTTTTGTACTACAACCACGTTTGCTAGCCATCTTGGGAACTTAACCTCCCTGATCATTCTGGACTTTAATAGTCTTTCAACTTCCTCCTGGATAATAGTGTTCCGCTCAGGAGCAAACTTTCTTCTTTTTTGTTGCACAGGCTTGAATGATTTATCAATCCCCAGCTTTTGAGTGATAATATCTTTAGATATGCCTGTCATATCCTCATGCTTCCATGCAAACGTTGACATCCTGCATTTCAAAAAGTTAATTAACTGTTCCTCAATATCCTGAGGGATATTGGTTCGTACGAGCACCGAAATATCGGGATTATCCTGGTCCAGGATAATTTTCTTCACATCCTGCTCCGGATCCTCCACGATATCCTGAGCCCGCGTCTTTAATTGCTATGCTGCACTAGGTTTGGTTGAGGATTTCATCGAGGATGAGTAGCATTCTTTCGCCTCCTGCTGATCACTATCAACCTTGACAACTCCCCAAGGGGTAGGTATCTTGATGCATTGGTGATATGTTGATGGCACGGCCTTCATATCGTGAATCCATGGTCTTCCCAGTATGATGTTATAGCAGGATAGAGAATCCATCACACAGAAACGTTGTATCGAGTTGACTCCTTCAACGTATACTGGCAACTTTATCTCTCCTACTGTGTTTCTAGCCTCTCCACTGAACCCAACGAGCACGGTAGACTTTGAAGTGATATCCATTGGAGATACATTCATTCTCTTCAGAGTTTCTAGTTGGATTATGTTGACGGAGCTGCCATTATCAACCAGTATCCTGCGTACAAAATGGTTAGCCGCATATAACGTTATTACCAGAGCATCATGGTGAGGATCCTGGACAGTATCCCTGTCATCTGCATCAAAAGTGATCACTTTGTCAGTTGTGAGGGTAGTCATCCTGACAGGTTTGTCTCCCCTTTCGGCCTTAGCTTCCTTTGCATGTCTCTTTGCTGCCGAATACGAAGTTCCACAAATGTCGGATCCTCCCGAAATGAAGTTGATTATCTTGGCATCCGCGGGAGGTGATGCTGCTCGCTCAGGATCCTTCTCAGTATCCTGACCCTTATTCTTCTTTCTTCCCAAGAGATCTTTCAGATATCCCTTGCTTAGAAGATAGCTTATTTCTTTCCTTAGAGCAATGCAATCATCAGTCACATGTCCGAAATCTTCGTGGTAAGCACACCATTTTGATTTGTCTTTCCAATCGGCTTTTTGTTGATTCTTTCGAGGCCATCGAGCCTTGTCTCCTAGACCCTGCATGGCATACATCAATTCAGGAATGTTAACAGAAAAGCAATATTCAGATAATTCAGGATACTCTTCAGGAACCTCGTCTTCGACAGCATTCACTTTCTTGTTTTCATTTCTACCATATGGCTTAGGCCGATATGATTTGAATGAGGATTCTGACTTCCTGTTAGTTGACTCATAAGTGTTTGATGAGTTCATTCTTTCTTGCATCTTTCTGTCATCCTCTAACCGAATATATCTTAGGGCCCTGTTCCGAGCTTCATCCAAGTTCCTGCATGGGTTCATTACAAGGTCTTGATAAAATTGAGAATCTTTTTGTAATCCCATCTTAAAAGCTTGCACAGCTGTTGCAACATCAAGATGTGGGATATCCAAGGATTCTCGACTGAATTTGTTCACATAATCCCTCAAGGATTCCTGAGGCCCTTGAGTTATCCTGTAAAGATCACTGGTTAGTTTCTCAAAACTCCGACTACAAGAAAACTGACTGTTAAATAAATTAACCAAATGAGAAAATGAAGTAATTGAGTGAGGAGGAACGTTTAACAGCCATTTTAAGGCTGATCCTGTTAGAGTAGAACCAAATCCCTTGCACAAGCACGCTTCCTTGAGCTCCGGAGGGATAGGGTTAATCTCCATTCTTTCCCTATATTGAGCAATATGCTCCTCAGGATCCGTACTCCCATCATAAAGCTTCATGTTGGGAGTTTGGAATCTCTTCGGGATCTCAGCATCACAGATAGGATATGCAAAACGAGATATCTTGTGGCTGTCTTGAGACACTTCCGGGATCGGCTGGACCACCCCAGGTACACTAGATATCATGTCCTTCAACTTCTGAAGTTCCCTGGTAAGTGCTGATGTTACACCTGTATCCTGCAAAGATCCACCATTGTTAGTAGCATGAGTATTATTATTATTCGACACGTTACCCATTGGAGGATTTTGCCCATATCCTGACGCATATCCTGAGCTCCTCATGGTTGACATCCTGACCGATGAGGGTATCTCAGGAGTATGATTCTGAGGAAGACTGGGCACAATATTCCCCCTGTTATCCTCGGTATATACAGCTGAACTAAAGTTCAACGCTCTGGGGTGTAATGGAGTGACATTGTCCTCAGCAGATCTGCTCGAGCCAGACTTCAGGAGTTGTATTTCCCTCAAAAGCATTTGGTTTGTTTCCTGTTGCTGCCTCATTTGTTCCTGCACACTTCCAAATAAGGTTAAAATTTCATCATTAGAAGCTAAAACGGGAGCAGATCCCTGGACACTCCGAGTAGGGATAACATCTTGAGATTGTGTAGAGGCTGGCATCCTTGGAGGAGGTGGTGGAAGCACCGAACCGGTAGTAGCAGAAGTCACAGCAGACACAGTAGAGGAACTCATGTTTGATCTTGAGGCCATTATGGACAATGTGGCAAAAAGTTTTGAAAATAGAAAACCGATTAGCGATTTGACAAAAAATTTTAGTAAGGAGAGCACCACTTGCCCCACGGTGGGCGCCAAATTGTTTTGGTCAAAAATTACCGAAGTAATTAAGTGATCAAATTAGTTAAGTGAGGTAGTGTGCTAGAAATGAGTGTCGAAAATATGTTAATCAAATTAATTGTAAAAAAACAGTTTCAGGATACGGCTCAAGATATAGAGCTGTATCTATGATCAAACAATGAGTAAAAGTAAAGTAAACGACACGGGATATACGAGGAAAGCCCTTGATCAATCTAGATCGCCGGCATAAAACCTCGGGAGCTGACAATCGCAGCTGCCTAGTTCTTCAATTGCTTCACAAATCAGGATACAGTGCAGGATGTGGTACGGATCGACTAAGTGTTACAATGAAACTTGAATACAAGTGTGGTGTTTGCAATGAGCTAGAGAGTGAAAGTGTACGAGAGTGTTAGTGAAAAATTGTGTGTTCTAAGCTGATCCGCCCCCATCTATTTATAGTAAAAAAAACTACCCTAAACTCGCGGGATCCACCGAATATTCCTTCTTCGAACGTTGTAGACCTGGTCTTTCGGGCTCAACGTCTCTTCCTCAACAAATTCGTCCGAGTCTCGAGGAGAAGAAGTCCTCTGGACCGTTAGCAAGTCTCAGCCCTTAACCTGCACGTGGTTAATTCAATAAGCCTCAGGATATCGCCCAAGATGTTAGCAATATCCTCTTCCAGCATCCTGGTCACAAATGAACAAACATAGGCAGGATATTGGTCAGGATATATACGTTAAGAAAATGACCCCTAACAGTTTTCACTTGTCGTCGGGTCTCAAGGTAAATTCCTCAAAAAGTCAACTTTATGGTGTGGGTGTGGATAATGTGGAGTTAGCACATATGTCTTCCATCCTTGATTGTAAAACGGGTTCTTTCCCTTTTACCTATCTTGGACTGCCGGTTGGTGCAAACATGGGGCTTGTTAAAAATTGGAAGCCGATAGTTGAGATATTCGAAAATAAACTCTCACTATGGAAAGCAAGGACACTCTCTTTTGGGGGTAGGGTGACTTTAATAAAGGCGGTGCTAGGCAACTTACCAACCTACTACTTCTCTTTATTTATCGCACCCGTGGAGGTATTGAAAAGATTGGAGAGAATAAGAAGAAAATTCCTATGGGGTGGGTGTCTTGAAAACAATAAGATAAGTTGGGTGCCGTGGTTCAAAGTGGTTGCTCCGTTAGAACATGGGGGTTTGGGTATCGACAGTTTAATGGCTACAAACAAGGCACTCATGGTGAAATGGTGTGTTTGTTTCAAAAACGAATCATCCCAACTTTGGGCACAAGTCATTAAGGCTATACACGAAGGAAAAAGGGGAGTATCTTCTATACCACTCAAGAGCTCAATAGGCGGAGTATGGAAAAACATAGTACACATGGGGCGGGCATCGGGCAATCAACAAATTGATGTTCAAAACAAGTTGAAACTGAAGATGGGCTGTGGTAATAACACTTATTTTTGGCTGGATAAGTGGATTGGGGATACCACTCTACGGGCACGGTTCCCTAATCTCTTTTCTTTGGAGTCGGATAAACACTGCAACGTGCAACAAAGATATAACCTCATAAACGGTAACATTGCTTGGGTCTGGGGCAGCACAAATAGGTTAGGAGATCCAGGGCTAATTTCGGAATGGAGTGACTGTTTACGGCTACTAGACACTCAAAATATTGGGACAAACTCCGATGTATGGCTGTGGTATACGGGCGACGCAGCTGTATTATATCAGGTGGGAGACGTGCGAGACGAGTTGGACAAAATGCAAGTGATTCCAGAAACTAAGGCGTTAAAATGGTTAAGTTGGATCCCAAAGAAAGTCAACCGCTTTATGTGGCGGGTCGTTCTAAACCGAATACCAACAAGGGAGGCGCTTGCAAGACGAAATGTTACATTACCAACAGTGTTATATGTTCTATGCAATCTGGTACAGGAATCCGCATACCACCTACTTGTGACGTGTCAATATGCGCAACAGATATGGGTGGCGATATCATTATGGACTAAGATACCCCTACCTAAGTACCTACTTAGCGTGGTGGAACTTCTTGAATTCGCGCAAAATCTGCAGCTTTTGGATAATGAAAAGAACGCGCTTTACACGATTATAGCAACCGTGTGTTGGTCGTTATGGAGGACGCGTAATGATTTGATTTTTAACAGCAGGCCCAAACAAATACGAAAGTTAATAGGAGAGATCAAGGTACTATCATTCATTTGGATTAACTCAAGAGCAAAGAAACTGCAGCTGGAGTGGAAGACCTGGTGCAATTTTAAGGTGGCATGGTGACAAATAGTGCTGCACTTTTTTGTGTTTGGTTGCATTGTTTTTGACTTAGCTCTGCATGTACCTTTCATATTTTTTCCTTTATTGTACTGTACCACTTGAGCAACTTGCTCATGGGTTGTCGCACCCCTTGAAAAAAAAAATTATGGTATATTTTAGGCAAAAAAATCCGACCGCACCCCTTGAAAATATGATTGAACACCTCATCCGAACCCCCATCAAATAATTTCTGGTACGTCACTGAACTTGCTTGAGTAATGTTTCTAATAAACCGCCCTCTTTCAAAAAAAAATTATAGGTAGAGAACACGTGCTCCTTTTATTCTTGGTAAAAAAACATGTTTTGGAATTTTGACCGGTTACATCCAAATCTTAGGGTGAGAGGGGCACTCCCCTCTTAGGGGAGTCCCCTCTCTTACGCACACCTAATTAGGTTATGCCACGTCAACTCCCCTCTTAAACTCCCCTCGCACCCCAATTTGATGGCGGCACTCCCCTCTTAGGGGAATTGTTTTTTTATTCAAAAAAAAAATGTCATTGGTTGAAAAAAAGGGGTGGCCCACCTTCTCTCTCCTTCCTTCTTCGGTGCCCCCTCCCCGAAATGGCTCCCCGCCTGGATGGCGGCACCGCCCCGCTCGGCAAAGTTGGTCCCCGCACGGGGTCACCGATGGTGCCCCGCTCCCCCTTACAAAGATACTAGATATGAACAAAGATCTTTCAAACCAAATGACAGAAAAGGCTGTTGAGTTACCAACAGTTGATTGTTGATTTAATCTGGTATATTATTTTCCATAAAGAATCAAAGACAAAAAAAAAACGTAAAATTAACATTTCATACTTCACCATTTTACAACTATAAATCAACAGCCTATAAATCATATGGTGGGGGTGGGGTGGGGGTGGGTGTTTAGGTTTTTGGTGGTGATGTAGTGGGTTTAGTTTTAGGTTATTGGACACTTGTCACTCTATAAATCATTCTTACACTTCTTACAATTAGAAGCCTTTGTAGAATAACTTTTGACCCTTATGTAAGTTACTATGTTTATTCATCAAACTTATTAGAATGGTTTTCTCTTTTGTCTTATGCATACAAATCAAGAATTCATGTTTTCTCTTGTATTGTAATGACCAGAAATCTTTTGTTTTTAAAAGAAGACACTTTCTATTCTCGTTATCACATTTATTTATACACTTTCAGCCAATTTGATCCATTGTGATAACTATTTATCTTATATTGTACTTTCATTTATCAATTTGGGTTCGATCAAAGTTTCCAGAATTAAAACCTTTGTTTGACCATTTCTGAAATATGGTTTTGATTTATAAAACTGGGTTCATAATGTTTAAATTTGGATGTGTTCCCACTTTGATACGAAACCACAAACCACATCCCTTTAGAAAACTCTAATTGTGAAATAATATGAGAAATATAATTATCATAATGCCAAAAGAATATCCAAACCATAAAAAAAGGTAGCACCACAAACCATCGGTTCACTACAACTATAGCAAAGAAATTCAATTCATTGGGACAAAACGCTGAAATTAAACTCGTTGAGACAAAACGTCAAACAGTTGGTGGTCGATAACAACAGAACATAAGCTTTTGACACAAAGAAAAATAAAAGTCTAACCACCTGAAACAAAAAGGACTCACCACAAAATCTATAGATCCTCTAAATGGGTATCTTATAAATCAAAGTTAAAAATAAAGTCTCTTGGGTCTGTCAAGTTAACTAACATATTGGAAGCTAAAATCAAATGGGTACTAAAAGTCTGTCAAGTCAACATATTGGAAACTAAAATTAAATTGTTTCTCCTACCAAATTGTTACCAAAAGCAAGAAAACATATACTAATTCTTTAAACAAAACTGTTGATCTTGAACTCTTGAATGTACCTTTGAGAAGAACGGTTCAAGAATGGCCATGACATTTACAAGTGAAGACTCAAGCCCTATCTCTTCTTTTGCTTCCCTTGTTGTGCCATCATCATCCACGTCATCTTCCTCTGCTTTAGAAATTTATTTAAAATAATAAATATATTAAAAATTAGTTAAAAATAATAAATGCGCCGAGCCTGAGCCGAGCTTGAAAACTACCTGCAAGCCGAGCTCGAGCTTCGGAAACAAAGCTCGAACCGAACAGAGCGTGAGCGCAAGCATTCATTTATTAAAAAAAATCAACAAAATTAAGGTCTGAATAATTAAAATTACGTTTTCTGCATCACGAAGAATAGAAAATCAAAGTCAAACCAACAAAAAAAATTGAATTATTTACTATATAAATACAGAGAAATTAGTTAAAAGGTTACTAAACAAACATAAAATGGGAAAGGGGAGACTGACTGACCGGCGTCGTTGATGACGTCGCAGACGCCACGTCGTGATATTTATAGCAAACCAGTAAAAATGAATTATGAATACATGTACCTTTTCTGCAAATAAACCATGTATTCTAAAACAAATAAAATAGAACTTCAATACAGCATTATTGAAAGCAAAGCAGGCTTACTTGAATTTTTTTTTTTTTTTTTTGAAAGGTGACTTTCATGTACTGGACCTTAATGGTCACCGGGTTCATGTCAAAGACAATCCCCCGTCAGCCCCGCACTCCCGTCGCGATGTTCGATTGGGCCCCGGCCGTCGCGCAAGCTGACTTTCGCCCGGAAACCATACTGCCCCCACACGAGAGACTCGCTGGGGTAACAGCTGGGTAAAACCGGGTTGCCCTCAAGACCGCACCATGCCTCGGTAGGATACGGTCTATCATTGGGCCATGGTAAAAAAATAGTAAAAATGAAAAAATAAATTGTAGGATGGTAAATTTGATTGTACTTACAAGCTATGGCCGGTCTAGAGTATAACTTCAGGAACCATCCAATATGGTGTTCCCTTCATTGACTTTGCCCTTGACCCATTAGCCTGACCAAAACATACTTCTATATAAAATAACCTACTTAGCTACGATAATTATATATATATATATAAATAATAAAAATGGGACAGGCGGTGAGCTTACCAGCCCCACAACTTGCTTTGATGCACCAAAATCTGCTAGTATGATACAACTTCTATCGTCAACCAGAATGTTTGACTCCTGAACGTAAAAGAATATTAGACACTATTACACTATGGTGAACCTAATAAAAACGATAAAAAAATGCACCTTGATATCTCTATGCATAATGCCATTCTTGTGCAAGTAATCAAGACCCATAGTTGTTTTGTGTATCTACTTATTACCTGCTTGGAAAAAATATTAAAAATTTCCTCTTTTCATAACGTTCTAAGTTATCTCTGAGGCGCCACAAAGTAACATTGTTAGTGTAGAAAATAACCTCCATTTACTAACAGCTGAATGAGATTACACTTGCAACAATGTTTGATGAGAAAGATTCTTCAGAACCTTCTTTTTTTCTGATATGGTCTTGGAAGATAAGAGTGAACTAATGCGTCTTCAATTGTGATTGTGGCACAAATGTTGGTTTAGTTTTTTTGCCTTTTTTCATATATTCGAGAGTAAAATATATATGTTGTTACCCGTGATTAATTTAGTTGAACCAATGTTATCATTCTGCCAACTAAATCAATGGTTAATGGATGAATTAGAGCGGTTATTTTACCTGTGTCGGGCGTATTCAACACCATACCTGCACATTTACAAGACCCATCGCCAATCTGAATACCCCTTTCTCTCAACGCGTCACTCGTAGGGATCCTGTTACTCACCGCTCTCCATAGGAAACAGTTTATATTCGGGATTGCTATGAAATTCCATCTAAATAAAGCTTCATTATTATCAGTGTTCCTGCCTGCAAAGTTGAAATTACCATAATGCAATTAAAATCAATACATAACTATTTGTAAAAACAGTATATTTGCAAGTAAAATTCCAATATCAGAATTACCTGCCCTAGAATCCCCATCTGTATCACAACAACTGGATAAAAAATTACTCCTCAAATGAGGCATCCCATGAGATAGGCTGCAAAAAATTTCAAAATGGGAAATTATCCATTAACAAAAGTTTTTTATTTTTCTTTTCGATTTGTAGAGACTAATTTCATGTCGAGTACCTTAAAATTGGGGATAAATACAGACGTAGGGCTGATTTTGAAGGCATTTTTGTGAAGAATTAGTTCGCTAATGAAGAAGCTGGGAAGGATTCTAAACGCTTCGGAAGACGCAGACTGTGATTGTTCGATGCAAACATGTAGCGTGAATTAAGAACGCCGGCGATGGTTGTTCAATGTTTCCTAAATGCTTCGTAAATACACAGAGGTGATTGAAGAACAATGAAGACAGGTATCGTGAATTTGGTGTGTATTCGCATGATATGCTAATTAGGGTTGTAGGGCATGTTTGGCTAAGCTTATTAGAGGTAAAAACGACTTTTGGGAAAAGGACTTTTGGAAAAGGAGTTTTTAAAAAAAGTGTTTGGATTAGCTTATTGATGTAAAATGACTAAAATGGGCATTCTTTTAGATATAAGGGGGTAAAGAAGGGGTATATTGGTAATTTCATTTTTGAAAAGTCACTTCTGGATCCAAAAGTCAGGAATTCTTGGCTTTTCAAAACCTTATGTTTCCTTCTTTGCAATAAGCTATTTTGAAAATGACTTCTTGGTTATCCAAACATAAAAACAGCTTATTGACTTCTCCATAAGTCAATAAGCTAATAAGCTGGTTTGAGAAGCCAATCCAAACATGCCCGTAATGTGTGGAAAAATCTCTAATTTGCTCCATCTTCTATTGGAATGCTTCTCAACTCTTCTTCAACTGTACGTAGAATATTTTCGATGTTGGCCTCTACATCTTATATTATAAGATCTGTTGCAACTGAATTGAACCCACGACCCAGTTTTGTAGGAGCCGTGATTTATGGGGAAGATGGGCAGAAAAAGATGGAGATAACTGCAAGAAAAAAAAAACCCGCTGAGAACTGCCATAACAACAGTTAAAAAGTGGAGTTTAAAGGGCTGAGATTTCATCTCTGCATGATCTAATGGTGGATATTGACTTGGATGGTGGTTAGACTTAGGGGTGTTCATGAGCCGAACCGAACGGAGGTCTGCTCGTGCTCGGTTCGGTTTGAAACCGAGCCGCTCGGTTCGGTTCGGATTTAGGAAATCGAGCGGAAATCTTATGCTCGTGCTCGGTTCGGTTTAGAACCGAGCCGCTCGGTTCGGTTCGCTTCTACTCAGTTTTATTTAGCATTCCTACACAACCATTCATTCACCAAAATTCACCAAGTCTCACACACAGTTTAACAATTTAACAAAATACAAACATAAAAAGTCCCACAAAAATAAACGCAAAATGTCATCCAAATGTTTAATGTTTAAGAACATCTAAAATGCAAAATAACTTCAAAAACACGCGTTATCGGCGGCTAGTAACTTGAGAGTTGAGAGAGATAAGAGATTAGGGTTTTTTTTTTGAACTGAATATATGAAGACGTGAGGATTCTAGGGGCTGGATATGTTACATGTTTATTATATTTAATAAATATAATATATATATTTAATAAATATAATATATATATATATAATAATAAATTCGATCGAAACCGAACGAGCGACGAGCAAGCGTACCTATGCTCGTGCTCGGTTCGTTTTTAAACCGAACCGAGCTGCTCGGCTCGGTTTTAACCGAGCAAGGAATCGAACGAGCAAATTTCCGAGCTTTTTCGAACGATCTTCGAGCGCCGAGCAGTTTGGACACCCCTAGTTAGACTTAATGGTTTCCATAGATATATATAATATATAAGGGTGGAGGGTATAGTCAAACACCTTTAGGGTGTTTGAGTGAAATCCTAGCCAATAATATTATGCCATGTCAACACTCAAACACTTTAGTGTGTTTGAGTGAAATCAGAGGGTATAGTCAAACACCCTAGGGTGTTTGAGTTATATATTTTTTAATTTCTATAAATTATTCATAAATAAACAAAACATATTAAAAAATGCAAAAACAAATGTACTTTTAATTAAAAAAACGCATTACATAAGAAAAAACCTAACTTAAAATATAAAAATAAATTTTAAAAAAACCTAATTTAAAATATAAAAAAAAAACTAATTTAACTATTCGTCGTCCGAATCCGCTAAAAGGTGGGGTAAATCTTGTTCTCCAAGATGCTCCACAAGATCATATTTTAGTCTATAATGCGTATCTTCATCAATGAGCTCGTTATAAACAGTGTCTTCGAAAACGGGCTCGACTGGAGGATCCCGAATATGTACCGGTGCAATCGCGTTTCCGTCGTCTTTTAGAATCATATTATGCATAATAATGCACGCATATACGACCATCCTAATTTTTTTAACACTCGTAGAACGCATCGGGCGATGAAGTATATGCCATTTTGCCTTTAAAACACCAAAAGCCCGCTCTACGTCTTTTCTTGCCGCCTCTTGAACTTCTTTTCTTTCACAATGTGAGGATACGGAAATGATTTAACAAACACGGACCAAGTAGGGTAGATTCCATCGGTAAGATAGTATCCACGCTTGTACAAGTGGTTGTTCACATAAAATGGGCATTTTGGTGCAGTTCCATTTCGCTCAGTAAGAAATAACGGAGATTGTTGGAGCACGTTGATGTCGTTTTGTGAACCTGCTGGACCACAAAAAGCATGCCAAATCCATAAATCCTGAGAGGCCACCGCCTCGAGCATAACTATCGGGTGACTGTGATCCCCCCCTCATATATTGACCCTGCAACTCCGTTGGACACATTCTCCAAACAAAATGTGTACAATCAAGACTACCCAACATCCCAGGAAGGTGATGTTTCTCCCCATGAGCTTGGTACAAGAGCGCAACGTCGTGGCTAGTAGGTCTACGTAAAAACTCGGAAGCGTATAAATTACAAACCGTTTCGCAAAAATATTCTAGACTTTCTCGGGAAGTCCTTGTGGACATATTTAAATACTCGTCGAACTCGTCTGGAGCGTTGCCGGTTGCTAGTTGCTTAATCGCCGAAGTAACTTTTTGAATCGATGTAAAACTCTTCCTACCACTAGCATCCGCGGCGTCTTGAAACCACGAGTTATTCGCTTGCACGTCACTCAAAATTTTAAAAAAAACCTTTTGGACATACGAAACCTTTGACGAAAAACATCTTCGTTGAATACGGGCTCATCGACAAAATAATCTCTCATAAGGTTGTCGTGACATTTCACTCGATCTCGATGCACAGTTTTCCTTTTTTTAGAAGTGCCCGTGTCTTCCAGTTGAGCGGCTTCGTTAATAAGATTTTGGAAAAAAAATTAAACTACTATCGCTCGAGGAAGAATCATCATCTTCACTAATATCAATCGGAAGGAATAACGGTGGTATATCATCCATAGAAAAAATGGGAGTGATGATTTTTTAAAAAAAAATAAAGTTGGATGGAGAAGAGTTGTGTATTTTAAATTGATTGGAAATATGGGTATTTATATTAAAAAATCAAACGGTCGAAAATGTATTCAAACGGTCAATTTTTAAATGATGGAAGAGGATCCGATGCCAAGATTCCTTTCTTTGGTTATTTTTTAATGGGTATTTATTTATTATTAAAAAATCCTGATGTCATAGCATTTATAAAAAAATGGGTCAAATCATTCACTTCATGCGGTGAGTGTACACCGAATTTGCCCCCTTCTCTCA
Organism: Helianthus tuberosus; assembly: GCA_030545235.1. Lineage (NCBI taxonomy): Eukaryota > Viridiplantae > Streptophyta > Magnoliopsida > Asterales > Asteraceae > Helianthus > Helianthus tuberosus. Next base: position 2,054,094 of record JARYGA010056056.1, read on the forward strand.
TGCTCACCGATTGCTGCTAAAACGAAGGGGTGGTCACCGAATCGGTGACTTGACTCACCGAACAAGTCAAACATCCCTATACCCTCCACCCTTAGAGGAGAGAAAGAGTAAGTTACATAACCCTTTTAGATATGACCTTTAATGTAAGAGGGACAAGTCTATATCTAAAAATGTATGTGTTGGATTAAAAAAGGGTGTACCTATCTACACACCCATTTCACTATCTACACACCAAAAAATGTGTTTTTTGTCCTTACATGCACACCCTGCAGTGTCAAACTGTGGCTAAAACGCAGCGTTTTGGTCCGGTTAACCAGGCAAAGACTGACGGGTGTCTGACGGGTCTGTTGACCGGACCAAAACGCCGAGCTTTGGCCGTGTTTTGGTCCTGTCAACCAGACAAAAGACTGACACCCGGTCTGGTTGACAAGACCAAAACGCGGCCAAAGCTCGGCGTTTTGGTCCGGACAACAGACCGGTCAGACACTCGTCAGTCTTTGTCTGGTTAACCAGACCAAAACGCCGCGTATTGGTCACAGTTCGATACTACAGAGTGTACATGTAAGGACAAAAACACCTTTTAATGGTGACTATCCACACACTCGGTGTGTAGATAGATTGACCCTTAAAAAATCTTCTTGTGGCAATCTGCTTAGACCTACTAAGATGTTGTCATCACAGATTGTTAAATCTTGTCAGCTTTGACTCAGCAACTTTGTCATTAACCACTCATTGTTATTCTGACCTTGTATTTATTTATATCATAATAATGTACTAACAAAAAAAATTCAATCGGAAATTTGATTTTGTATGCTAATAAATTGTTCAAGTTGATTTTATTTAATTAATTTCCTTACTTTGCATGTTTCATGTGTAACATTTTTTTTGTATTCTTTTTTATGTTTCATGTGTAACAATTTTTTTTGTATTCCTTTTTGCTTTTAATTATCACACCAATCAGGTTTTTTTCAAAACAACTTAATTTAAATTTATAACTTATTAAAAGATAAACTTATTTGAGTAAACTGCCATTTTGGTCCTTGTGGTTTGGGCATTTTTGCCATTTTAGTCCAAATCTTAAACTTTTTAAATCTGGGTCCCTGTGGTTTCATCTTTATTGTCATTTTAGTCCAAAATTCAAAATCCCCCGTTTTTGACTGTTCCAAAAAGTTTGAGATTTGGACTAAAATGGCAATAAAAGTGAAACCACAGGGACCAAAATGGCAGTTTACTCTTAATTTTGGACTAAAATGGCAATAAAAGTGAAACCACAGGGACCCAGATTTAAAAAGTTTGAGATTTGGATTAAAATGGCAAAAGTGCCCAAACCACAGGGACCAAAATGGCAGTTTACTCAACTTATTTTTCTTTATAAGATTCTTAAAGTTGCTATCATCAAAACTTTCACGGCCGTTTTATGTTAATACTCAAAATGTTAAAAAAAATTGAATTAAAACGTTAAAAGAACATAATTAAACCCCTAGCAGGGGTGTTCATCAAATTGGATATCGAATTTTCAGATTGCTCGAACTGAATTTTTTGAATAATTTATTTTTCATCTTGAATTCATATTCGATTCGAATTCGATTAAGAACCAGCAAATTCGATTCAAATTAAAATCCCAATTCTAATTCGATTAAAAGTATGAATTCGAATCGAATTTAGATAAACTTGAATAAATTCATTTTGATTCAAATTCAGTTAAAATATGTAATAAATACGTTTTAGCTATGGGTTTTGTAATAGGTTTGGAAATGAGTTATTTTAATAGAGTTAAATGTCATTTTAGTCCCTATGGTTTGGGCCATTTTGCCAGTTTAGTCCAAAGGTTTCATTTTTAACCTGTTGGTCCAAAAAGGTTTCACAGTTGCCATTTTAGTCCACTGGGTTAACTTCATCCATTTCTTCTGTTAACGAGAAAGCCAATTCGGTCATTTTATATGGCTGAATTGTCCTTTTAGTTAACAGAATTACATGCAAAATGACCGAATTGGCCTTCCCGTTAACAGAAAAAATGGATGAAGTTAACCCAGTAGACTAAAATGGCAACTGTGAAACCTTTTTTGACCCACATGTTAAAAATGAAACATTTGGACTAAACTGGCAAAATGGCCCAAACCACAGGGACTAAAATGGCATTTAACTCATTTTAATATTTTAGAATAATTTAGAGATTAATTTATACTATAGCCCAATAAAAGTTATATATGTATTATATAAAAATAATAAATAAATATGTATTATTTTAATTCGAATTTCGAATCGAGTCGAATTTAAAATTATAAATTCGTATTCGATTGACTGGACTCGAATTGCATCAAATTCGAATTCTTAATAATCGAAATGAATTCTTGATAATCGAATCGAATTTCGATTTTTTCGAATTCGAAACGAATTCTGAACACCCCTAACTCCTAGGCCTTATACGTTGATGAGACGTTAAATAAAACAAAATTAAACCCCTAGGGCTTACACTTTGATGAGAAAATGGTTTATAAAATTAATAGGTTTGGTAATGAGCTATTTTAATATTTTAGAACAAATTTAAATATTAATTTATACTATAGCCCAATAAAAGTTATATATGTATTATATAAAATAATAAATAAATATGTATTATTTTAATTCGAAGTTCGAATCGAGTCAAATTTAAAATTATAAAATCGTATTTGATTTACTGGACTCGAATTGAATCGAATTCAAATTGTTAATAATCGAAACAAATTCTGAACATCCCTAATCTCTAGGGCTTACACTTTGCTGAGACGTTAAAAAACAAAATCAAAACCCCTAGGGCTTAAACTTTGATGAGAAAATGGTTTATAAAAATATAGTAATTAGTAAAGTTGTAGAAGGGTTAAACATGTTTACGTGTTCAACATATAATTATATAATTTTGAGAGTTTTATGGTTTTAATTTGGGGAAATATCATAAGAAATCAACATATTTTCTTATTTTTCACATAAAAGTCCCTCAGTAGTTTTTTGTATATGAAAAACCAACATACTTTATGTTTTGTCTTACAAAAGTCACTCAACAAATTTTTGAACATTAAAGCCCCTTCGCATGTTAAATTTGAACAAAATTATGAAAAATAATTTAAACAACTTGGAACCATTAGAGGTGTCCAATGGTTCTTTACGGTTTATTCGATTATTTGGTTCCTTTTATGTGGTTTGAAATTTTTTAGGTTAAACCAAAATTTGAACCAAACTAAATGAAATTTAAGTACTTCAAAACTGAATCACAAATCGTATTCGAATTTGGTTTGGTTTTCGGTTAATTTGACTAAATATAAAGTATAATTTACTTTGACTACTCTGTTTATTAGGCTACATATAAACCGAATTCATTTTCTTCGGTTCGGGTTTAATCATTTTTTGTTTGATTTTCGTTTTTAACTATTTTTAGTTCTGTAGCAACAACCTATGAAATTTCAAACATATCTTAGGTTGAAGCATAACTTCATGTAGCAAGTTTTAAAAAAGTTCTTGTTATAATTTTGTTCAAATTTAACATGTGAAGGAAATTTAATGTTCAAAAAAATTGTTGAGAGACTTTTGTGTGACAAAACATAAAGAGTGTTAGTTTTTTACGTGCAAAAAATTATTGAGTGACTTTTGTGAGAAAAAGAGAAAGTATACTGGTCTTGTTTGGTATTTTCCCTTTTAATTTCAAACAGGTTGACACATTTATTTTTAGTACAATCTCAATATGATCCATTTATTAAACAGGTTAGACAAGTCAACTAAAAAACAACTTGTTTATGAATAGAATGAGACAAGTTAACTAATAGAATGACTTGATTTTCAAATAAACTTAATTATTAGTTTTTTGTTGTGTTTTATAACATGTTAGAAATTGTCACCTCTAATTCCACTAACGGAAGGAAACTCAGGTGAATAGTTATGTGCTTGGTCACAAAACTCTTCGCATCTATTTTGCCTGCTTGTTTATGACAAAAAGGAAGTAAAAGCATCCACAGGGCACTCACAAACGTCCACAATCGTGCCACCAGCCACATTGCATCTTCAAAAACACTTTTTTTTCGAGTATTGATATCATAATAATTTAATAAGTTGACGTATCTATAAATTGTATAAAACGCATTTTGAGAGACTAAAATTCTAGTTATTATTTCTTGTGTTGGGTGGCTCTAATTCAAATGGCTGTTAACCATGCCGAACTTCGAGCGCAAAAAAGCACCTTAGTTGGGCTCTTGTTAGCTTAGTCGATGGAGGTCAAGGAAGCCTAAAGGGGTATGGTCCCCGCACATCCATGCGTGTGCACGTCCATACCCACAAGTCCACAACTAAGACGAACACTCAGCACTCCTTAGAGTCTACGAACACAGGGGAACCCCGCACAGGTGGACGATGACAGCTCACGTAAAAAGCAGGCATTACTCTTGACAATAGCATGCAGCCAATCAGGTTGCAGTAGGCCCTGTCAATACACCTCCCACGATGAAGGAATTGTGCAGGAGACAACAAGTACAAAAGGACGAACACGTGGCACCATTTAGTCGTCACCAAATGCTGCACCACGATCTCCACCAAGCGGTTGATGATAGGCCTGACAAGAGGTACAATTGGATGATGACGTGCGACCAACCATGTCGTGCCACGTCACCACCACTTCTGCAGACACTGCCTGTCTTGCCAGAGGAGATCAAACGGATATCATTTGACAGTGACAGTTGTGCCAAGCCCATCAACCCTTGATCCTCCTCTCCTCCTCTGGCTATAAATACGAGACTCCTCTAAATGTTCAAGGATCGCTTCTCTTGCTCTCTCATAATTAACACACACTTGTTTGCTCTTTTGAAAAGAATACTTATTCTCACGTCAGAGGGTGGTTACAAGGAGAACCCTCCACCTCTCCTCCTTGTAACGAGCTTCATGGTTTCTTGTTTAGCAGATCCATACTCATAACAAGCCCAGTTGTTGGTCGAGAAGAGATTAAGGATTAACCATCTTGTTAAGACACCACTCATAAGACTAAACCTTTCGGCTTAGACTTAGTGTTTCTTCAGAGCCGCTTCTAGCAAAATCCTCGAATAAAAATTAAAATTATTAGTCCAACCTGTGTCGAAGAATTGTAAGCCTAAATCGCAATTTAGATACCTACTGTTCGCGATCAATACATAAATCTCTGATGTACAACCATGGATTAAGCAATCATAGTCGACCGCATCATGTAACTTCATATTTATTTGTTCGTATATAAATCCAAAATGTCGATTTTTAAAATGCAATAACGGTTGGCATTTTGTAAATCAAATTTCACAAGTTTGTCTAACCGGGAGCGATAAACTTCTTTTACGTACAAAAATACTCATTTACCTATAGTCTTAAAGTACAAAGTCGGTGGCTACGGCCACCGACAAAGCTCTCGAAATTACCATTTTCTCCTATTATCACGACGAAATCACATTTGTTTTGACGAAATCAAATTGATTTCGTCACTTTGAGAAGGCCTGGCCTTGGGACTTGGTCTTCGTCCAAGATGTAGCAGCCCAACACATAGTCAAAGCCCATCACAAGTCTTCGGCCCAGATGTAAGTGAAATACGGCCCAGTTTCATTTCTGTTGGAAAATGTTTTCACAAATTCAACATAGGACAAGTATGTGACATCACCATAACATCACAATGATGATGTCATGGTGATGTGTAAACGGGAATGGGCTTGCGGTGCTCCGTGCTTCGCGTGTCGAACTCTGGGGCGCACGACGGAGGAATGTCGTGACGTCGGACTTGAGCCGGACCTAACCGAGTCGACCCGAACCGAATTGAAGTCGGTGGCTACGGCCACCGACAAAGCACTCGAAATTACCATTTTGTCCTATAATAAGTAATAGCCATTTTTGATCACCGTGCTCTTCTTCTTAATTCGATGGCTGGGCCTCACTTTGTGTCCTTCTTTGGCCCAATTCTCTTTTTGGATACAACTTGGATTATACATATATTTATTTATTATATTCTATTCTCTTAAAATAGAAATCACCGAACAGTACATTATCTTACAAAATAAAAATCTGCATTAATTACTAATAATGGCAACATATGTTTGACAAGGGAACTTCTAATTCCATAATTCAGAGGCGGCGTATAAAAAAATATAATTTTCATATGGATTACAACTATTTATATACGACTTAGTATACAAGATATTCCGTATTTTTGATATTTCAAAATACTCATATTCTATTCTATACTCTCTTAAAATAGAAAGTCGGTGGCAACCACTACTAAGTTATATAATTTACATTTCTGGTACACACTCAAATGTATTCCTATAATAGTTGGTTGTGTGCTTTGGTTGAGTGTTGGAATAACCTATGTTCGATCCATGTTGTTTGCAAATAATTTTCTTTTTTCTTTTTTTTTCCACCGCCCACTACCAAGTAATATAGTTTACATTTATAATAGTTGGTTGTCTGCTTTGGTTGAGTGTTGGAAAGATCTATGTTCGATCCATGTTGTTTGCAAATATTTTTTTTCTTTTTGAAATTCATTATAAATTTTTATGTTAAACTACTTTCTTTAAACTATATTACGTATCGTTCCTTTACGTTAAAAAAAAACTATTTTAACGTACATCTTGGTATAAATTTGAGTTTTCTACGTTTCGACGTAAACATTTTTAATAAAAATCGAGTGGGGTTAAATATAATACCTTTCCATTAAAAAAATCATTTTACGTGCGTATTTTTACGTTCCTGTCGGTCTAAATTCGAGTTATTCTACATTTCGGCGTAAATTTTTTGGAAAACAAGTCACGTAAAATATAATATGTTTTTATACTTATTTTATGATTGTTAATTGCTTCGTAAATTTTGTTCTTAATCGAGTGAAATTTAATTGTGGTTTTTTCCTTTTTTAAAAACTCTAATTAATATCTTTTTGTTACACGTATATGTTTTTCCTCTTTACCCGCTATGTTTTCTATGTATGAGTCGAGTCACCTATAATACGTTATAATTGTACGGTATACATTCGATTTATTTGACTTGACTTTACATTTTTATCCAATCTCAATGCTTATGTGGGTTACATTAAGTTTAATCGGATACGTCGAAACACACGTTTTTGTGTGGTTCACGCAACACATACCATTTGAACTAATTCATTCGATGTTTACGATATTCGAAATGTGCGATGTACCCGCGCCGCAACGCGCGCGGGCAATATTACTAGTTATGTGATAATGTTTCACATTTTTTAAAATATGTAGAAAAAATTATAGTAATAGAAAAACCGAGAAAGTTAAAAAAAAGGGTAAGATGTCCCGATCGAATAGAAGCGACAAATATAAAAGAATGACACAAGTGACAAGTCAATGTCCGTATACATCCATCGACTCCTTCAATGAGCTCTAGAAGAAGGCAACATCATTGTCTGTTTCTTATTTTATAATTTTACTTCAGGGGAATGAAAATCATATGTAAACTATGATTGGTCATCTATAAAACAATACACCATATGAAGATTATAGCATATAGACTAATTATGTTTCATGATAATTTGTTTGAGACCAAACAAATATACAAAATTGATAGTTTACTTGTTATGGCTAGGGGCGTAAACTATGGTAACATCGTACATGGGTCGCTTTGATGGGGTTTATGCTTTCGTCGTATGTACGGGTTGGTTTTATACACTATGGTAACCGTCAAATTTTGATACCCAATGATGGCGACTTTAAGGGACAAAAAACTTTCGACAGGCCGAATTTTCAAGAAGAAAAGGAGCTGGGGCAGCTGTGGGGAGGGGGTGGGTTCTATATGCTTCCTTTTGTTTTATTATAATTTGGGAAAAGAGCCAAAATTAGCGCTGACAATTGGGTACCTGTTAAGACACGATTAGACCTGTTTAACTGAAAAATACACCCTTTGACTTTTTTAATTTTTAAAATAATTAAAATTACAATGTTAGGATCTATCATTTATTCATCTTTGTACATAAAACATAAAACTGTTTTATAAACATGAGGTAGAAAGCAGTTAAACGAGTCGTAATCATGTTTGAAACTTATGTGGTGCACGCCGTCAGAAACCTGTTAAACCTGTTAAGACACGATTTGCCAGCCTTAGCCAAAATGGCCAAGTTATGGTCAACTTTTCCAAAATAGCCAAGTCAAACGTCTTGGTGAGACGCCACAAACATGTTCTAGCGTCTTGGCGGCTGACCAACCAAACGTTGCCACGTGTCCGACACAGCTCAGACGTCTTAACGTCTTGGCTGAGACGTTTCAAACGGCTGCTTGAGACGTTTTAAAAGTTGAGCCGATAAGCTTATAGTTTTGCATGGCTTGAGACGTTTGAAGCCGGCTTGAGACGCCTCAACACGGCTTGAGACGTCTGAAATTAGCACGTTTTTAAAAAAAAATTAAGACGTTTCATTAAAACCTTGAGACGTTTCACGGTTTCCAAAGTTCTTTTTAAGTCGTTTCATTCAAACCTTGAGACGTTTGAGACGTTTTCCAAAGTTTTTTTTAAGACGTTTGAGACATTTCCCGTTTTCCATAGTTCTTTTTAAGACGTTTGAAACCTCTTTTTAAATCGTTCACAATTTTCAACCGTGTTATACACAACGTTTTCTTCTTCACCATATCTTCTACCCCATTGGTGTTCACAGCTTCAAAAAATGGGCAGACCCCCTGATTCAACAAACGGGTGTAAGAAGTCATCTACAACGGGTCTAAGAAGTCATCTACAACGGACACAGATCTTCTCCCTTTTAATGGGTTGAGATCGGATTTCCCCTTCCACGTGCTCTGCGGGGTCGATCGGGTTCAAGAACTCATCTACAACGGACACGTGAAGGGTCTAACGGGTTGTTCGGCACTTGATGGTTCTGACCGTTTCCGGTGGTTGATGAGACTTTGGCTAACACAATGGGCTCTCACCAATGTGTTAGCCAGATCCTCTAACATCACCGAAGCCGCAGAACCGCATAACCAAATGTGAACAACCCGTAACATATCACCTAGGCCAATTTAAATGTGGGTTGATGGAACTTACCAGTTCACGACCCATATTTATTCCTAGGTGTTTCGATGCAAATTCCGGAATCAAAATCCGTATCTCCTACCCCGTTTTAAATTTATGGAAGTAGCGATTTGGTGTATTCTAGTTCAAATGATTATGTTTGTATTTTTTGTGTTATGTTTTTTATGTACTTTGTATGCATTCATAATAAAGTTATAAATTTTACTAATTTACGTTTGAATTCTAGTTCAGTTCAGTATAATTCAATGTTAAAGACGTTTCAACAGCCTATTCAATGTTAAGACGTTTCAACAGCCAATTAATTCGTTCAACAGCCAATTAAGACGTTTGAATTTTAGTTAAAAAAATTAAAAATTACATATTTAAAGTTAGAATATGTTAAGACGTTCGAAGTTATGTTAAGACGTTTGAATATTTAAAGTTATATTAAATTAAATATTCATTTAACCAACCCCACTATATATACCCCTAAACACACACAAACACACACACACCGTTCTTCTTCTTCTACTTTCGTTGTTCAACGTTTACAAGCAGACGCGGTTCAGTTTTTGCAGACATGGCTTCTTCGTCGTGGTCCGAAGTTGAGGACATTGCATTGGTGGAGGCTTGGGAGGAGGTGTATACCGATCCTCCTCGTCGAGGGCAGGGGGGTCTATGGGTCCGTGTGTAACAATATTTTGCACAACTCCGTGGCCGCACCGTTGACGCCTTATCTTCAAGGTTTCGGGTATACGGTTGGACTGTAAGAAGTTCGAGGGTTACTACAAATCTGCGGAGGATTCATCCTAGGGCCTTAGCGAGGAGGACAGTGGTAAACGATTAGGGTTTGGATTTAGATGTTTTTTTTTTTTTTTTTTGAATGTAATGTTTTTTTTTCTTTTTATATTTTCTTTTTTTTTTAATGTAATGTTTAGTATGTATTTTATTTTTTAATATAATAATGTTTTATATTTTCTTTAACTGTTTACGGGGTTGGGCTTACGGGGTTGGGCTTACGGGTTTGGGCTTACGGGGTTGGGCATACGGGGTTGGGCTTACGGGTTTGGGCTTACGAGGTTTGGCTTACGGGTTTGGGCTTACACCCAATAATGTTAATGTTAAAAATAACAAGTTTAAGTTATGTTATAATAAATATTTATTAAAATTGTATAACAAGTTTAAATTATTTTTCATATTTTTAAGTTTTTGAACATGTTTGTTTGAAATAATATAGTTTAATATAACGAGTATATAAATACAATATAACTTCAAGTTATATTAGCTCCGAGACGGAGGATAAACTGGTTAAGACGTTACGGTTATACACGAGTGGCGCGGGTTCGAGTCTCACTAAGGGCCGGTTCTTTAAAGAAGACCCCCTTTTTAAGATCTGATTTTAAAATTACATTTTGGTCCCTGTACTAACATATTTTACATAAATGGTCCTTGAGGTTTCGAAAATTACATTTGGCTCGTTCTCATATTTTCGAAAATTACATTTAACTCGTTCTCATATTTGTATGAATCGGGTTTGGCGTGGGTTCGATACCTGGCTGTCCCATTTTTTTATTTTTCATATTTATAAGTTTTTAAATATTGACTTTTAAACAATAATAACTTTAAATTACCAAAGTTATTACATCCTAAAAAACGATACAAGATAAATTTAAATAACATCCTAAAAACGCTAGCTAAATATAATTTTTCAAAGTTTCAAACACTGAAATGTGTTCAAAGTCCTCGTCATAAGCAATTGGTAAAATCTGATTATTTCCATCCACGACCACTGCTAAAAACAACGTCCCTTTAAATTCACCCTTTAGGTGTGCCGCGTCAATGATAACGACTGGTCTTAGATTAAACATAAAGCTACGAATCTGAAAATTAATGATAACAAAATAAGATCAAACCCATGTTATTCTAAAAAAGTAAGAACAAGTACAAACGAAAAGGTGTAACTTACCGCAGCACCTAACGCAACAAAAACCATTTCAAAACGACTCTGCTCATCAACCAAGATGTGAGTAATGCTTCCAGGATTTGCAAGCTTCAAATTGTAACAGTATATTGGTAGTTCGGCAAAAGAGTCTCGGGTTGTTCCTTGTAGAAGTTCAAGTGCATGGCTTTTAGAACGCCAAGCTTGAAGGTTTGTTATCTCAACCTCGAACCTTTGTCTAAAATCTTTGACAATCTCTTTCGCTCGATATATCCTACCACTGTCTTTTAGTTGTTCCTTTAAAAAGTGACCCAAAACCTTTGGGTTAGCCTGACGGAAATGTGGGTGTGTTTGCGTCTTCGAACAGGTGTGTTTATCATTCATATGTTTAACAAAAAATAAACTACCACCAGGAATAGCATATGCCTTAAATCGCCATTCACAACTATCACCCATGCATGACACCTCATACCGTGTCTTAGATGATCTATCAACTTTAAACTCGAAATGCTCTAACAAACATTTCTTTCCCAACTCAAGCTTCATCTCTTCTTTGTTATTGAATATATGACCGGCCTCAAACACTATAGATGAAGAAGCTGGTTCGTTGTTAGACGTGGATGATTTTTCAAAATTATTTTCTAAAATAGGACACTCATCGTTTAAAACATCAACACTTTCTTTTACTGAAATATTTAGATCTGGAGTTTTGAAGTGGTTTAAAGAAGAAAAACCAGAGGAACCAACACCAGACTCTTGAATAATATATAATTTATAGGGTTAATGGATTTAAACACCCCCAACTATTGCCATTTTGCCGATGGCACTCTCAACTTTCACTTTGGCTCAGACCACTCTCAACTTAACACATTGTTTGTCATGGCACCCCCTCGTTAAATAATCACTAACCAGGTTAGTAAAATTAACCTATGTGTCAATTTTATCTGATGTGGCATGTCCTAGGTGTAACAACTCTCATCAAAAGTCATAATTATTAAATTAATTAGTCCAATAGGAAACCCTAATTGAGACACTCAAGTGATTCTGAACAAACCCTAAAATTTTCATAATTTTCAGAATCAGGATTAGGGCCCCTAAAACTCAGGGGGGGTTAAACCCTATGGACGATTATCCACTTAAAACGTTGGCAACAAGGAATTTTCGAAAACTGTTGACTCAGCAAACCTACCCATGCACGTAGCTACCCTATGGTAGAAAAGGGGGCCTCGCGTCACGCGAAGCCAAGGGCCAGACCCCTCGCGTCACGCGAGGGGGGTAAAAATTTACCTATAAATAGTGGGGTTTGGGACTGGAATCTGGGCACTGAAACGACGTTCAAACTCCAATTCTACACTGAGTTACGTTCGAATTACTACACAAACACACACTGATCTCGAAATTCTGCTGCAAAACAGGGTATTAGCACAATCGCTGCTACGATTCATTTTCCGACGATCAATATATCCAATGGATGTTTAAGTGCCGCCCACATTAGGGTTATACTTTGTCGTTCGTCATTAATTTGGCGGATCATCGTTAATTCGATGGATGAAGTATTATACTTTGTCGTTCGTCATTAATTTGACGGATCATCGTTAAATCGATGGATGAAGTATTGCACTTTGTCATTCGTTGTGAAAATTTGATCTCGTGAGTTATCGTAAATTGCTGGATTGATTACTAACCCAGTTTTGTGTGCATTGTTATTTAAATTAGGTTAACAAGGCTAAATCATAGACTAAACTCTGTCCGTATTAAAACAGCAATGTGAGTCATTCTTTCTTTTTATCAAATTTGTTTATAAAAGCATGTTATTTTCAAAGTTATAATTACGGGGATTAAGTCTTTGTAATCACCAAGTTACAGCCGGTATGTGGGGTTTTGTATACATTACTTGATAATCGTCACCATTGGGGCAGCCAATTGGGGGATATGACCATAGTCACAGATTCGGTCGAGTGACAAATACCGTGGGTAGTTGGTTGATAATAGAAACATTGTAATCGCTCTTAATACTGTAAATTATAACAAATGTGTCATTTTAGTAAATAGAATGATTCACTCAGTATTTCCCGCTGACAAAACCTTTTTCAAACATGTTTCAGGTGATCTGTTGTAATTCAGGAAAAAGTGCTGAGGAACATTTCAAGCTTAAGATAGTGGCTCATTATAAAAATAAAGAAATAAGTTTTGTAACATAACGATTTTATAGTAAAATCATACTATTGTAAATTATCGGGGTTTTACCCCGAATTGTGAAATAAAATAATCGGGGAAAAATTTTAGCTTTAAACGATCCTGATAAAAAAAAAACTTCCGCTGTTAAACTTAATCAATTAAATACCGCAGTATTTCTGTCCCGTGGCTCCTGAAACGGGTCAAACCGGGTCGGGGGCCGTGACAGAAAAAGGTGGTATCAGAGCCACTGAGTTAAGCTAATTAAGTATTTAGAAATACTTAATTTTTCCTGATTACTATTAAGTGATTATGTGTGTTATTAACTGATTATATGTTAGTTACAGTATGGGTAAGCAAAAGCTAGCGAACATCTATCTTAAATTAGATAGATCATCCAATGAGAAGGGAAGTTCATCCCGAACCAAATCCTCGAATCAGGCTGAAATTCCTAAAGAAGGAATATTTGTGCGAAAGGCACAATACGAGGAATCACTTTCTCCTAAAAAGTGGGAGATGATTATTAAGAAAAGTAAAGAGAAAATCCAAGAAAAGAAGATTAAACGGGAAACTCAGGAATTAATTGATAAATCACCTTGGGAAGATAAGCTAGATGAAAAATGGGCAAATTTATATATGCTAGCCACAGTAGCAGAAAATATAAATCTTTAAATATTTTAAAGTTTTAGCACCTTACCCTTACAATCTAGAAACCCTGTGCAATAAATAAATTTCAAAATCTAAGTGTGTTTTCCAGTTATCTTTGTAATAAATTAGTACACAGTATGTAATAAATTAAACGGTTATTTATGAATTTTAACTTAGTATTTTATGCATTTTTGCATATATGCTACATCAGCATGAGTGGGATATCTGAAGCTTTTCAGAACCTTAATCTTTACCCAGTAAATATCGAAGCTTCCAAAGAATATACTAGCTACTTTCCCGATGTAGAACAACCGATAGAATTCAAGGTTCCACCTGTGAACAAACCAAAACGAAAGAAAAGAAGTTATGTAGGATGGAGGAAAATACGTAAGAAAAAGCCAGCTACAAAACTTCCCAAAATAAATAATCCTTTGAAAAAGGGAAAAGAAATTATAACCGGAGAAAGTTCCAAACAACAGGAAATGGAAACTGAAGACAAGGAGGAGGTTAAGGAGATAGGAATACAGATAGAGGAAGGTACTAAAGAAATAGTAATGGAAGTTGGGCAAGGTTCTAGACCAACTCGGATAGAAATCGGAGAGAGCTCCAATCAAAACCAGGGAAGGACCTTTCAAGATGAGATAGATTTCCTATTGGCAAGTTGTGAAACAATTCAGCCTGTCAATAATAATAATAATAATATTTTTAATTATCCTCTTGAAAACCAACTCCCTATGAATTGGGAACCAGCAATTCCAGACCCAATAGTCCACTCTCAACCCATAGGAATGGACGAATGGTGGACAAACGATTGGCAATTCCAAAATATTGTCAACGATCCTTACTCTTTTCTTCCACAATTCGATCCAGAACCCCTACCTAATCCACCCATGAGTAATGAAAACATGGCTGAACTTCGCCACTTTGGTGAAGAGTTGTTTGATGCTGGAACTAGAATCAGGGAAATAGGGAGACAGATTGCCTGGAAGTACGATGAGAGGGAACTGCGTTTTTAGAACAGCAAGTGACGAGAGATAGTACGATGATAAAACAATGGTTGTATAATAGTAATAAGTAAAATTAGTCTGTAAACAACGAATAAAACTCTGTAAGATATTTGCGAGTAATGATGCATACTATACTAGATATAAAATGAAATCGAGAAATCGATTGTTTTGACTATACTTGTATTGTAAAATTTTCTGATTGTTTGTATATAATTATTATTTAGCAGATACTAATAAAATTTATATATACATTATCAGATGGCAAACATTGATAACGAACCAGTAAATGAAGTTAATCAGTCTGAACACCATTCAAGAGATCAATATATGACTCGGCAAGATATCGAAAACATTGTTGCTCAAGGGATAGCCAATGCTATTCCAGCATTTGTCGCTGCTATAAAGAATCCAATCAAACCGCAACAAATTGTTCCTAGTAAACAGATTACTGAAGATAACTTCAGTAATAGTGTAAATGGAGGCAATAATCATGTTAATCATAATAGGGAACCACATCAAGCTCCATTACCTAAGAAAATGAAAACTGCAACGCCTGGTTTCACTTTCAAAGAATTCCTTGCTTGTAAACCCACTGAATTTGCAGGCAATGAAGGAGCAACTGCATCACTGCGTTGGTTAGAGAAAACCAAAGCAGTCATTGCAATAAGTAAATGTGGTAAAGATGATCAGGTCATGTATGCATCAAATCTCTTCAAGGAAGGAGCACTTGAATGGTGGAACACTGTGTTACAATCAAAAGGAAGAATAATAGCTTATGCTATGACTTGGGAAGAATTTAAGGGTTTGGTGGAAAGAAAATTCTGTCCCGAGTATGAAAAGGAACAGATGGCAAATAAGTTTCTAAATCATCGGATGATGGGTGTAGATTGTCGTGGTTATACCTCGACATTCTTTGAATATGCTAGAGTAGTACCAACACTGGCTTCGCCAGAACCGGTACTCATTTCTCGCTATATTTGGGGGCTAATCCGCGAAATCCGCAATATTGTTAAAGCTGCGAGACCTCGCACTATCGATGATGCGGTAGAATTAGCTAATACTCTAACCGATGAACTGGTGCGCACAAGAGATGAAAATAGGAAAAAGGAACTAGCTCAGAAAATTACCCAAGGATTTCGTGTGGGTAATAATAACAGCTTCAAGAGAAAAGGAACAGGGCAATCTTCAGCTCCGTCATTTTGCAGGAAATGCAAAAAGAAACATTATGGAAGATGCGATATCACTTGCAATTTTTGCAAAATTGTAGGACATCGTGAAGAAAACTGCAAAAAGAAGACTGTAATCTGTTTTAACTGTGGAGAAGCAGGGCGTTATAAAACAGAATGTCCTAAATTGATCAAGCCAGTAGATAACAAACCCAAGGCGACCGAAGGAACTACAAAGAAGAATGCCAGAGCATTTCAGCTGACCACTCAAGAAGCAGAACTCATTCCGGATGTGATAGCGGGTACGTTCTTAGTTCACAACGTGTACGCAAAAGTATTATTTGACTCTGGTGCAAACCAAAGTTTTATAAATACTTCATTCTGCCAAGCTCTTAGTTTACCTTTAACCAATATTAGGCAGATTTTTACATTTGAAACAGCAGACGGAAATTCAGTTAAAATAGATAAAGTTTTGCAAGAAGGAAACATAGAACTTTTAGGACATAAATTCTCTGCAAAACTATTGCCGATGAATTTAGCCGAATTTGATGTTGTATTAGGAATGGATTGGTTAGTAGCCAACCATGCTAGAATCCTTTGTGATCAGAATTCCATAGAAATTCAATCAAGCACCGGAGAAGTGATTAGGATTACAGGAGATAAACCACGTAAGCCCATGAAGTTCATATCAGTAATGAAAGTTGCTAATTATGAACGAAAACAAGGAATAGTGTATATGATTTCGGTAATCATTAGCACTAAGGGTAAAGATCTTAAGGAAATACCAGTAGTCTCAGCATATCCTGATGTATTTCCAGAAGATTTACCGGGATTACCTCCAGATAGGGAAGTAGAATTTAGGATTCATCTAATTCCAGGAACTACACCGATAGCCAAGGCACCTTATCGGTTAGCACCCACAGAAATGTTAGAACTGAAAAAGCAATTAGATGAATTACTAAGTAAAGGATTCATAAAACCTAGCTCATCCCCTTGGGGAGCGCCAGTGTTGTTTGTAAAGAAAAAGGATGGTTCAATGAGAATGTGTATCGATTATAGAGAATTGAATAAGGTTACAATTAAGAATCGATATCCATTACCTAGGATTGATGATCTTTTTGATCAACTTCAGGGGGCTAGATATTTTTCTAAAATAGATTTACGCTCCGGATATCATCAATTGAAGGTACAAGAAGAAGACATACCTAAGACTGCTTTCAGAACTAGGTATGGTCATTACGAGTTTACAGTCATGCCCTTCGGATTAACAAATGCACCTGCAGCATTTATGGACATGATGAATAGGATCTGTAAACCGTATTTGGATAAATTTGTAATTGTCTTCATAGACGATATACTTATTTATTCCAAAAGTCAGACAGAGCATTGTGAACATCTTCATGCACTCTTAACTTTGTTAAGAAAAGATAAGTTGTACGCCAAATTCTCGAAATGCGAATTTTGGCTAAAGGAAGTGCAATTTTTAGGACACATGGTGAATCATAAAGGTATTCATGTAGATCCTGTTAAGATAGAGGCAATTACCAATTGGAAGGTTCCACAATCCGCAATGGAAATTAGAAGTTTTATAGGATTAGCTGGGTATTATAGACGGTTTATTAAGGATTTTTCCAAGATAGCTGTATCATTAACTAAGCTAACCTGTAAAGCCACTAAGTTTGAATGGGGACCCAAACAAGAAGAAGCTTTTAAAATATTGAAACAGAAATTAACCCATGCTCCAATCTTAGCCTTACCAGAAGGAACTGAAGATTTTGAAGTATATTGTGATGCTTCAAAATTAGGATTTGGATGTGTGCTTATGCAACGCAAGAAGGTAATTGCGTATGGATCAAGGCAATTGAAAAAACACGAAGAAAACTATACGACTCATGATTTAGAATTAGGAGCCGTAGTTTTTGCCCTTAAGATTTGGAGACATTATCTGTACGGAAGTAAGTTTACTGTCTATACAGATCATAAGAGTTTAAGATATATATTTAGGCAAAAAGAATTAAACATGAGGCAAAGGAGATGGATGGAAATCTTAAGCGACTACGACTGTGATATTCAGTATCACGAAGGAAAGGCAAATGTAGTTGCAGATGCCTTAAGTCGTAAGTATTATGAGAAACAACGACGGGTTCGTGCTCTCAGATTAAATCTACAAATAGATTTAATGGAACAATTGAAAAATGTTCAAACTACAGCAATCAAGGATAATGCTGAAGGAATGAAAGGACGAATCAAGGAATTAGAACAAGGAGCAGATAGAATTTGGAGATTCCACAAAAGTAGAATTTGGGTACCTAAGCAGGGAGACTTAAGACCTAAGATTTTAGAAGAAGCTCATAAATCTAGGTACACTATGCATCCAGGAAACAATAAAATGTACCAAGATTTAAGAAAGAACTTTTGGTGGATAGGAATGAAAAAGGACATAGCCAGCTATGTTTCTAAATGTCTTACTTGTTCACAAGTTAAGGCAGAACATCAGAAACCATCAGGATTACTACAACAATTAGAAATGCCAGTATGGAAATGGGAACTTATAACAATGGATTTTGTTACTAAGTTACCCAAAACCAGAAAAGGTAATGATGCGATTTGGGTAATTGTGGATCGATTAACCAAATCTGCTCACTTTCTACCTATGAAAGAAACCTTTAGCATGGAAAGATTGGCAAAGTTGTATGTAGATGAAGTTGTATCCTTACATGGAGTTCCACTCTCCATTGTATCAGATAGGGATAGTCGTTTTACTTCCCATTTCTGGAAAAGTTTCCAGCAAGCTATGGGAACTCGACTAAACCTAAGCACTGCATATCATCCCCAAACAGACGGACAAAGTGAAAGGACAATCCAAACTCTAGAAGACATGCTCCGAGCATGTGTAATAGATTTTGGTGGAAGTTGGGATGATCATTTACCATTAATTGAATTCTCCTATAACAATAGTTATCACTCAAGCATTGAAACTGCTCCATTTGAAGCACTATATGGAAGAAAGTGCAGAACTCCAGTTTGTTGGGCAGAAATAGGAGAAAGTCAATTGTCAGGTCCTGAAATTGTGCAAGAAACGACTGATAAGATTACTCAAATCAAAGAAAGGCTGAAGACGGCTCGAGATCGCCAGAAGAGTTATGCAGACAATAGAAGCAAGCCGCTAGAATTCCAAGTGGGAGACAAGGTACTATTGAAAGTTTCTCCTTGGAAAGGAGTTGTTAGATTCGGTAAGAAAGGAAAGTTAAGTCCAAGATACGTAGGACCATTTTCAGTGATCCAACGTATAGGACCAGTAGCTTATCGTTTACAACTACCAGAAGAACTAGTTGGAGTACATGATGTATTTCATGTATCCAATCTCAAGAAATGTCTAGCAGACGAATCTCTGGTAGTACCTCTTCAAGACATAGAGGTAAACGAAAAGTTAAAATTTGTAGAGAAACCTATTCAGATAGAAGACAGAAAAGTGAAGTTTCTCAAGCACAAACGCCTAGTGCTAGTTAAAGTAAAGTGGGACTCAAAAAGGGGAGCTGAATACACGTGGGAGCTGGAATCAGAAATGAAGCGAAAGTATCCTCATTTATTCCTGTAAATCTCGAGGACGAGATTTTTATTAAGGTGGGGAGAATGTAACAACTCTCATCAAAAGTCATAATTATTAAATTAATTAGTCCAGTAGGAAACCCTAATTGAGACACTCAAGTGATTCTGAACAAACCCTAAAATTTTCATAATTTTCAGAATCAGGATTAGGGCCCCTAAAACTCAGGGGGGGTTAAACCCTATGGACGATTATCCACTTAAAACGTTGGCAACAAGGAATTTTCGAAAACTGTTGACTCAGCAAACCTACCCATGCACATAGCTACCCTATGGTAGAATAGGGGGCCTCGCGTCACGCGAAGCCAAGGGCCAGACCCCTCGCGTCACGCGAGGGGGGTAAAAAATTACCTATAAATAGTGGGGTTTGGGACTGGAATCTGGGCACTGAAACGACGTTCAAACTCCAATTCTATACTGAGTTACGTTCGAATTACTACACAAACACACACTGATCTCGAAATTCTGCTGCAAAACAGGGTATTAGCACAATCACTGCTACGATTCATTTTCCGACGATCAATATATCCAATGGATGTTTAAGTGCCGCCCACATTAGGGTTATACTTTGTCGTTCGTCATTAATTTGGCGGATCATCGTTAATTCGATGGATGAAGTATTATACTTTGTCGTTCGTCATTAATTTGACGGATCATCGTTAAATCGATGGATGAAGTATTGCACTTTGTCGTTCGTTGTGAAAATTTGATCTCGTGAGTTATCGTAAATTGCTGGATTGATTACTAACCCAGTTTTGTGTGCATTGTTATTTAAATTAGGTTAACAAGGCTAAATCATAGACTAAACTCTGTCCGTATTAAAACAGCAATGTGAGTCATTCTCTCTTTTTATCAAATTTGTTTATAAAAGCATGTTATTTTCAAAGTTATAATTACGGGGATTAAGTCTTTGTAATCACCAAGTTACAGCCGGTATGTGGGGTTTTGTATACATTACTTGATAATCGTCACCATTGGGGCAGCTAATTGGGGGATATGACCATAGTCACAGATTCGGTCGAGTGACAAATACCGTGGGTAGTTGGTTGATAATAGAAACATTGTAATCGCTCTTAATACTGTAAATTATAACAAATGTGTCATTTTAGTAAATAGAATGATTCACTCAGTATTTCCCGCTGACAAAACCTTTTTCAAACATGTTTCAGGTGATCTGTTGTAATTCAGGAAAAAGTGCTGAGGAGCATTTCTAGCTTAAGATAGTGGCTCATTATAAAAATAAAGAAATAAGTTTTGTAACATAACGATTTTATAGTAAAATCATACTATTGTAAATTATCGGGGTTTTACCCCGAATTGTGAAATAAAATAATCGGGGAAAAATTTTAGCTTTAAACGATCCTGATAAAAAAAAAACTTCCGCTGTTAAACTTAATCAATTAAATACCGCAGTATTTCTGTCCCGCGGCTCCTGAAACGGGTCAAACCGGGTCGGGGGCCGTGACACTAGGTGTCAATTATACTCATTCGGGCCACTAATGAATCATGTGCATGCTGATATAGTCATACTCAGATTGGATCTACGGCCTCATCCAGAAATTGCATTGCCTATCATCATCATCAATGAATACCGACCGAATCACATATACTCATTTTCTTCTTTAAAACCCCCAATCCCTAATAAGAACTGATTTGAAAAACCCTAATCCTAAATCATAACAAAATCAGACGCACCATGGATCTAATCCATCATCAACATACGATTGGGTCACATGTCGGTCCAGTGAAAATCTCGGGCCAGTGAAAATGGAACTGCAAACACAGACAAGATACATAGGGGGTTTTCCTTGAATACCTTATTGAAACCTGAAACCTTATCACTCCAACCCGCTGCTCTCTCTCTCGTTCTATCGAACAAACACCACCGCCGCCGCAACGGTGGTTGTTCGCCGTCGAAAATTCGTCAGGGGGCGGGGCTGTCGGCTTGCGGTTAACCGACGGTGAGAGAGAACAGAGGTTGCAGGTTATTGTTGTGCGTGTTGTGTGTCGGAGGAGTGTTGTCGCCGGTCGGAACTCTCCATTTCCGGTCGCCGATGAGAGATCGAGGGAGAGAGTAGGTGTCGGCCAACTGTTCATCCGAGAGTGAGGGATGAGGGTAAGAGCTCTGATGTTTTTTTGAGAGGGGGGTATCGTCTGGCCGGAAACACCACCGGCATCAACGCCGATTCCGGGTGTGGGTGTAGGTGTAGGGGATGATCGAGAGGGGAAGGGATGAGAGTAGCAACATCAGCATGTGTGTGTATATTGGATCTGTGTGTGGGTATGGTTTTTTAAATACAGTGCCACATCAGCATGTGTGTGTATATTGGATCCATCAGCATGCCACATCAGCAAATATTGGCCACGTCAGCAAAAAGAACTAACCCAGTTAGTGTTTATTTAACGACAGGGTGATACAGCAACCTAAGTGTTAAGTTGAGAGTGGTTTGAGCAAAAGTGAAAGTTGAGAGTGCCATCGGCCAAATGGCAATAGTTGGGGGTGTTTAAATCCATTAACCCTAATTTATATAATTCAAAAGGATTCTTCATCGCCAAATAAAAAAAAATCTAACATCTCGATCATTAATTATATCGATCGGATCAGTAAACGTAGACATCCGGTATGACAACCGTGTAATGTTTGGAGTATCACACATCTTAGAAAGATAGTTTAAAAAACTATTATATGAATGATCTGTTTCAATTTCTAAACCACGTCTCCTTGAATCGCCATCAGTAACATACTCAATGTTTCCGTTAATGACATCCCACGTCCCCCCAGTATAAATAACAAACTTGACCCTCATGTTGTGAGATAATTACTAAAAAACAAACTTTTTGAATCTTTAAATAAGGGACCCCTTTAAATAAATGCAAAACGTCTTAAATTCCTACAAAAATGTCTTAAACTCGTACAAAAACGTCTTCAATTCGTACAACAAACGTGTTAAAATAAGAAATCCGGCTCGAGCTGATGTAGCCGGCTAAAGAGAGTGAAATGGCTCAAGCCGGGCGGAAACGTCTCAAGCCGTCTGGAAAAATGGGCAGCCATAACGAAACGTCTCAAGCTGTCTGAAACGTCTCAGCCAAGACGTCCAGACGCCTGACTTTACTGTCGGACACGTGGCAGCGTTTGGTTGGTCAGCCGCCAAGACTCTAGAACATGTTTGTGGCGTCTCCCCAGGACGTTTAACTTGGCTATTTTGGAAAAGTTGACCATAACTTGGCCATTTTGGCTATTTTCCCTTATAATTTTGGTAAATTACACAAATATAGTAGAGTAAACTGCCATCTTGGTCCCTGTGGTTTGGCCAGTTTTGCCACTTTAGTCCAAATCTCAAACTTATTACATCCAGGGCCCTGTGGTTTGATTTTTGTTGCCATTTTGGTCCAAATTTCAAATTTGACTAGAATTCCCAATTTCAACCCTCTGTTTTGTCCTTATATCCAGGGGTATTTTTGTCATTTTGGTTTTATTGTAAATGATTATTAATCCAAACACCCCCTAAACTGATTATAAATCCCAAACACCCCCTAAACTCTGATTATAAATCCCAAACACCCCTTTCTCTGCACTCTCCCTCTCTCTCGCTCTCTCTGAACTACCACCACCACACCACCACAACCACCACCCCCACCACCGTATCATCACCACCACCAACCCTGCTCTCTCTACTTCACTCATTCAAGAACCCTAGCCAATATCATCAGCCGCTACCTTTCCCTATTCCCCTCATCTCTTGTCTGCAACACCCCCCATGAATTCCCGACTGTGAGAACCACCGCCACCACAAAACCCAAACCCCCACCCCTGCTACCTCTGTGAGAACCACCGCCACCACAAACCCACCACCACCGAATTAACACCCAATCAGACACATCCATCACCCATTAACACCCTAATCAGACACATACACATACACACACCAACAACAATAATGCCACTGCAGAACAACAACAAGCACCACCACCTCCACCACACCTCCGCCACACCTCAGCCACCAATAAGGCAGAGATTAAGGTGAGGTCGGTTGCCTTAAAACCACATCAAAATCATCAAATCGGTGAATGTATGAACATCAAAATCATCAAATCGGTTGCCTTAAACCCACATCAAAATCACCACCACCACCATCGCTCTGCCGCCAAAATCATCAAATCGGTGAATGCTGAATTCTTCTGCGATTGAAGAACATCCACCTCCATATCAGTATTATCCACAGTTCCCGCCTGAAATTTAGGATCCAGACGACCTAGTGGAGCGCCGATTAGGGAGGGGTACGGTTGGAATAGGCTTCAAGGGGTCAGGAGGGAGATCTGGTGGTATAGAACCACCATTTGAAGGCATCATTTAGCTGGGAAACAACAATCGGACAAGCAAATCAACGGGAAGCAGGAGGATTTGTAAGGCCGGCTACAGAGAGAAACTAGAGAGAGAAGTCTGCACAGGAGTCCATCGGAATCGTCTTGGCAGATCGTCGGAGAAGATTTTTAGGTTTGAGAAGATGAACTGAGAACAGGGGTTGAAGATGATGATGTAATGGTCTGAGTTTTAGGTTTGAGAAGATGAACTAGAGAGAGAAGTCTGCACAGGAGTTGAAGATGAACTGAGATATTAAGGGGTTTTTATATTCTGTGTTTTTTTAATAATAGAATTACATTAATAAAAATTTAATGCCCAAACTACCCCTTTAGAAAAGGACAAAAAAGGGCATTAAATCAGTCAAAATTCAGAGATTTTAAGTTTTGGACTAAAATGGCAACAAAAACCAAACCACAGGGCCCTGGATGTAATAAGTTTGAGATTTGGACTAAAGTGGCAAAACTGGCCAAACCACAGGGACCAAAATGGCAGTTTACTCAATATAGTATCTTAAAATATAAAAGGGCAAATGGTTATTTTATACAAACTTAACATATTTTGGGTATAAGTTAGTAAGTATTATAAGTGAAACACATTACAATATGACAATTACTTAACCAAAATATAAATATGTAACTTTTTAAGGTTAGACACCAAAATCTGAATAGAATTTATGCTTATGTCAATTTATATGCTCGAAGTTCAACTTAACTTTAAATGAATATAACATTTTAAATGAATATAACATGGTATGCTATTTTACTTCCATACAATGTTTGGATATATGCTCGAAGTTCAACATCAACTTCACTTTAAATAAGGAGTAAATTATATTTTTGCCCCCTGTGGTTATATCACTTTTACTATATTAGCCCAAAATAAAAAAATTTAACATATCTGCCCCCATGGTCTCTATAACTAACCATTTTGGCCATGGGGACAGATATGTTAAAAATTCTTATTTTTGGCTAACATAGTAAAAGTGATATAATCACATGGGCCAAAAACGTAATTTACTCTTAAATAAATATAATATGGTATGGTATTTTACTTCCATATAATGTTTGGAAGCTCTCGTATTTGAAATAGCTTTGATAGAATTTATAAAAATAAAGTTATCATGATTTTATTACAATCAGACAAAAGAAAAGTAATTCTTGACTAAAGTATAATTTTAAAATATTGTATTTATGTGTAAACATAAAATAGATCACATAAAATATTGTAAATTTAAAAAGGATTACAAGTCAAGGGGGTTGGAATGTTGGATCTTGCACAAATAGTACACTATCGTGCAAAGTGAAAAAAAAGGACAGTCGTATTTTTGTAATACAGGAGACTTAGGAAAATCTGGATTGGATACTTGAGTCAAACAAGTTTTATTGGTAATTTTACCGTTGTGTCTACGGGCAAGTGGGTTACTGGGTTTTTTCGGGAATTGGTGGTGGACTCGGGTTACTTTCGGAGTACTCCGTTTGTCCAGTGGTGCCCCAAGAGTGCTCAGGATTGATTATGTTGCCCCCCCCCCCCCCCAAACTTAATTTTCGCTCAGTAGTGGAGAGTATGTAATTTCCATATAGAAATTTTTGGGTATATACGTTTTCGACCCCCTAGTTTTATAGAAATTTTTAGGTCCGGTAACTTCCGCCTCCCTGTCGGAAATCTCAAGCTTCGCCACTGATCCATCCCATATGACACACGTGAGAATTGAACATAAGTCTCCATTGGAAAACCCAAACCTCCTCAAGTAGGGGGACTTACGGTGAGTCTGATGATCACTCATTTTTATGGATATGAAATTATGAATCGTGCATTCAAAACTGAAACTTTTAGATAATTCAGATTTGTATTAAACACACTCGTGACAAGAGATACTCAGATACACAATTACCTTATATCTTCTTTTACGTCTATTGTTTAATAGTTTTATAACCTTTGTTAATCAAGTATCTTGACCAAATACAATCTGTAGTTGTTTTGGAATTGAGTTCGTTTAGAGAAAACTTAAGAGCTTTATGTTATAATATATAATATCGAGATTTAGTTTCATGGACTCTCTTGTCCTCGGAAATCGTCTCTTCTCTTTGCATGTCGTGATACGGTGTCTAAGGGGACCTGGGGTGGGGAAGTATTTCCCCGTGATATTTGTTTTGCACGAGTGATATAATCCAACAAACCACCGTCACCAACAAACTTTAACGCGTGATAAATAATTTCCCTGATAAAATTGACGCGTGATAAATGAAAGGATGTGAGGAGGTGTGAGGGTTTATTGTTGGTTGTTGTGAGTGATGGAATAATGGTTGATGACATGACGGAAATTGATTGGATGTTGTAAGTGATAAATGGGTGGTGACTGGTGAGTGATAACCACCCCTACCCTAACAAAACACTCATTTCATTACATAATCAAAAAGCAAATTCGTTGATCTTGTTTGCTATACTCTTTGTGACTTGATTTCATTGCCCAAATCGTTTAGTAGCATGAGCCTTTTTCATTCTTTATATATGTACATGACACATATAGTATAGTAATATTCAAAATAAGAACAATAAAACAACTGCTACACATTATTGTTTTTCAGTTGGTGAAGCAAGTCTCTCAACAAATACATCCAAAGCTTCCTTCATCCACCAACTCTGGCATACTTCTCTTGCTTCTTCTACTTTCATCTGCCAAACAAAATCAGTTTTAATTAATTACAAATATACTTTAAAGAAAAGAAAAAGCTTCATTTGCGAGTTTTATCTTGGTTTATGTTATATTATTGTTATTAATCATATTCTACTAATGATCCGTCTAAACTTTTTCTTATCAGGGTTACTCTTCATGGGTTAAGTTATTCTACAAATGCTCCTAATTGTAAGAAAGATTTATAGAGTTATAAGTGTCCAATAACCTAAAACCTAAACCCACTACACCACCACCCAAAACCTAAACACCCACCCCACCCCACCACCACCCAAAAACCTAACCCCCCCCCCCCCCCCACCCACCCACCCACACACACCTCCTCTTGACAAATATTTGGTGGGTGATGAGGGGGTTAGGTTTTTTGATGGTAGTGGGTGTTTAGGTTTTTTTTTTTCTTTTTGAAATGAGTTTTTTTAGAAGCTTTGTACCTTTCTTACAATAAGGAGCCTTTATATTTGATTCTAATACTACTTTTCACATATTACAAATATTAAACGAATACTAGATAACACTATCACAATGTTTTTTACCCTAATTAACCTCTACATACCACATGAAATGAAATATGAAACCTTGAATACGCAACCAAACTCTTCATTATGTTTTCTTATTGTATTTATTATGTTTTCATCTTAAAATGTAAATACCTACCCAAACTCTTTGCCTAAGGTTTTTCTCCGGCCAAAGTTCAAGTTGTTCGGCGACAAGCATCGGAAACATGTGGCCTTCACGGTATAATCCTTGGCTTTTGCTCTTAAAACTCCATTTTCCTAATGTACACTGCATTATACGTCATAAAAAATTCCATATTAGTTAAACTAGACATATATTTTCATCATAGTTTATACTCTTAATTTAATTATTTTACGCGTATGTTAGATCAAATACGAGTATACAAACCTGGACTACTCCAACAACACCGGCTTCTTCGAAGCATTCCCGCGAAGCAGCTTCTTCGACAGATTCATCGAGCTCCCAACCTCCCTGAAATTGTCATTTTTTGAAGTACTTTAGTTTTATTAATTTAATGTGGCATGGAAAATGAAAATATAAAAAGTTTCTAATATAAGTTTGAATAGTCTTTGATAAAATTACATATTCAAATCAAGTGGCTTCTCGTTACTTTTTCCAACTATTTTGTATGTATTTTTAAATAAGTTGAATATATTATTAAAAGAAGCAGTAAATACCTTAGGAAACATCATAGCATGGCCTTTCTGCGAGCTGATAACTAGGACTTCAAGCTCACCATTTTCATTTTTATATCTATATGGAATACACCTGCAATCATATCATAAAATATTAATATTAATATCACATAAAATTCTTTACAAGTTTGTAGTTCTAGTCATGCTTCACTTATCACAAAATCGAGATTTATTTATTTTAATTTATTATAGTTACGAATACTGATATGAAAAAGAAACACGAGTGAGTTCTTCACTGCTAGAAAAAGGATTTTCATCGACGAAAAAATCACTTACAAGTAGGTTAAATACCTACGAATCTCCAATGAACATTTAAAAACATTCAAAAAATTCACAGTGTTCGTCGGTAATCCTTTGAGTGGTTTCGTTTTGGAAGATAGAGAGATCAATATGACAGCTGAAGAAAGAAATTAAAATACCCGACAACAAGTCGACGACCCATGTCATAACGTTGCAATTCCCGGCCAGTTCTAGAAACCATACACATCATCTTCGATTTTCGCCTTTCGGGTTGTTTGATTCAAGAAAAAAAGAATGTGTTTTTGTGTGTGGAATAACTAAAAAGAGATGTGTAAGAATATAGTTTTTTTTCCTTTAGAATAGATTTTAAGAAGGTGGTATTTTGTGAATGGATAAGAGAGTTATAAGTTGGTGGTATGGGTGTATGTATATATAGAGGAGGCAGTGGCATGAATCGAATAATTAGTGGTAGGCGGAGGTCACAATCCATAAACACCAACCGGCTACCGTGTTTTTAAGTTGTTACAAATTGAATATTTGATTTGTATTTTAGAACACTCAAGATTGAGCTACTTATTAGTTATTACTGTTATTACTTTTATCTATACACTATTAGATTAGATTTATATTTTAAACCATTTACTATACCTCAAGGATCCAAATAGAATTTCAATTATCATTTGGTTGGTGGGTTGGTGGCCATTGATAAAGAAAAATTTAGATTTAAAGATTTTAAATTCAAGTCTCATATACGGTAGAAATAAAAAAGTTCACATTTCAAAAAGAAAAGAAATCATGAATCACAAGTTAATTCGGATCCCGTAACTATACGTTTAACCAAAATGCCAACTAATGGATCCTAGTATTCTAAGTAAAACCCAAGGTCGATTGTTTTTTTTAGTAAACTTCCGTTTTACTCTCTATGGTTTGGCCACTTTAACGGTTTTACTCAAAACCTTTTAAAAATAGCCATTTTACTCCCTGATCTCTGAAGTGTTTCATGATTTCACTCCCCGCCTCTAACTTCATCGAAATTGTTTATTAACTGAAAGGGTATTTTTGTAACTTCAAATATAAAACTAAGGGTATTTTAGTAAAACTACAAATAAAAGATTATATTATATATTATAATAAAAAATAGCAACACCATCATCTATTTTCTCTCTCTTTACCCTCTCTGCACTATCCCTTCTCTCTCAACCCTACCCAGTCACCATCAGCCCAATCATCACCGTCGGTGACCGCCCACCACCACCAGACATCAGCTTGAAATCAGAACAACCACCTATCTTCTCTCTCTCTATGCCCTCACTCTTCATCCCCAACAACCAGCGCCATCACCACCAATCGCCACCACCTCACCGCCACCTGAATCGAAATCAGAAGCCCAAGTATGCCTTCTTGACACTTTGGTTTTCATTGATTAAACCATCAGATACCCAACATTGGATTAGTTCACCAACATTTATTGAACAGCTTGCTAGGTATAAAAAAACAAAACAGAAAGCATTGCTTTAGAATCTGGATCTGGGGTCTGTCCCTCATTGAGTTTCCAAGAGTCTTGATTGCCAATGGTAACCTACTGAAACCCGCAACAATTTTCCTTGCCGCAGATTCTATACAATTTGAATCAAGTACAGGTCTAGCACTTTGAACGAAAAGATTCTAAGCAACTTCTTCATTCATAAGATTTAACTGAAAAGGAACATCAACAGCCATGTCCCTACAAACTTCATGAGATCGAGTAGTTAAAAGAATCGTACAGCAGGGATCCCATGGTGATATTTTGAATCATTTGTGGAAATGAGTGATGGGTTTATGATAACCGAGAAGGGTTTGATTTTGAAGGTGGTTTGAAATTGGGGCTGATGGTGGCTGGGTAGGGTTGAGAGAGAAGAGAGAGTGCAGAGGTGTCACACCCCGGTATTTCCACATATTACCGGTGGGCCTGGTGGGGAGTATCGTGACGTAGTTGATATCATCATAGTCAATATACTCAATATAATAGCACAACGGAAGGCTTGGTGAATAATTACTATTACAAACCATAGTGTCTGAGTGTCCGAATGAAAGAATATACAGACTTGGTTGTAATAAAGATCCACAGGCGGATCATAAAATAAAATAAAATAAAATAAAATAAAATACATGAAACTGAAATAACAGACTCCAGGTATCTAGGGATTTGCAAGATCCACTTATTTTGACACCTAGTAGCTCCAGCCTATTTACGAGAGGTACCTGTAATCAGTCTTTGAAAAATACGTCAGTTTAAACTGGTAAATACAATTAACTGACTCATTTGAAAAGAGTTTATAAAATTGATTTAGGTACACAAGGCACAAATCATTTACACTTGGGACAATTATTTAATATAATCTTGTATGCCGTTTTACATGTTTGTCATACATATGGGGCCGGTTTGGAAGCCGGTCATGATTAACCGACTCACCACTATAAAACCCTCAAAGGAGTTATCCCCATCATGTGGGTTATTTAGCATTTGCATCTGTCAGGTATATGCCTACACCCCGTGCATAGGTCGTGGTCATTTGCAAATGAAATGAGCCAAGGATATCCAGGACACGGTCGCATTAACCCCCAATACATGTTATCAAACAAAACAGATTAAAAGGGGTTATGTAAATTTATTAATCACAATCCGATTAAATGATTTCATACCCGACCAAGTGGTATTACAATAATACCATATCCCAAGCCCGTATAACGAAAAATAAGTTAAAAGAATTTACCTGAGCTAGATGAAAGAGGTAACTCAACCGTATATTCCTAAAGCCTTATGTAGTACCTTCTACTGTAGCTACTCAATCTGTATGAAAGGTTTAATAACCTATTAGGATACTAACGGGTATTTATTTAAGTCAAGGACTTAGACCGGTTAGTGGGAAAGATACTTTACGGTTCTAAACGCTAGATTAAGCGGAGACCGGAATAGAATGTGGTTTGGACCCGACAAGTTTGGATACTTGTATAAAATGGGTAAACTAAACACATTCTGGAATTTGAGGATTTAATGATAAGGTTAAACCCGTTTCGGCTATTTTACGTAAACTAGTCACATAAACCGATACGAATGCATAATTTGCATGGGTAACCAAATGAATTATATAAAGGTGTCGTATGTTATTATGCTTAGAATATGTTAATACATCAGTAGGATGTTAACATATATGCCCCAAAAGTGTTTAAAACCAAATTTAGTCCCGTAAGGGCATTTTGGTCATTTTAATGATTATAAAAGAGATTTTATAATAAACTGAGGTTCTGGTCTCTGGTAATCAGTAAAAATATTTATTTTATAATATTACATCAGTAAGATATTATACATATGTGAGGTTTACTATTGATGACCAAACTATGTCCCGAAAGGGCATTTTGGTCATTTCACATATCCTTTTAAGGACATTCTTAGAAGTCTGAGTTCATGACTTATACTTACTGTGGTAATAATAAAATTTACTTAAAAGTTCAGTAGGTAATAAGTCTTAGGTGTTAAATATGGTTTAAAACCATACTATGCACCTAATTAGCGTAAAATCGCTAATTGACGATAATTAAGGTATTTTATGTAAA
Organism: Helianthus tuberosus; assembly: GCA_030545235.1. Taxonomy (NCBI): domain Eukaryota; kingdom Viridiplantae; phylum Streptophyta; class Magnoliopsida; order Asterales; family Asteraceae; genus Helianthus; species Helianthus tuberosus. The sequence goes on from JARYGA010056056.1 coordinate 2,085,729, forward strand.
TCTGAGATTTTGATTAGTTGTAATTGTTTAAAATAATTTATTTAATGTATGAAATCAGTAGGAAAAGGTTTGGCACTCAAATCATTTGTTAATTTCATTTTAGGCATGAAAAAGGTATTATCGTCATTTACCGAATTACACAAGAACTCCATGATTTGATCAGTTTATAATCTGACCAAAAATTCTATAAATCCTTAAAAATAATATCTTAACAGTAGGTAATGAGTTTTGGGTCAAAATCCAAGTTTAAACATGTCTTATGCAAGATATCGCAAATTAATTAATAAAAAGCTTCTAATTACGATATCGAGCATAACTTCTGTTTGAGACCAAGAACTGATGTCAAATTTTAGAGACAAGTTTATATATTAGTAGCAAAGGTTTTTGTCCTCTCATATTTCTAAAAATCTCAATTATATGTCAAAAGGGCATTTACGGCATTTATAAGCATAATAACAAACAAGAGCATATAATTCAAATTACTAAGGACCAAGCAATATAACTCCTGGGGGTTATACTACTATATAATATGGTCCTAATGGAAGCTTAAAACATGGGAGAATTAAGCTTAATCGGGTCAGAACTGAAAGTTAAAGCAAAAGTCAAGCTTTTGCGACTTTCGGTTATAAACTGACCTTAAACTGCTAATTGTCGGGTTAGACCTGGTTAAACATGTTCTAATACTAATTACCAAGTTATTAGAATGTTAAAACATAATTTATAACCCCTGGTTTATTAGTTTAAATCATTTTTAAAGTTTATGTCCAAGTTTATTTTTGACCAATTAGTTTGACCCGACAATTAACTAGTCAAACAGAATAATTAGGAGGTGCCCTTTTAAGGGTTAATCACCTACATTAACATGGTCCTATAACCACTTTTATTTCGGTCAGTGACTGGACCATTTATGATTAAACCGAAAGTCAAAGTCTAATTACGATATATTTGACTTTTCGATTTTTAAGTTAATAAAATGAACTAAGCAGGGACTAAGACACTTACATAAGGTCCTAGCTATCTTTTCTACACTTCTTGATCCTCTTCTAATGCTGGCTACCTCCAGAAGTGAGTGTTGTAATGTTTGCAAGTGAATGAGCAAATAATATGTTCAACATGGAGGCCTATTTATACTTGAAATCCTTGATTCAAGATCACTCCAGGTGTAATGGGAGTGTTTAGGATCACCCCAAGTGTCCTAGTGGTATTCTAAAACTGACAACAAGCCCCAAGTATCGAAATTCAGGCATCTAAGGAGGTGGAACAGGCTGCAACCAGCAGCTGTCAAGTTTTCACAGAGCTGGGCATTTTTTGCGGGCCGCGTAAGAATCAGAGAAGGTTTACGCGGGCCGCGTCAACCTTCTGTTCAGGTTAAAAATGTTTCAATTTTGACATTTTCAGTCCCTGGTCCTTATAAACTCAATGTAACCTCATTTTTGGCATGTAAGGCCCTTGTAGTTAGTTTGTAGAGGTTCAAGAGAGTATAACCAAACTCTGTTAGGCCCGGTTTCGTTAATAGATCATCATAAACACAAGTTTCATCATGTTGACACTTTCCACCCAAAGTCTTGAAAAACTTGTATAACGCTCTCGAAACCACGTGATATTTATATCACTTATTCTTGAGAGTATAATTGAATATTTCGAAGGCTCGGGTTCGTTAAAAGGTCACTCAGAGGTAAGAATTAACATGTTGACACGTTTAACCCCTGTAATTCATAATATTTCGATTATTTTCATAAACGGCTTCTTATATCTATTTAATCACTCGTTTAAGAATATATTCTTCATGTGTGGTCAATCAGAGGCACAAGTTTGGCATGTTGACACTTTTAGTCCCTCCGGACACATAGTTTCATCGTTTGTCAACTTTAGTCCTTCAAACTCAATCTTTTACATGATTAGGGTTTAGGACACGTGTCTTCTCATAATTGGACACATTTTTACGTGGTGTTACACCCTCACCCCCTTAAAAGAAATCTAGACCCCGAGATTTACTTAAATAAGTGAGGGTACTCTTGTTGCATAGTGGACTCAACTTCCCACGTATATTCAGGGCCTCTACGGGCATCCCATTTAACCTTTACTATAGGCACGTGCTTCCTTCGGAGCTTTTTAACCTGACGATCCTCGATCGATATAGGTATTTCAACAAACCTCGGGCTTTCATCAATCTGTACGTATTTATGAGACATTGCTAGCGATTCATCTGCTAGACATTTCTTTAGATTACAGATGTGGAACACATTATGAATTCCACTTGGCTCCTCGGGCAAGTTTAACTTATAAGCTACATTGCCGACACATTCGATGATTTTGAATGGTCCAATATATCTCGGGCTAAGCTTGCCCTTCTTATCCACGTACAACTGGGCTATCTTGTCGGAGCTATGAGTCTCCTTAATGGGTAAGAAGTGTGCTGACATAGTCAGTCTATCAACTATAACCCATATAGTATCATTTACATGCCTTGTTTTAGGTAACTTGGTTACAAAGTCCATAGTTACCATCTCCCACTTCCATGTGGGAAGTTGTAACACCCCGAAAATGTAAAACTTTATATTAGAATTATAAAGTTTAAATAAACAAGAATTCACTAACTAGGAATTTTTAACCTAGTTAACTACAAATCTAGAAGTAACTTATGATAGGGTTAAAAACAACTAAACATTAAATAGAAACGAAAGATGAAGGGCCTATGTTGCTAAACTTGAAACTTAATTTCATAAAAACAAAATTAAAACAGACCAAACACACTTTGAGTGTGTCTGGTCGTACAAGAAGCAGGAGGGCGACAAGGGTTCTTCACCAAACCCTAACTCTCACAAAAATTGATCAATTGAAGGTTCAATTCAGCCCAAAATCAAAATCTGAACATAGATTAGTGATCCTCATCACAAGGGGGTTACAAGGTATGTAAAATCTGATGTTAATTCTCTGTTGGAAATTCTCACGAAATTAGGAAAATCTGAAAATTATGATGCATGTTTGTTACTTGGGTAGATTAGAAAAGATAAAGTGTCTAGGAGCAAAACCTAGACAACAATATGTGAAATCATGATAAAATTCTGAAAATTTCATAAACACAATGAAGGTGATTCGTGGGTTTTGTGAGATAATGGTAAACACTAGGATGATAGTGGTTGTTCTAGTAATGTTTGATATGTATGAAGTGATTTCAGAATTTTAGAAGATAAAGTTCATGTAAAATAGTTGATTGATGAAGAATTAAGGCTATATGATAAGTGGAGAACTTGATAATATATAGTGTAAATTTCTGCCCTTAAAGTGTTCGCATAAATGCCTCAAAGAAGGCTTAAATCTGAGAATTTAAGTTAAACCGCACGATTGTGATGTTTAGGCAAAATATGCGAATTGTGAATTGAAAAGAGTTCTAAAAATGTTTTGGTTGAACTCAATAGGAAAGGATACCGGAGCTTCAAGCGGACAAGTCGGTGGCGACTTGCGTTTGAAGGGCGTGCACTAAAGGTATGTAACTTGACCCGTTACATTAATCCAATTGTTGTTAAATTTTGCGAAGTCTCAATTAGGGATAAATATGGTGTTGATTGTAGCGACCATGATCGTTACTTGTATTACTAGTCTAAGAGTGTCAAAGAATCGTTTGGTAGTCGTCAAATTGGGGAATTCCATAAGATGAACCAAACGGGTCGATTAATTGTGCAAGTTGTTGTTTTAGTGTTTTAGAGAATCAAAATAGAGATACTAATCACAAGAGCATTAAACCATGAGATTGGTAAAGAAATGCAAGTGATGAATAGCCCGGGATATTGGGTATAAAGTATCATAAGTTTACTAGTTAAATAGTAGTATTTTGTGTCAAGTAGGAATGGGTCGAATAAATGCATAACGATATATAGACTTTCTGTCCGTAAGATGAAGTTTGGCATGTCCATCGTAATAGGCATGTTAGTAATGAAATTACAGACGTATAGGAAAAAGAATCACTAAAAATGGATTTACGAATCATAAGTTATGGCCATTTTAAGTTGGAACTTGATTAAAATTTGAGCTGGGAATCTGCAGCATCAAACAACTGAACAATCTGTGAAAAACAGGGCCTGGCGTGACGCGAGGGGCCTTGGCGTCACGCGGCGCCCCTTGATCCGAGAAAATTTTATTTTCTTGATTGTTTGACCCTTGGAACTTGTTTGTATCCATTTTAATCTTATCAAAATTAACACTTGTTGTGGTTTTGATCTTAGGTGATGTTGGAAACTAACCGGAAGATGATCGAGCAAGCTTTTGAAGAACCGAACACTATTTACAAGCTTCCGCAATGTTTTAATCTTAAAAAGACTATGTTTATGGGTTGTAAACAATTTGTTAAACAACTTTTGAATGTTCTAACTTAGTCGTTAGTTGACTAAGGTTTATGCTACTTATGAACTTGACTTGTGAAACTTATGTTAATTTGATATCTTTTGTATAAAAATGGCAAAAATTATTATTAAATTCAAGTAAAATTAGACGGGTGTTACAAGTTGGTAATCAGAGCTTAAGGTTGTCAACAAAGTGTTCGGTTCAAGCTTGATCAATTGTCCGGTAAGAATTAACTTATTATGTTAACAAAATATGTCATATGTAAGAATGAGAAAGGAATTGATGTGCATGGGAAGAGCGTGTTAACACACTCAAACCCGGAAAGTGCATTAAATATGAACGGTTAAAGAAAGTTAAGAACTTGGCTAAACCGAAACAAATGAAGCAATGTTATGAATGAAATGTTTAACGTTTAAATGTAAACATTTCAGTTTCAAGATGTCTGATGGAAATAATGATAATCTGGTGCAAACAAGTACCGAACAAATGAAAGAGATAATTGCCGAAGAAGTAGGGAAGGCAATTGAAGGTAGCCTATCCGGGTTTATAGACAAGATTCAAAGCACGGTGTTGTCGCTTGTTGAAGAGCGAGTCAAAAGGTTGGAAGATAATGTCAACCTTATAAAAGAAAAGTCGGGAGAACGCAAAGGGTGTTCGTACAAGGAATTCATGGCGTGTAAACCGCCAATCTATAACGGGGAGGTTGACCCGATAATTTGCCAAAGATGGATAAGTGATGTTGAAGGGGTGTTTGAACGGACCCATCGTGAAGTAGGCGACTTTGTTGCTTACGAAACGGGTCAATTAAGAGGCCAAGCTAAGGATTGGTAGGACAATAAAAAGAAGGAAATGGGAGCCGAAGTGGCGAGGGTTATGACTTGGGACGAGTTTAAGGTACCATTCCTTAAACACCATAGTCCCAAAGCGGTTATTAACAGGATCAAAGAAGAATTTATCCAGTTAAGACAAAAGGGAGAATCAATTGATAAGATCACGGGCATCTTCATGGATAAGCTGAGATTCTGTGACGAGTTACTCACCACTAAAGAGCAAAAGATATACTACTATTACAACATGCTGAGTGCCGAGTACCATGAGTTCATGACTCCGTCAAAGTACGAAACCCTCACGGAGATTATCAACACCGCCCGGGAGCGGGAAATCAAGTTAAAGAAACAGGTTGAAAGGGGTGAACGAAGGGCACATGATGTGAATCCAAGCCCTACAAAGAAAGCTAGAACTGCTGAAACAGGGAAGAATGTGGAGGCTAAAGGCGGGTCGCTAAGTTGTAAAGTATGTGGAAAGGGGCACAAGGGTGAGTGCCGCTTCAAAGACAAACCGTGTCCGGTATGTGGGAAGACGGGGCACACTGCATCGCTATGTCCCGGAAAAGTTTCCGTTTGTTACAAGTGTTATCAACCCGGTCACAAGAAGTCTGAATGCCCCGAGTTGGTGGGAAAGAGAGACACAAAAGAGTCTCCAACAGAAGCTCCCAAAGCGAAGGCTAGGTCCTTCCAACTTACTGCGGCTGAAGCAAAAATAGAACCCGATGTGGTCTCAGGTATATTCACAATTAACTCAATTCCAGCACGTGTATTGTTTGATACGGGTGCGAATAAATCCTTCATTTCGCATGGATTTATTCGACATCCTTCATTTGTATTGATGAAATTATCTGTGCCCTTAGAAGTTGAAATAGGGGACAACAAAAGTTTTATAGTTTGTGATGTTTGTCGAGGCTGCAAATTAAGTATAGACGATGAGGAATACTTGATAGACCTAATCCCGATGTCAATGGGGGAATTTCAAGTAGTCGTTGGGATGGATTGGCTATCTCAGCACCATGCAAAGGTCGTGTGTTTTCGTAAAGAGATAAAACTAACATCTCCGAGCGGGAAACACGTCACCATCTATGGCGAAAAAGGAGGTAACCCCATAGTATGCTCAATGTTGAAAGCTCACAAGCTTATGAAGCGAGGATGCAAGGCATTCATGATATACGCAAATGAGCCCGAGAAAGAATCACGAAAGATTGAAGATGTACCGGTAGTACGAGACTATGAAGATGTGTTTCCGGAGGATTTACCGGGGATACCCCCTGAACGGGAAGTAGAGTTCGGGATCGAATTGATTCCGGGCGCAAAACCCGTAGCTAAAGCACCGTACCGACTCGCACCGTCGGAATTACAGGAGTTGATGTCCCAAATTCAAGACCTGCTTGACAAAGGATTTATAAGGCCGAGTGTGTCTCCTTGGGGCGCACCGGTACTGTTCGTGAAAAAGAAAGACGGAAGAATGCGGATGTGTATCGATTACCGGGAGTTAAACAAACTCACGGTAAAGAACCGATACCCGCTTCCGAGGATAGATGATTTATTCGACCAATTACAGGGTGCGAACTGGTTTTCAAAAATTGACCTTAGATCGGGGTATCACCAACTAAAGGTCAAGGAGGAAGATGTGCCAAAGACGGCTTTCCGCATGAGATACGGACATTACGAATTCCTTGTGATGTCATTTGGGCTAACAAATGCACCCGCGGCTTTCATGGACCTCATGAACCGGGTTTGCAAGCCAATGTTGGATAAGTCGGTTATCGTGTTTATCGATGATATTTTGGTGTATTCTAAAAGCGAAACTGAACACGCACGCCACTTACAAGAAGTGTTAGAGACACTTAGACGAGAAAGGCTGTATGCGAAATTTTCTAAGTGTGCCTTTTGGTTACGAGAGGTACAATTTCTGGGCCACATCATAAGTGCCGACGGAGTATTGGTGGATCCGTCAAAGATCGAGGCCGTATCAAAATGGAATCCCCCGAAGAACCATTCGGAAATTAGAAGCTTTTTGGGGCTCGCGGGATACTATAGGAGATTCATTCAAGATTTCTCCAAGATTGCATCACCGCTAACAAAGCTAACCCGGAAGAAAGAAAGGTTCATTTGGGGTGTCGACCAAGAAAGAGCGTTTCAAACGCTAAAAGAGAAGTTAACACAAGCTCCTGTACTGACATTACCGGACGGGGTTGAAGATTTGATGGTTTATTCGGATGCTTCACTATCGGGGCTCGGATGCGTTTTGATGCAACGGGGCAAGGTTATAGCTTATGCTTCGAGGCAATTGAAGATACACGAGAAGAAATATCCCACGCACGATCTCGAGTTGGCTGCGGTGGTATTTGCCCTAAAAATATGGAGGCACTACTTATATGGGGTAAAGTGCACCATATTCACTGATCACAAGAGCTTGAAATACTTCTTCGATCAGAAGGAGTTAAATATGCGACAAAGGCGATGGCTAGAAACGGTGAAAGATTTCGACTGTGAAATACACTATCACCCCGGAAAGGCAAATGTGGTAGCGGATGCTCTGAGCAGAAAAGCGGACTATGTCCTAATACGTGTAAGATTGATGCAGCTCGTGGTGACCTCGGGTATACTTGAACGTATACGAGAGGCGCAATTAGAAGCAGTGAAAGAGGAAAATTGGAAGAAAGAAAGAATAATCGGTCAGTTGAAAGATTTGTCGGATGGGAATAACGGGTTGAAGACTCGATCCGGAAGGATATGGGTTCCAAATACTTGTGGGGTGAAGACGCTTCTACTTGATAAAGCTCATAAATCCCGATACTCAATTCATCCGGGTGCGACCAAGATGTACAATGATCTGAAACAAAATTATTGGTGGCCTGGAATGAAGAGGGATGTGGCGAAGTATGTGGAAAAATGCTTGACATGTCTACAAGTCAAGGCGGAGCACCAAAAACCATACGGCAAACTCCAACCGTTAGAAATTCCGATTTGGAAATGGGAACATATTACAATGGACCTATTAACCAAATTGCCTAAGACAAATCGTGGTTTCGATGCCATGTGGGTAGTGGTGGATAGATTGATGAAAAGTGCTCACTTCATTCCGATTGGTGAGACTTATACGTCAGAGAAGATGTCAGAAGTTTATACTAATGAGATAATAGCACGTCATGGAGTACCGGTATCCATCGTGTCTGATAGGGATACCCGGTTCACTTTAAATTTCTGGCGAGATTTCCAAGAGCAAATGGGAACCAAATTGTTCATTAGCACTGCGTACCATCCTCAAACAGATGGACAAAGTGAAAGAACAATACAAACATTGGAGGACATGCTACGGGCGTGTATAATCGACTTTGGAGGAAGTTGGGATGTTTACCTACCGTTAGTCGAGTTTTCGTATAATAACAGCTACCATGCTAGCATTAAGATGGCACCGTACGAAATGCTCTATGGTAGGAAGTGCCGAACCCCGGTATGTTGGGGTGAAGTGGGTCCACGTGAACTCGCCCACCAAGATGTAGTACAAGCCACTAATGAAAAGATTGATGTGGTTCGGGCACACTTGAAAGCGACCCAAGATAGACAAAAGGCGTATGCTGATCGAATTCCAGATTGGCGACAAAGTTATGCTGATCGAATTCCAGGTTGGCGACAAAGTTATGCTGAAAGTATCGCCGTGGAAGGGAATAATACGATTCAGAAAAAGAGGAAAGTTGAGCCCAAGATTTATTGGGCCATTCAGAATCACTGAACGGGTGGGTAAAGTAGCTTATCGTCTCGAATTACCAGAGGAGTTGAGTGGGATTCATAGCACATTCCACGTGTCACATCTCCGAAAATGTTTGGCAGACGAAACTGCTCGTATCCACTATGATGATATCGAGGTGGATAACAGCCTCAACTATGTAGTAAAACCAATTGCGGTTTTAGATCGTAAAGAGAAGAGTTTGAGGAACAAAGTGATTAATCAAGTCAAGGTCAAATGGGAGCATAGGAAAGGTTCGGACACTACGTGGGAGTCCGAAGAGGAGATGCGACGTCTCCACCCTACATTATTTGGTACGTACTTCGGTTTCGGGGACGAAACCCTTTTAAGGGGGGTGGACTTGTAACACCCCGAAAATGTAAAACTTTATATTAGAATTATAAAGTTTAAATAAACAAGAATTCAATAACTAGGAATTTTTAACCTAGTTAACTACAAATCTAGAAGTAACTTATGAAAGGGTTAAAAACAACCAAACATTAAATAGAAACGAAAGACGAGGGGCCTATGTTGCTAAACTTAAAACTTAATTTCATAAAAACAAAAATTAAAACAGACCAAACACACTTTGAGTGTGTCTGGTCGTACAAGAAGCAGGAGGGCGACAAGGGTTCTTCACCAAACCCTAACTCTCACAAAAATTGATCAATTGAAGGTTCAATTCAGCCCAAAATCGAAATCTGAACATAGATTAGTGATCCTCATCACAAGGGGGTTACAAGGTATGTAAAATCTGATGTTAATTCTCTGTTGGAAATTCTCACGAAATTAGGAAAATCTGAAAATTATGATGCATGTTTGTTACTTGGGTAGATTAGAAAACATAAAGTGTCTAGGAGCAAAACCTAGACAACAATATGTGAAATCATGATAAAATTCTGAAAATTTCATAAACACAATGAAGGTGATTCATGGGTTTTGTGAGATAATGGTAAACACTAGGATGATAGTGGTTGTTCTAGTAATGTTTGATATGTATGAAGTGATTTCAGAATTTTAGAAGATAAAGTTCATGTAAAATAGTTGATTGATGAAGAATTAAGGCTATATGATAAGTTGAGAACTTGATAATATATAGTGTAAATTTCTGCCCTTAAAGTGTTCGCATAAATGCCTCAAAGAAGGCTTAAATCTGAGAATTTAAGTTAAACCGCACGATTGTGATGTTTAGGCAAAATATGCGAATTGTGAATTGAAAAGAGTTCTAAAAATGTTTTGGTTGAACTCAATAGGAAAGGATACCGGAGCTTCAAGCGGACAAGTCGGTGGCGACTTGCGTTTGAAGGGCGTGCACTAAAGGTATGTAACTTGACCCGTTACATTAATCAAATTGTTGTTAAATTTTGCGAAGTATCAATTAGGGATAAATATGGTGTTGATTGTAGCGACCATGATCGTTACTTGTATTACTAGTCTAAGAGTGTCAAAGAATCGTTTGGTAGTCGTCAAATTGGGGAATTCCATAAGATGAACCAAACGGGTCGATTAATTGTGCAAGTTGTTGTTTTAGTGTTTTAGAGAATCAAAATAGAGATACTAATCACAAGAGCATTAAACCATGAGATTGGTAAAGAAATGCAAGTGATGAATAGCCCAGGATATTGGGTATAAAGTATCATAAGTTTACTAGTTAAATAGTAGTATTTTGTGTCAAGTAGGAATGGGTCGAATAAATGCATAACGATATATAGACTTTCTGTCCGTAAGATGAAGTTTGGCATGTCCATCGTAATAGGCATGTTGGTAATGAAATTACAGACGTATAGGAAAAAGAATCACTAAAAATGGATTTACGAATCATAAGTTATGGCCATTTTAAGTTGGAACTTGATTAAAATTTGAGCTGGGAATCTGCAGCATCAAACAACTGAACAATCTGTGAAAAACAGGGCCTGGCGTGACGCGAGGGGCCTTGGCGTCACGCGGCGCCCCTTGATCCGAGAAAATTTTATTTTCTTGATTGTTTGACCCTTGGAACTTGTTTGTATCCATTTTAATCTTATCAAAATTAACACTTGTTGTGGTTTTGATCTTAGGTGATGTTGGAAACTAACCGGAAGATGATCGAGCAAGCTTTTGAAGAACCGAACACTATTTACAAGCTTCCGCAATGTTTTAATCTTAAAAAGACTATGTTTATGGGTTGTAAACAATTTGTTAAACAACTTTTGAATGTTCTAACTTAGTCGTTAGTTGACTAAGGTTTATGCTACTTATGAACTTGACTTGTGAAACTTATGTTAATTTGATATCTTTTGTATAAAAATGGCAAAAATTATTATTAAATTCAAGTAAAATTAGACGGGTGTTACAAGTTGGTAATCAGAGCTTAAGGTTGTCAACAAAGTGTTCGGTTCAAGCTTGATCAATTGTCCGGTAAGAATTAACTTATTATGTTAACAAAATATGTCATATGTAAGAATGAGAAAGGAATTGATGTGCATGGGAAGAGCGTGTTAACACACTCAAACCCGGAAAGTGCATTAAATATGAACGGTTAAAGAAAGTTAAGAACTTGGCTAAACCGAAACAAATGAAGCAATGTTATGAATGAAATGTTTAACGTTTAAATGTAAACATTTCAGTTTCAAGATGTCTGATGGAAATAATGATAATCTGGTGCAAACAAGTACCGAACAAATGAAAGAGATAATTGCCGAAGAAGTAGGGAAGGCAATTAAAGGTAGCCTATCCGGGTTTATAGACAAGATTCAAAGCACGGTGTTGTCGCTTGTTGAAGAGCGAGTCAAAAGGTTGGAAGATAATGTCAACCTTATAAAAGAAAAGTCGGGAGAACGCAAAGGGTGTTCGTACAAGGAATTCATGGCGTGTAAACCGCCAATCTATAACGGGGAGGTTGACCCGATAATTTGCCAAAGATGGATAAGTGATGTTGAAGGGGTGTTTGAACGGACCCATCGTGAAGTAGGCGACTTTGTTGCTTACGAAACGGGTCAATTAAGAGGCCAAGCTAAGGATTGGTAGGACAATAAAAAGAAGGAAATAGGAGCCGAAGTGGCGAGGGTTATGACTTGGGACGAGTTTAAGGTACCATTCCTTAAACACCATAGTCCCAAAGCGGTTATTAACAGGATCAAAGAAGAATTTATCCAGTTAAGACAAAAGGGAGAATCAATTGATAAGATCACGGGCATCTTCATGGATAAGCTGAGATTCTGTGACGAGTTACTCACCACTAAAGAGCAAAAGATATACTACTATTACAACATGCTGAGTGCCGAGTACCATGAGTTCATGACTCCGTCAAAGTACGAAACCCTCACGGAGATTATCAACACCGCCCGGGAGCGGGAAATCAAGTTAAAGAAACAGGTTGAAAGGGGTGAACGAAGGGCACATGATGTGAATCCAAGCCCTACAAAGAAAGCTAGAACTGCTGAAACAGGGAAGAATGTGGAGGCTAAAGGCGGGTCGCTAAGTTGTAAAGTATGTGGAAAGGGGCACAAGGGTGAGTGCCGCTTCAAAGACAAACCGTGTCCGGTATGTGGGAAGACGGGGCACACTGCATCGCTATGTCCCGGAAAAGTTTCCGTTTGTTACAAGTGTTATCAACCCGGTCACAAGAAGTCTGAATGCCCCGAGTTGGTGGGAAAGAGAGACACAAAAGAGTCTCCAACAGAAGCTCCCAAAGCGAAGGCTAGGTCCTTCCAACTTACTGCGGCTGAAGCAAAAACAGAACCCGATGTGGTCTCAGGTATATTCACAATTAACTCAATTCCAGCACGTGTATTGTTTGATACGGGTGCGAATAAATCCTTCATTTCGCATGGATTTATTCGACATCCTTCATTTGTATTGATGAAATTATCTGTGCCCTTAGAAGTTGAAATAGGGGACAACAAAAGTTTTATAGTTTGTGATGTTTGTCGAGGCTGCAAATTAAGTATAGACGATGAGGAATACTTGATAGACCTAATCCCGATGTCAATGGGGGAATTTCAAGTAGTCGTTGGGATGGATTGGCTATCTCAGCACCATGCAAAGGTCGTGTGTTTTCGTAAAGAGATAAAACTAACATCTCCGAGCGGGAAACACGTCACCATCTATGGCGAAAAAGGAGGTAACCCCATAGTATGCTCAATGTTGAAAGCTCACAAGCTTATGAAGCGAGGATGCAAGGCATTCATGATATACGCAAATGAGCCCGAGAAAGAATCACGAAAGATTGAAGATGTACCGGTAGTACGAGACTATGAAGATGTGTTTCCGGAGGATTTACCGGGGATACCCCCTGAACGGGAAGTAGAGTTCGGGATCGAATTGATTCCGGGCGCAAAACCCGTAGCTAAAGCACCGTACCGACTCGCACCGTCGGAATTACAGGAGTTGATGTCCCAAATTCAAGACCTGCTTGACAAAGGATTTATAAGGCCGAGTGTGTCTCCTTGGGGCGCACCGGTACTGTTCGTGAAAAAGAAAGACGGAAGAATGCGGATGTGTATCGATTACCGGGAGTTAAACAAACTCACGGTAAAGAACCGATACCCGCTTCCGAGGATAGATGATTTATTCGACCAATTACAGGGTGCGAACTGGTTTTCAAAAATTGACCTTAGATCGGGGTATCACCAACTAAAGGTCAAGGAGGAAGATGTGCCAAAGACGGCTTTCCGCATGAGATACGGACATTACGAATTCCTTGTGATGTCATTTGGGCTAACAAATGCACCCGCGGCTTTCATGGACCTCATGAACCGGGTTTGCAAGCCAATGTTGGATAAGTCGGTTATCGTGTTTATCGATGATATTTTGGTGTATTCTAAAAGCGAAACTGAACACGCACGCCACTTACAAGAAGTGTTAGAGACACTTAGACGAGAAAGGCTGTATGCGAAATTTTCTAAGTGTGCCTTTTGGTTACGAGAGGTACAATTTCTGGGCCACATCATAAGTGCCGACGGAGTATTGGTGGATCCGTCAAAGATCGAGGCCGTATCAAAATGGAATCCCCCGAAGAACCATTCGGAAATTAGAAGCTTTTTGGGGCTCGCGGGATACTATAGGAGATTCATTCAAGATTTCTCCAAGATTGCATCACCGCTAACAAAGCTAACCCGGAAGAAAGAAAGGTTCATTTGGGGTGTCGACCAAGAAAGAGCGTTTCAAACGCTAAAAGAGAAGTTAACACAAGCTCCTGTACTGACATTGCCGGACGGGGTTGAAGATTTGATGGTTTATTCGGATGCTTCACTATCGGGGCTCGGATGCGTTTTGATGCAACGGGGCAAGGTTATAGCTTATGCTTCGAGGCAATTGAAGATACACGAGAAGAAATATCCCACGCACGATCTCGAGTTGGCTGCGGTGGTATTTGCCCTAAAAATATGGAGGCACTACTTATATGGGGTAAAGTGCACCATATTCACTGATCACAAGAGCTTGAAATACTTCTTCGATCAGAAGGAGTTAAATATGCGACAAAGGCGATGGCTAGAAACGGTGAAAGATTTCGACTGTGAAATACACTATCACCCCGGAAAGGCAAATGTGGTAGCGGATGCTCTGAGCAGAAAAGCGGACTATGTCCTAATACGTGTAAGATCGATGCAGCTCGTGGTGACCTCGGGTATACTTGAACGTATACGAGAGGCGCAATTAGAAGCAGTGAAAGAGGAAAATTGGAAGAAAGAAAGAATAATCGGCCAGTTGAAAGATTTGTCGGATGGGAATAACGGGTTGAAGACTCGATCCGGAAGGATATGGGTTCCAAATACTTGTGGGGTGAAGACGCTTCTACTTGATAAAGCTCATAAATCCCGATATTCAATTCATCCGGGTGCGACCAAGATGTACAATGATCTGAAACAAAATTATTGGTGGCCTGGAATGAAGAGGGATGTGGCGAAGTATGTGGAAAAATGCTTGACATGTCTACAAGTCAAGGCGGAGCACCAAAAACCATACGGCAAACTCCAACCGTTAGAAATTCCGGTTTGGAAATGGGAACATATTACAATGGACCTATTAACCAAATTGCCTAAGACAAATCGTGGTTTCGATGCCATGTGGGTAGTGGTGGATAGATTGATGAAAAGTGCTCACTTCATTCCGATTGGTGAGACTTATACGTCAGAGAAGATGTCAGAAGTTTATACTAATGAGATAATAGCACGTCATGGAGTACCGGTATCCATCGTGTCTGATAGGGATACCCGGTTCACTTTAAATTTCTGGCGAGATTTCCAAGAGCAAATGGGAACCAAATTGTTCATTAGCACTGCGTACCATCCTCAAACAGATGGACAAAGTGAAAGAACAATACAAACATTGGAGGACATGCTACGGGCGTGTATAATCGACTTTGGAGGAAGTTGGGATGTTTACCTACCGTTAGTCGAGTTTTCGTATAATAACAGCTACCATGCTAGCATTAAGATGGCACCGTACGAAATGCTCTATGGTAGGAAGTGCCGAACCCCGGTATGTTGGGGTGAAGTGGGTCCACGTGAACTCGCCCACCAAGATGTAGTACAAGCCACTAATGAAAAGATTGATGTGGTTCGGGCACACTTGAAAGCGACCCAAGATAGACAAAAGGCGTATGCTGATCGAATTCCAGATTGGCGACAAAGTTATGCTGATCGAATTCCAGGTTGGCGACAAAGTTATGCTGAAAGTATCGCCGTGGAAGGGAATAATACGATTCAGAAAAAGAGGAAAGTTGAGCCCAAGATTTATTGGGCCATTCAGAATCACTGAATGGGTGGGTAAAGTAGCTTATCGTCTCGAATTACCAGAGGAGTTGAGTGGGATTCATAGCACATTCCACGTGTCACATCTCCGAAAATGTTTGGCAGACGAAACTGCTCGTATCCACTATGATGATATCGAGGTGGATAACAGCCTCAACTATGTAGTAAAACCAATTGCGGTTTTAGATCGTAAAGAGAAGAGTTTGAGGAACAAAGTGATTAATCAAGTCAAGGTCAAATGGGAGCATAGGAAAGGTTCGGACACTACGTGGGAGTCCGAAGAGGAGATGCGACGTCTCCACCCTACATTATTTGGTACGTACTTCGGTTTCGGGGACGAAACCCTTTTAAGGGGGGTGGACTTGTAACACCCCGAAAATGTAAAACTTTATATTAGAATTATAAAGTTTAAATAAACAAGAATTCAATAACTAGGAATTTTTAACCTAGTTAACTACAAATCTAGAAGTAACTTATGAAAGGGTTAAAAACAACCAAACATTAAATAGAAACGAAAGACGAGGGGCCTATGTTGCTAAACTTAAAACTTAATTTCATAAAAACAAAAATTAAAACAGACCAAACACACTTTGAGTGTGTCTGGTCGTACAAGAAGCAGGAGGGCGACAAGGGTTCTTCACCAAACCCTAACTCTCACAAAAATTGATCAATTGAAGGTTCAATTCAGCCCAAAATCGAAATCTGAACATAGATTAGTGATCCTCATCACAAGGGGGTTACAAGGTATGTAAAATCTGATGTTAATTCTCTGTTGGAAATTCTCACGAAATTAGGAAAATCTGAAAATTATGATGCATGTTTGTTACTTGGGTAGATTAGAAAACATAAAGTGTCTAGGAGCAAAACCTAGACAACAATATGTGAAATCATGATAAAATTCTGAAAATTTCATAAACACAATGAAGGTGATTCATGGGTTTTGTGAGATAATGGTAAACACTAGGATGATAGTGGTTGTTCTAGTAATGTTTGATATGTATGAAGTGATTTCAGAATTTTAGAAGATAAAGTTCATGTAAAATAGTTGATTGATGAAGAATTAAGGCTATATGATAAGTTGAGAACTTGATAATATATAGTGTAAATTTCTGCCCTTAAAGTGTTCGCATAAATGCCTCAAAGAAGGCTTAAATCTGAGAATTTAAGTTAAACCGCACGATTGTGATGTTTAGGCAAAATATGCGAATTGTGAATTGAAAAGAGTTCTAAAAATGTTTTGGTTGAACTCAATAGGAAAGGATACCGGAGCTTCAAGCGGACAAGTCGGTGGCGACTTGCGTTTGAAGGGCGTGCACTAAAGGTATGTAACTTGACCCGTTACATTAATCAAATTGTTGTTAAATTTTGCGAAGTCTCAATTAGGTATAAATATGGTGTTGATTGTAGCGACCATGATCGTTACTTATATTACTAGTCTAAGAGTGTCAAAGAATCGTTTGGTAGTCGTCAAATTGGGGAATTCCATAAGATGAACCAAACGGGTCGATTAATTGTGCAAGTTGTTGTTTTAGTGTTTTAGAGAATCAAAATAGAGATACTAATCACAAGAGCATTAAACCATGAGATTGGTAAAGAAATGCAAGTGATGAATAGCCCGGGATATTGGGTATAAAGTATCATAAGTTTACTAGTTAAATAGTAGTATTTTGTGTCAAGTAGGAATGGGTCGAATAAATGCATAACGATATATAGACTTTCTGTCCGTAAGATGAAGTTTGGCATGTCCATCGTAATAGGCATGTTGGTAATGAAATTACAGACGTATAGGAAAAAGAATCACTAAAAATGGATTTACGAATCATAAGTTATGGCCATTTTAAGTTGGAACTTGATTAAAATTTGAGCTGGGAATCTGCAGCATCAAACAACTGAACAATCTGTGAAAAACAGGGCCTGGCGTGACGCGAGGGGCCTTGGCGTCACGCGGCGCCCCTTGATCCGAGAAAATTTTATTTTCTTGATTGTTTGACCCTTGGAACTTGTTTGTATCCATTTTAATCTTATCAAAATTAACACTTGTTGTGGTTTTGATCTTAGGTGATGTTGGAAACTAACCGGAAGATGATCGAGCAAGCTTTTGAAGAACCGAACACTATTTACAAGCTTCCGCAATGTTTTAATCTTAAAAAGACTATGTTTATGGGTTGTAAACAATTTGTTAAACAACTTTTGAATGTTCTAACTTAGTCGTTAGTTGACTAAGGTTTATGCTACTTATGAACTTGACTTGTGAAACTTATGTTAATTTGATATCTTTTGTATAAAAATGGCAAAAATTATTATTAAATTCAAGTAAAATTAGACGGGTGTTACAAGTTGGTAATCAGAGCTTAAGGTTGTCAACAAAGTGTTCGGTTCAAGCTTGATCAATTGTCCGGTAAGAATTAACTTATTATGTTAACAAAATATGTCATATGTAAGAATGAGAAAGGAATTGATGTGCATGGGAAGAGCGTGTTAACACACTCAAACCCGGAAAGTGCATTAAATATGAACGGTTAAAGAAAGTTAAGAACTTGGCTAAACCGAAACAAATGAAGCAATGTTATGAATGAAATGTTTAACGTTTAAATGTAAACATTTCAGTTTCAAGATGTCTGATGGAAATAATGATAATCTGGTGCAAACAAGTACCGAACAAATGAAAGAGATAATTGCCGAAGAAGTAGGGAAGGCAATTAAAGGTAGCCTATCCGGGTTTATAGACAAGATTCAAAGCACGGTGTTGTCGCTTGTTGAAGAGCGAGTCAAAAGGTTGGAAGATAATGTCAACCTTATAAAAGAAAAGTCGGGAGAACGCAAAGGGTGTTCGTACAAGGAATTCATGGCGTGTAAACCGCCAATCTATAACGGGGAGGTTGACCCGATAATTTGCCAAAGATGGATAAGTGATGTTGAAGGGGTGTTTGAACGGACCCATCGTGAAGTAGGCGACTTTGTTGCTTACGAAACGGGTCAATTAAGAGGCCAAGCTAAGGATTGGTAGGACAATAAAAAGAAGGAAATGGGAGCCGAAGCGGCGAGGGTTATGACTTGGGACGAGTTTAAGGTACCATTCCTTAAACACCATAGTCCCAAAGCGGTTATTAACAGGATCAAAGAAGAATTTATCCAGTTAAGACAAAAGGGAGAATCAATTGATAAGATCACGGGCATCTTCATGGATAAGCTGAGATTCTGTGACGAGTTACTCACCACTAAAGAGCAAAAGATATACTACTATTACAACATGCTGAGTGCCGAGTACCATGAGTTCATGACTCCGTCAAAGTACGAAACCCTCACGGAGATTATCAACACCGCCCGGGAGCGGGAAATCAAGTTAAAGAAACAGGTTGAAAGGGGTGAACGAAGGGCACATGATGTGAATCCAAGCCCTACAAAGAAAGCTAGAACTGCTGAAACAGGGAAGAATGTGGAGGCTAAAGGCGGGTCGCTAAGTTGTAAAGTATGTGGAAAGGGGCACAAGGGTGAGTGCCGCTTCAAAGACAAACCGTGTCCGGTATGTGGGAAGACGGGGCACACTGCATCGCTATGTCCCGGAAAAGTTTCCGTTTGTTACAAGTGTTATCAACCCGGTCACAAGAAGTCTGAATGCCCCGAGTTGGTGGGAAAGAGAGACACAAAAGAGTCTCCAACAGAAGCTCCCAAAGCGAAGGCTAGGTCCTTCCAACTTACTGCGGCTGAAGCAAAAACAGAACCCGATGTGGTCTCAGGTATATTCACAATTAACTCAATTCCAGCACGTGTATTGTTTGATACGGGTGCGAATAAATCCTTCATTTCGCATGGATTTATTCGACATCCTTCATTTGTATTGATGAAATTATATGTGCCCTTAGAAGTTGAAATAGGGGACAACAAAAGTTTTATAGTTTGTGATGTTTGTCGAGGCTGCAAATTAAGTATAGACGATGAGGAATACTTGATAGACCTAATCCCGATGTCAATGGGGGAATTTCAAGTAGTCGTTGGGATGGATTGGCTATCTCAGCACCATGCAAAGGTCGTGTGTTTTCGTAAAGAGATAAAACTAACATCTCCGAGCGGGAAACACGTCACCATCTATGGCGAAAAAGGAGGTAACCCCATAGTATGCTCAATGTTGAAAGCTCACAAGCTTATGAAGCGAGGATGCAAGGCATTCATGATATACGCAAATGAGCCCGAGAAAGAATCACGAAAGATTGAAGATGTACCGGTAGTACGAGACTATGAAGATGTGTTTCCGGAGGATTTACCGGGGATACCCCCTGAACGGGAAGTAGAGTTCGGGATCGAATTGATTCCGGGCGCAAAACCCGTAGCTAAAGCACCGTACCGACTCGCACCGTCGGAATTACAGGAGTTGATGTCCCAAATTCAAGACCTGCTTGACAAAGGATTTATAAGGCCGAGTGTGTCTCCTTGGGGCGCACCGGTACTGTTCGTGAAAAAGAAAGACGGAAGAATGCGGATGTGTATCGATTACCGGGAGTTAAACAAACTCACGGTAAAGAACCGATACCCGCTTCCGAGGATAGATGATTTATTCGACCAATTACAGGGTGCGAACTGGTTTTCAAAAATTGACCTTAGATCGGGGTATCACCAACTAAAGGTCAAGGAGGAAGATGTGCCAAAGACGGCTTTCCGCATGAGATACGGACATTACGAATTCCTTGTGATGTCATTTGGGCTAACAAATGCACCCGCGGCTTTCATGGACCTCATGAACCGGGTTTGCAAGCCAATGTTGGATAAGTCGGTTATCGTGTTTATCGATGATATTTTGGTGTATTCTAAAAGCGAAACTGAACACGCACGCCACTTACAAGAAGTGTTAGAGACACTTAGACGAGAAAGGCTGTATGCGAAATTTTCTAAGTGTGCCTTTTGGTTACGAGAGGTACAATTTCTGGGCCACATCATAAGTGCCGACGGAGTATTGGTGGATCCGTCAAAGATCGAGGCCGTATCAAAATGGAATCCCCCGAAGAACCATTCGGAAATTAGAAGCTTTTTGGGGCTCGCGGGATACTATAGGAGATTCATTCAAGATTTCTCCAAGATTGCATCACCGCTAACAAAGCTAACCCGGAAGAAAGAAAGGTTCATTTGGGGTGTCGACCAAGAAAGAGCGTTTCAAACGCTAAAAGAGAAGTTAACACAAGCTCCTGTACTGACATTGCCGGACGGGGTTGAAGATTTGATGGTTTATTCGGATGCTTCACTATCGGGGCTCGGATGCGTTTTGATGCAACGGGGCAAGGTTATAGCTTATGCTTCGAGGCAATTGAAGATACACGAGAAGAAATATCCCACGCACGATCTCGAGTTGGCTGCGGTGGTATTTGCCCTAAAAATATGGAGGCACTACTTATATGGGGTAAAGTGCACCATATTCACTGATCACAAGAGCTTGAAATACTTCTTCGATCAGAAGGAGTTAAATATGCGACAAAGGCGATGGCTAGAAACGGTGAAAGATTTCGACTGTGAAATACACTATCACCCCGGAAAGGCAAATGTGGTAGCGGATGCTCTGAGCAGAAAAGCGGACTATGTCCTAATACGTGTAAGATCGATGCAGCTCGTGGTGACCTCGGGTATACTTGAACGTATACGAGAGGCGCAATTAGAAGCAGTGAAAGAGGAAAATTGGAAGAAAGAAAGAATAATCGGTCAGTTGAAAGATTTGTCGGATGGGAATAACGGGTTGAAGACTCGATCCGGAAGGATATGGGTTCCAAATACTTGTGGGGTGAAGACGCTTCTACTTGATAAAGCTCATAAATCCCGATATTCAATTCATCCGGGTGCGACCAAGATGTACAATGATCTGAAACAAAATTATTGGTGGCCTGGAATGAAGAGGGATGTGGCGAAGTATGTGGAAAAATGCTTGACATGTCTACAAGTCAAGGCGGAGCACCAAAAACCATACGGCAAACTCCAACCGTTAGAAATTCCGGTTTGGAAATGGGAACATATTACAATGGACCTATTAACCAAATTGCCTAAGACAAATCGTGGTTTCGATGCCATGTGGGTAGTGGTGGATAGATTGATGAAAAGTGCTCACTTCATTCCGATTGGTGAGACTTATACGTCAGAGAAGATGTCAGAAGTTTATACTAATGAGATAATAGCACGTCATGGAGTACCGGTATCCATCGTGTCTGATAGGGATACCCGGTTCACTTTAAATTTCTGGCGAGATTTCCAAGAGCAAATGGGAACCAAATTGTTCATTAGCACTGCGTACCATCCTCAAACAGATGGACAAAGTGAAAGAACAATACAAACATTGGAGGACATGCTACGGGCGTGTATAATCGACTTTGGAGGAAGTTGGGATGTTTACCTACCGTTAGTCGAGTTTTCGTATAATAACAGCTACCATGCTAGCATTAAGATGGCACCGTACGAAATGCTCTATGGTAGGAAGTGCCGAACCCCGGTATGTTGGGGTGAAGTGGGTCCACGTGAACTCGCCCACCAAGATGTAGTACAAGCCACTAATGAAAAGATTGATGTGGTTCGGGCACACTTGAAAGCGACCCAAGATAGACAAAAGGCGTATGCTGATCGAATTCCAGATTGGCGACAAAGTTATGCTGATCGAATTCCAGGTTGGCGACAAAGTTATGCTGAAAGTATCGCCGTGGAAGGGAATAATACGATTCAGAAAAAGAGGAAAGTTGAGCCCAAGATTTATTGGGCCATTCAGAATCACTGAACGGGTGGGTAAAGTAGCTTATCGTCTCGAATTACCAGAGGAGTTGAGTGGGATTCATAGCACATTCCACGTGTCACATCTCCGAAAATGTTTGGCAGACGAAACTGCTCGTATCCACTATGATGATATCGAGGTGGATAACAGCCTCAACTATGTAGTAAAACCAATTGCGGTTTTAGATCGTAAAGAGAAGAGTTTGAGGAACAAAGTGATTAATCAAGTCAAGGTCAAATGGGAGCATAGGAAAGGTTCGGACACTACGTGGGAGTCCGAAGAGGAGATGCGACGTCTCCACCCTACATTATTTGGTACGTACTTCGGTTTCGGGGACGAAACCCTTTTAAGGGGGGTGGACTTGTAACACCCCGAAAATGTAAAACTTTATATTAGAATTATAAAGTTTAAATAAACAAGAATTCAATAACTAGGAATTTTTAACCTAGTTAACTACAAATCTAGAAGTAACTTATGAAAGGGTTAAAAACAACCAAACATTAAATAGAAACGAAAGACGAGGGGCCTATGTTGCTAAACTTAAAACTTAATTTCATAAAAACAAAAATTAAAACAGACCAAACACACTTTGAGTGTGTCTGGTCGTACAAGAAGCAGGAGGGCGACAAGGGTTCTTCACCAAACCCTAACTCTCACAAAAATTGATCAATTGAAGGTTCAATTCAGCCCAAAATCGAAATCTGAACATAGATTAGTGATCCTCATCACAAGGGGGTTACAAGGTATGTAAAATCTGATGTTAATTCTCTGTTGGAAATTCTCACGAAATTAGGAAAATCTGAAAATTATGATGCATGTTTGTTACTTGGGTAGATTAGAAAACATAAAGTGTCTAGGAGCAAAACCTAGACAACAATATGTGAAATCATGATAAAATTCTGAAAATTTCATAAACACAATGAAGGTGATTCATGGGTTTTGTGAGATAATGGTAAACACTAGGATGATAGTGGTTGTTCTAGTAATGTTTGATATGTATGAAGTGATTTCAGAATTTTAGAAGATAAAGTTCATGTAAAATAGTTGATTGATGAAGAATTAAGGCTATATGATAAGTTGAGAACTTGATAATATATAGTGTAAATTTCTGCCCTTAAAGTGTTCGCATAAATGCCTCAAAGAAGGCTTAAATCTGAGAATTTAAGTTAAACCGCATGATTGTGATGTTTAGGCAAAATATGCGAATTGTGAATTGAAAAGAGTTCTAAACATGTTTTGGTTGAACTCAATAGGAAAGGATACCGGAGCTTCAAGCGGACAAGCCGGTGGCGACTTGCGTTTGAAGGGCGTGCACTAAAGGTATGTAACTTGACCCGTTACATTAATCGAATTGTTGTTAAATTTTGCGAAGTCTCAATTAGGGATAAATATGGTGTTGATTGTAGCGACCATGATCGTTACTTGTATTACTAGTCTAAGAGTGTCAAAGAATTGTTTGGTAGTCGTCAAATTGGGGAATTCCATAAGATGAACCAAATGGGTTGATTAATTGTGCAAGTTGTTGTTTTAGTGTTTTAGAGAATCAAAATAGAGATACTAATCACAAGAGCATTAAACCATGAGATTGGTAAAGAAATGCAAGTGATGAATAGCCCGGGATATTGGGTATAAAGTATCATAAGTTTACTAGTTAAATAGTAGTATTTTGTGTCAAGTAGGAATGGGTCGAATAAATGCATAACGATATATAGACTTTCTGTCCGTAAGATGAAGTTTTGGCATGTCTATCGTAATAGGCATGTTGGTAATGAAATTACAGACGTATAGGAAAAAGAATCACTAAAAATGGATTTACGAATCATAAGTTATGGACATTTTAAGTTGGAACTTGATTAAAATTTGAGCTGGGAATCTGCAGCATCAAACAACTGAACAATCTGTGAAAAAAAGGGCCTGGCGTGACGCGAGGGGCCTTGGCGTCACGCGGCGCCCCTTGATCCGAGAAAATTTTATTTTCTTGATTGTTTGACCCTTGGAACTTGTTTGTATCCATTTTAATCTTATCAAAATTGATACTTGTTGTGGTTTTGATCTTAGGTGATGTTGGAAACTAACCGGAAGATGATCGAGCAAGCTTTTGAAG
The DNA here is from genome assembly GCA_030545235.1 of Helianthus tuberosus. NCBI lineage: Eukaryota > Viridiplantae > Streptophyta > Magnoliopsida > Asterales > Asteraceae > Helianthus > Helianthus tuberosus. Next base: position 2,110,204 of record JARYGA010056056.1, read on the forward strand.
AACCGAACACTATTTACAAGCTTTCACAATGTTTTAATATTAAAAAGACTATGTTTATGGGTTGTAAACAATTTGTTAAACAACTTTTGAATGTTCTAACTTAGTCGTTAGTTGACTAAGGTTTATGCTACTTATGAACTTGACTTATGAAACTTATGTTAATTTGATATCTTTTGTATAAAAATGGCAAAAATTATTATTAAATTCAAGTAAAATTAGACGGGTGTTACAGAAGTTCCGGCTGTTGAAGCAGACCTGATGGCTTTTGATGTTCAGCTTTAATCTGAGCACAAGTCAGGCACTTAGCTACATGTGTGGTAATAGATTTCTTCAAACCTATCCACCAATAGTTAGCTTTCAAATCTTGATACATTTTGTCACCTCTAGGGTGAACTGAGTATTTGGAATTGTGAGCTTCCTGGAGGATTATATCACGAAGCCCTCCATGAATAGGAACCCAAATTCTTCTATTCATTCTAAGGATTCCATCCTTGCCAGGTGTTAACTGTTCAGCAGTTACACCTAACTTTTCATTTGCAAGGTTAGCTTCCAAAACAGCTTCTTTTTGTGCAGGTAACAGCTTTTCATTCAAGTTGTTCTTGAGTTCAATGCTCTTGGCGTTAATCCTTATAGGTTTGACTCTTTCCTTTCGGCTTAGAGCGTCAGCGACTACATTCGCTTTGCCAGTATGATAGCGAATTTCACAATCATAGTCGTTTAGAGTCTCTATCCAGCGGCGCTGTTTCATATTGAGCTCTTTTTTATTGAATAAATGTTGGAAACTTTTGTGATCTGAATATATCACACATTTTGTTCCATATAAATGATGTCTCCACAATTTTAGTGCGAATACAACGACACCCAGTTCCAGATCATGGGTGGTGTAATTCTTTTCATGCACCTTTAGTTGTCGTGATGCATAAGCAATCACCTTGCCTTTCTGCATAAGCACACAACCCATACCAGTGTGTGAAGCATCACAATACAGGACAAAATCTTCTATTCCTTCGGGTAACATCAATACCGGAGCATTACTCAACTTCTGCTTAAGAATCTCAAAGGACTCTTGTTGTTTCGGACCCCAATCAAATTTAATATTCCTGCGGGTCAGAGAAGTTAACGGTGCAGCTATCCTCGAGAAATTCTCAATGAATCTTCTATAGTAACCAGCTAAACCTAGAAAGCTGCGAATTTCGGTTGGAGTTTTTGGTGCTTCCCAATTCATTATGGCTTCTATCTTAGCGGGATCTACTTGGATACCTCGCTCACTGACAACATGTCCAAGGAATTGGACTTCACGAAGCCAAAATTCGCTTTTTGAAAACTTAACATACAACTTCTCCTTTTGTAACAAATCTAAGATACACCGAAGGTGTTTCTCGTGGTCGACCTGGCTACGAGAATAAATAAGTATGTCGTCTATAAAGACGATGACAAACTTATCCAAGTATGGCTTGCAGACTCTATTCATGAGGTCCATGAATGCTGCTGGTACATTAGTGAGCCCGAAAGGCATCACTAAAAACTCGTAATGTCCATACCTTTTTCTGAATGTTGTCTTAGGTACATCTTCAGTTCTAACTTTGAGTTGATGATACCAAGATCTCAGGTCGATCTTCGAGAAGAAGCTTGCCCCTTGAAGTTGTCGAACAAGTCGTCGATCCTGGGTAAAGGATAACGATTCTTGATCGTTACCTTGTTTAATTCTCGATAATCAATGCATAAGTGAATTGATCCATCCTTCTTCTTCACAAACAAAATAGGAGCTCCCCAAGGCGAATAGCTGGGTTGTATGAAACCCTTTTCCAGTAAATCGTCCAATTAAGTCCTGAGCTCTTTCATTTCAGTAGGCGCTAGACGATAAGGAGCTCGTGCGATTGGTGCAGATCCTGGAAGAATGTCTATCTTGAACTCAACTTGCCTCTCGGGAGGTAACCCAGGTAGTTCATCAGGAAAGACATCAGGGTATTCCGAAATGATTGGAATGTCTTCAATCTTGAGTTTTGGGTCACTCACTGTCACTTGTGCCATGTAAATGACACGTCCGTTCTTCAGACACTTCGATACCTTGAGAATAGACATATTGTTGGGCAATCCATATTCTGTGTCTCCTTGTATAATGACGGATTCACCAGCAGGGGTTTTAATGATAACTAGCTTTTTATCGTAGGCAATTTAGGCTTGGTTATGTGACAACCAATCCATGCCTAAAACTATATCAAACCCAGCCAGTTTCATTGGCAAAAGGGATAGCGGGATAGAATGATTCTTAATGGATATAGCGCATCCATCAAGAAGAGTGGAAGCAGTTTCTAAGGTATCGTTTGCGAGTTCTACCTCATATTTTATGTCTAGAGTCTTAATAGGCAGATTCAGTAACTTACAAAACTTATGATCTACAAAGGACTTATCGGCACCTGAATCAAATAAGACTCTAGCAAAAATATTATTAATGAGGAAGGTACCTGTTATGACGTTTTCGTCGTTCACCGCCTCTCTTGCATTCATTTGAAAAACCCTTGCATTGGTTTTCTTTGCCTCTTCAGGCTTCTTGGCGTTCTTAGGGCAATTAGTCTTAATATGCCCCTTCTCGTTGCAACCATAACAGGTTGCATCTTTAATGTTTCGGCACTCAACAGTCTTGTGCCCCTTCTTCTTGCAGATCCCACAAGGTTTAGCTTGCGAGTCCTGATTGCACTTTCCAAAGTGCCTTTTGTTACAAGTTTTGCACCTGGGCTTGTCATCCGACTGCCCCTTTCGGAAACCAGAGTTTCCCTTCTTCTTTTTGTTTGAATGATGGGATATGTCATCCGTCCTTTACCTCTTCCCCTCTTTGGTGGTTTTCTTTGACCTACTCCTTACAACATCGAGAGTAAGGGACAAAGATAGATCGACAGCTGATCTATATGTAGCAGGCTTAGAAGCCTTGACGTTTCCTTTAACTTCTGGGGCTAAACCAGCGATAAAACGCGCATTGCATTTGGGTTCAGGGGTGACCAAATATGGTACAAGTCTCGACATGGAGTTGAAACTGGTCACATAAGACCTGCAATCCAAATCCTTCATCACCAGAGTGAGGAAGTCATTCTCTATCCTTTCCACTTCATGTTGACGACAGTAAGTGTCCTTCAAAAGTTCAACAAATTTGTTCCAAGAAAGGTTATACAGAGAAACCTTCCCAGTGGATTGCACCAAGGCTTTCCACCATGTTAGGACGTCACCCTTGAAGGGCTGAGATACAAACTTGACAATTTCCTCCTTTGCACATCCACTGATATCAATCACTGTTTCCATTTCATCTAACCACTTCATATAATCTATCGCTCCCTTTTCTCCCGTGAAGTCTCTTGGCTTACACGAGACGAAGTATTTGTAGGTACATCCTTTGTTGTACTTGGGAGTCTGGTTTAACACAACCTTCTGAGATTCAGATCTCTGGTTGGATGAATCCTGAGATTCATCCCTTTTTTATGCATGCGAATGCGATAAGGGTTTTGTATGAGTTTTGGAGCGAACATGACTCGGTTCTTTGAATATTTTATCCACCGCTTGAGCAACTGCGGTATCAATCATTGCTTGCAATTCAGCATTTGTAAGATTTATTCTTGTTTCATTATTGTTCTCTTCTCGCGGATGACTGTTTGCTTCGTCAGAGCCAGCCATCATTTGAGTACTATATCAAACAATAATGATATATTTAAATTATATAATGAATCATCGTATTGATGATTAGATGGTCATGGTATTATTAAACCATATAGGCCATTTTAAATAATAAACAACAATCAATAGGATATAACCTTTATATTTATTAGACATGAGGATATGAATCACATCTGTCAATGTCATAAAAGACATTTTTATATAGCATAAGCCTCGTCTCAAAGGACATTTTGATGGCACAAGAGGCCTTGTCACAAGGATGACTAGAATATAATCAATGATCTCTTGGATCAGTGATCTTTTAAGGGTCGAACATAGTTCATCGCCTTTTGACAAGAAGTTTATAAAATAAACTATCATTGTGATTAATACACCTTTGCTTATAATCATACATCTCAAATGGATGTTTTGGTGTATACATCATATTGATGTTCAATAGCCATGATTCACATTGATCACATAGGCTATGATAGTGACTTGGAAAGATCCAAGTACATTTGGAAGCTAGTGTGGTTTCTCAAGTCACACGGTCTAGAATGTTAACATGTTTTCAGATGTTAACAGGGAATTATTGTCTTAAAAAGGTTGTACCATCATAGCCATTATTATTTTGGCTAGGTTATACCTCTAAGAACTTTTTGGCAGATCAATTTAAAATTGAAATGATATAGCACGATGATGTAATAAAATACATATTTAAAATCTCAAAAAGAAATTCCATTTCAATACTTAAACTATTACAAGAATGCCCTAAACGGGTCTTGAAAGAAACACACTGTCCACATAGGGACTACAGAAAAAGAAAATAAGTCCACGCAGGGACTTGGTACTGAAAATAAAATGTCCTCGCAGGGACTTGATTGAAAAATACGATACAAAATAAAGTAAACAACTTTCAATTTCTTTTTTCCTTTGATGAGATTTGCAAGGCCCTTGAGAAAGTTGTTATGCTTCTTATTGGTTTCATCTGCTTTTCGCTCAACCCTTTCCAGCCTCTGCAGAATTTCTTGAGTTTGCTCCTGTTGGGGATGAGGAGGTTGCTGGTAAGGTGGGTATTGATACCCTTGCATAGGATATCCAGTTGGGTAAACTGGAGGATAAGATGAAGGGTAAAGTGCATTATAATGTGCTGCCGTAAGATATGGATCTTGGGCTCCATAATCCACAGGGGTTGGATATCCAGACGAACCTGGGTATGTTGGTATTGGGTTGTCAAAACCCACTGGCGGTGGCGGTGGTGCATAAGAAACTGGCGGGGGATTGTCTTCCGGCACCGCATGCGAGGGTCCACCCATTTGGGGGTCCTCGGGAATAGGAGGGTATGAGCTTGAACCTTGAGGGGAACTAAGGTGGTTGAGGTGGTTCCTCAACAGGTAGAGGTTGTGGGGTAACCGCTTGAAGATACGGTTCATTCAAAGGAGGTTGAGCTTGAGACTTATGATATGAAGGGGTGAATTCCCATTCATACGTGGCCCACCTTTCGGCAAAAGAATCGGGCCCCTGGTATGGCGATCCTTGATATGGAGAACTGCTGGATATGCTGATAGGGTGGCCAGGTGTCCCGGTTTGTGGTTCTGGGTCAGGGTCGTCATCCATTTCTATCTCTTGGGAGAAGTGGTCTTCGGGTCCTAAAGGATTGAAACCCAAAAGATTGTTGACATAGTCGTTGGGGTTGAACTGAGCTGGGGAATAAATTGAATCGGAGTGATGGAAAGAATGAGAGTGTAAAGAGTGGTAAGATTGGTGCGAATGGTGAGAATGATGTGATTCCTGAGAGTGATGGGAATGCTGGGGCTCGTCAGGAATGGGTAGCCCAAAGTATGGAGGATCTGAAGGTGAGGATCCTAGCCAAACAGAGTGCCTCGCCGGTTCGAAGGTATGACTCCAATGATCCCGAGAGTCGGAACTAGAGAAAAATGCTGACGGAGTGCGCCTATGGGAGGGTCCCGCATGGCCAGATGGCCCTCCTCTCATCGGTCCCTTTCCCTTGCCTCGTACAGGTGGCGGCATTTTCAATTAGCTAACCATTCAAAACAAGTAAAACAAAAATATAAACTATAAAAGGAAAGTTAAGAATAAATCCTAGGTCATATGCCTAGACTCGGAAGTCTAAGGAATGTGCTTATTGTGTCATTGAGATTAAACACAAAAGATTAGTGTTTAATTCACTCAATGTTGGCTCTGATACCAACCTGTCACACCTCGATATTTCCACATATTACCGGTGGGCCCGGTGGGGAATATCGTGACGTAGTTGATATCATCCTAGTCAATACACACAATATAATAACACAGCGGAAGGCTTGGTGAATAATTACTATTACAAACCATAGTGTCTGAGTGTCCGAATGAAAGAATATACAGACTTGGTTGTAATAAATATCCACAGGCGGATCAAAAAATAAAATACATGAAACTGAAATAACAGACTCCAGGTATCTAGGGATTTGCAAGATCCTCTTATTTTGACACCTAGTAGCTCCAGCCTATTTACGTGAGGTACCTGTAATCAGTCTTTGAAAAATACGTCAGTTTACACTGGTAAATACAATTAACTGACTCATTTGAAAAGAGTTTATAAAATTGATTTAGGTGCACAAGGCACAAATCATTTACACTTGGGACAATTATTTAATATAATCTTTTATGTCGTTTTACAAGTTTGTTATACATATGGGGCCGGTTTGGAAGCCGGTCATGATTAACCGACTCACCACTATAGAACCCTCAAAGGAGTTATCCCCATCATGTGGGTTATTTAGCATTTGCATCTGTCAGGTGTATGCCTACACCCCGTGCATAGGTCGTGGTCATTTGCAAATGAAATTAGCCAAGGATATCCAGGACACAGTCGCATTAACCCCCAATGTTTATGTTATCAAACAAAACAGATTAAAAGGGGTTATGTAAATTTATTAATCACAATCCGATTAAATGATTTCATACCCGACCAAGTGGTATTACAATAATACCATATCCCAAGCCCGTATAACAGAAAATAAGTTAAAAGTATTTATCTGAGCTAGATGAAAGAGGTAACTCAGCCCTATATTCCTAAAGCCTTATGTAGTACCTTTTACTGTAGCTACTCAATCTGTATGAAAGGTTTAATAACCTATTAGGATACTAACGGGTCTTTATTTAAGTCAAGGACTTAGACCGGTTAGTGGGAAATGTACTTTACAGTTCTAAACGCTAGATTAAGAGGAGACCGGAATAGAATGTGGTTTAAACCCGACAAGTTTGGATACTTGTATAATTTGGGTAAACTAAAAACATTCTGGAATTTGAGGATTTAATGATAAGGTTTAACCCGTTTCGGCTATTTTACGTAAACTAGTCACATAAACCGATCCGAATGCATAATTTGCATAACGGGTAACCAAATGAATTATATACATGTGTCATATGTTATTATGCTTAGAATATGTTAATACATCAGTAGGATGTTAACATATATGCCCCAAAAGTGTTTAAAACCAAATTAAGTCCCGTAATGGCATTTTGGTTATTTTAATGATTATAAAAGATATTTTATAATAAACTGAGGTTCTGGTCTTTGGTAATCAGTAAAAATATTTATTTTATAATATTACATCAGTAAGATATTATACATATGTGAGGTTTACTATTTATGGCCAAACTATGTCCCGAAAGGGCATTTTGGTCATTTCACATATGCTTTTAAGGACATTCTTGGAAGTCTGAGTTCATGACTTATACTTACTGTGGTAATAATAAAATTCACTTAAAAGTTAAGTAGGTAATAAGTCCTAGGTGTTAAATATGGTTTAAAACCATACTATGCACCTAATTAGCGTAAAATCGCTAATTGACGATAATTAAGGTATTTTATGTAAATCTGAGATTTTGATTAGTTGTAATTGTTTAAAATAATTTATTTAATGTATGAAATTAGTAGGAAAAGCTTTGGCACTCAAATCATTTGTTAATTTCATTTTATGCATGAAAAGGGTATTATCTTCATTTACCGAATTACACAAGAACTCCATGATTTGATCAGTTTATAATCTGACCAAAAATTCTATAAATCCTTAAAAATAATATCTTAACAGTAGGCAATGAGTTTTGGGTCAAAATCCTAGTTTAAACATGTCTTATGCAAGATATCGCAAATTAATTAATAAAAAGCTTCTAATTACGATATCGAGCATAACTTCTGTTTGAGAGCAAGAACTGATGTCAAATTTTTGGGACAAGTTTATATATCAGTAGCAAAGGTTTTTGTCCTCTCATATTTCTAAAAATCTCAATTATATGTCAAAAGGGCATTTAGGGCATTTATAAGCATAATAACAAACAAAAGCATATAATTCAAATTACTAAGGACCAAGCAATATAACTCCAGGGGTTATACTACTATATAATATGGTCCTAATGGAAGCTAAAAACATGGGAGAATTAAGCTTAATCGGGTCAGAACTGAAAGTCAAAGCAAAAGTCAAGCTTTTGCGAATTTCGGTTATAAACTGACCTTAAACTGATAATTGTCGGGTTAGACCTGGTTAAACATGTTCTAATACTAATTACCAAGTTATTAGAATGTTAAAACTTAATTTATAACCCCTGGTTTGTTAGTTTAAATCATTTTTAAAGTTTCTGTCCAATTTGATTTTTGACCAATTAGTTTGAGCCGACAATTAACTAGTCAAACGAAATAATTAGGAGGTGCCCTTTTAAGGGTTAATCACCTACATTAACATGGTCCTATAACCACTTTTATTTTAGTCAGTGACTGGACCATTTATGATTAAATCGAAAGTTAAAGTCTAAGTACGATATATTTGACTTTTCGGTTTTTAAGTTAATAAAATGAACTAAGTAGGGACTAAGACACTTACATAAGGTCCTAGCTATCTTTTCTACACTTCTTGATCCTCTTCTAATGTTGGCTACCTCCAGAAGTGAGTGTTGTAGTGTTTGCAACTGAACGAGCAAATAATATGTTCAACATGGAGGCCTATTTATACTTGAAATCCTTGATTCAAGATCACTCCAGGTGTAATGGGAGTGTTTAGGATCACCCCAAGTGTCCTAGTGGTATTCTAAAACCGAAAACAAGCCCCAAGTATCGAAATTCAGGCATCTAAGGCGGTGGAACAGGCTGCAACCAACAGCTGTCAAGTTTTCGCAGAGCTGGGCGTTTGTCGCGGGCCGCGTAAGAATCAGAGAAGGTTTACGCGGGCCGCGTCAACATTCTGTTCAGGTTAAAAATGTTTCAATTTTGACATTTTTAGTCCCTGGTCCTATAAACTCAATATAACCTCATTTTTAGCATGTAAGGCCCTTGTATTTAGTTTGTAGAGGTTCAAGAGAGTATAACCAAACTCTGTTAGGCTCGATTTCGTTAATAGATCATCAAAAACACAAGTTTCATCATGTTGACACTTTCGACCCAAAGTCTTGAAAAACTTGTATAACGCTCTCGAAACCACGTGAAATTTATATCACTTATTCTTGAGAGTATAATTGAATATTTTGAAGCCTCGGGTTCGTTAAAAGGTCACTCAGAGGTAAGAATTAACATGTTGACACGTTTAACCCCTGTAATTCATAATCTTTCAATTATTTTCATAAACGGCTTCTTATATCCATTTAATCACTCGTTTAAGAATATATTCTTCATGTGTGGTCAATCAGAGGCACAAGTTTGGCATGTTGACACTTTTAGTCCCTCCGGACACATAGTTTCATCGTTTGTCAACTTTAGTCCTTCAAACTAAATCTTTTACATGATTAGGGTTTATGACACATGTCTTCTCATAATTCGACACATTTTTACGTGGTGTTACAAGAGGGTTGAGAGAAGAGATGATGGTTTTGTTGTTTTTTATTAATATATATAATATAATCTTTTATTTGAGTGGAAAAGACTAAAATGCCCCTCATGTGAGGGGCATGTGACAAGAATTTAACAGTTGAATTGGATGGACTTAGAAGCGGGGAGTGAAATCATGAAAGGCTTCAGAGATCAGGGAGTAAAATGGCTATTTTTAAAGGTTTGGAGCAAAACCATTAAAGTGACCAAACCATATGGAGCAAAAGGGAAGTTTACTCTTTTTTTTGTAATTACATTACAAAAAGTTGTCATTGATACTCAAATAACTAGTTTTTTTATCAACTGCAATTTGCGTCCTAAAGGAAAACAAGCGGTTTCTAGTTGCATCCCCATGATGATTTTTTTGCTTCTCGCGTCCCCAGTCTTGGAAAGGCGCTACATTTTGCGTCCCAGAAGCAAACGTTTGTCAAATTAGTCGTTTGTGCCAAGGATAGGTAAGTAAATTTGCCTTCCAACCCCCCCCCCCCCCCAAATATATCTGATTACATGTTGCGAACCCCATTTCCTTTACCATTCGACACTCCAGACCCTGGAGAAACCCAAAATCCAATCGTTCCTCATGCAACGTCGATCGAAACTAGTAATGACATAAATGTATTGGTGGATTCGTGGTGAAGATGATCAGTGTGATCCTGAAGATTTATATCATAAGTTTGGTGGTGTATAAAAACTTGATTTTTGATGATATTTGTTTTTCAAATTGACTTATCAGTTGTGTATTTATGTTTATAACCGATCAATCAAAGTTTTGTACACTTAAGGTTTTTCATGGAGGTGAGTTTTCAGAATACCCAGGAAGGGAGTACATAAATGGTAAGATAAACTACTTTGATAATGTTAATACAAAAGAGTTGCATTTCGATGTTCTGGACCAAATCACGAAAGAAATTGGATACTCAGATGATGATGTTTTTTTAATTATTTTATGAAGAATCCTCACATTTGTTTGGATTTTGGACTTAGGCAATTGTGTCTTGATGTTGATTTACAACATTTATGTGTTCAAGTAACTAAAGGGTATAAGGTTATTGATTTGTATGTTGAAAATGGGTATTCCAATGTAATGAACCACTCGTTGGATGATGTTGAGACATCATAGAATGGTGATTCAATTGAAGGAACCCGCTAACCCCTTGTAACACAGTTGCCGTATCTAGCATTATGATTGTTGAAAATGCTGATTTTATAGAAAGTCAAATGTTTTTCCTCTTCAAAGCAATCTATTTCAGGGCCAATCAAAGCCTACTGATGAAGTCGAAGAGTCTGATTCTAATGAATAGGATGCTGACTATGTTGCTAATGAGGATCCTGATAACATGTTACATTTTGAAGCTGACATGGAACAATTTAGGGCCTGTGTTGATTTTGAACCAAAAGAAGTCAATGACACAATTGAGGATACAAGAAATATGAATATTGATATGGAACTAATGCAGGAAGTTATAACTTGTGATATAGATGATTTTTGTGATAGTAAGGAAGTGGAAAAGGAAATATATTGAAGTCTATGACTCATTGCTTCCGTTTTATGTTGGTCAATTGATTCCAAATAAGGAAAATTTAAATCAAATGGTGAAATCATATCCTGTTAGGAGCGGGAGGCAGATTTACATTTTGAAAAATGAGCATTTAAGGTACATGATTGTTTGTTTGGGTTCAAATCCCAGCTTAGTTTCTGGTCTATAGGTCCGGGGAAAATTGGAATTATAGGGGCCTAGGGTTAAGATATGATAAAAGGCACATGAAGCCCACTTGCCCCTTTTCAATTCAGATCTCAAGAAAAATTAGGGCAGACTTGTGGTGTGTCAAAACCATTCATGAGCAACATCATTGCTTGACAACAAGGGAAGTAGACATGTACACGATGAGTGCTATGGCCAAGGAGATCCAACCAATGATTGAATCTAATCTAGAAATGCCTTTGCTAGATATTCAAGAAGCAACAGCGAAGAAGCATCAGCTTATTGTTTCAATTCAGAAAGTGTTTAGAGCCAAAAGGATTGCAACAACAAGAATTATAGAAGACTATAGGGAACTTTATGGTTTACTTAGGGCTTCTCGTGAAGAACTTCATAGAGCCAACCCCGGCAGCACAATTAAGATCGATGTTGAGCCATGTTTTAACCCTGGTAGTCTTACCAGGCATTTTAGAAGAGTTCATATTTGTTTTGCATCAATGATGGCAGGTTTCAAGGCAATTAGAAGAGAAATTCTAGGTCTGGATAGGTGTTTCATGAAAGGCCCATTTCCAGCGCATATTCTTACTGCGGTTGGTATCAATTGTAACAATGATATCTACCCAATGGCTTATGCCTTAGTTAAGGCCAAAACCTTCAATTCTTGGGAATGGTTTTTGGATTTGCTACAAAATGATCTTGACTTACCAATTTATGGCAATTTCACATTCATCACAGATAGGCAAAAGGTAAAACATACAACCTTTAAATATATGCTTCTTGTTTTGGGATTAACAGTTCCTGGAATATTTTGTAGGGTCTTTTGTCGGCTTTGTCAAAGGTGTTCCCCCGTGCAAAGCACGGGTATTGTTTAAGGCATATCCATGAAAACATGAAGAAACAATGGCGTGGGGACTTGTATAAAAACATGCTATAGGGAGTAGCATGTAAGACATATGTGCCTTATTGGGAAAATGTCATGGAGGAAGTAAAAAAAAGCATAACCTAAACTCTATGAATGGATGAAATGGATCCCAATAAACTACTGGTGTCATTCTCACTTCACTGGCAGGGCTAAGTGTGACATCCTGTTGAACAACATATGTAAGGTGTTCAACAGACAATTAACTGGTGCAAGAGACAAGCCAATAATTACATGTTTGGACTTCATCAGAGTTTACATGACCAAATGGATTGTGAATGTTAAAAAAAATCTTGGCAAAAGCTATTGGTCCGTTAACTCCCCCTGCTACAAAGGTGTTCAACATACAATTAATTGGTGCAAGAGACAAGCTAATATTTACCTGTTTGGACTACATCAGAGTTTACATGACCAAAAGGATTGTGAATGTTAAGAAATCTTGGCAAAAGTTATTGGTCCATTAAGTCCTCATGCTAAAAAGGTGTTCAACAAGATTAAGGAAGAAGCATCACAGTTGAATGTATTGATGGTGAATGTTGATCATTACAAGGTCAACAAGACAAGGTCTCAGTGTATTGTAGATGCCAAGGAGAAAATATGTACTTGTAGGAAATGGGATCTAATGGAAATGCCATGTAAGCATGAAGTTGCCGCTACATGGGACATGGCTAGAAATGATATCAGGGTTGGTATTCCGGAAGAGTGGGTGTCAGAGGTGTATTGGTTGGATACATAGAAAAAAGGTTTATGAGCATTTCATAAAACCAATCCAGGGCCAGACAATTGGAGACCCTTAAGATATCTAACTACACTTACTCCACCTAAACATCATAAGTTGGTAACTTAACATGCACTTCCATTTGATTAGCTGCCTAGAGTAGACTAATGCAATTATGAACTTATTTGTAGGTTGGTAGGCCCAAAAAAGAAGAGCAGGAAGGTGTTTGGTAAGACTAAAGTTGAAGCTAATTTCTCCACTAGCAGAAAGATGACCTGGAAAGGCACCAACTTCACTTGCAGCAAGTGTGGTAACCAAGGCCACAACATTAGAAGTTATGAGGGACAAGGCAGTGACAATGGCCGGCAACCACAAAATGCTACACAAGGCGCACCAAGTGCAAGTCAGAATGCTTAGTGGAATGATGGTTGTTTGTTTGATGTTGTCTAACAAAGTTAAGACAGTTTTTATGTAGTATGGTTGTTACTTTCTAGACAATTTGTATGTTTCAAGACAATTTCTAGGTCCCATAACATGTTATGTAGCCTTATGAGGCTGTTTTACTAAGTGTGTTATGACATCCATATGGTTGTTTGTGTAATGTGTTTGTAGCATTATGTTATTGATTACTTGTTTGTGTATGTTTGGAAACTACCGGTTTGCAATATATGTTTACCTTTAACTTTAAAAGTTAAACAGTGCAACAAAAATCCAAACTACATTCAATAACAGAATCCACCACATAATTGCAAGGTCATTCATTACAAACTTAAACCAACAAGTACATTAACTAAATCAGACCGATTATTCATATTCTTATATATTTATAGCTTTTATACCTCAAGTTCATGTATTTCATATTTTATACCTCCATTTCATGCATTCACACCTCAATTTTATGTATTCCTAAGAAAAAGTTTTAGCCAAAGTTTGGTTTGGCTATTAACTGAAATTAAACGAACCGAATAAAAAACCATCAATCTATCCGACTAAACCAAACTAATTAACCGACAGCCGATTGGTTAATTAAATAGACTAACCGATGACTTCGGTTCAGGATAACAACTAAACCGACTGAACCATACACACCACAATGAAATGGAGTAGCCCATTACTTCGCTTATGACGTATATCCACCACAATAATGCTACAATAACTATTATACGAATATGAAAACTATCTGAAATGAGTATCTCAATGCAAAGTGTTGCCCCCACCGCATCGCGCGAACACCCTACTGGTTTAATTAATGAGTCTGACCTCAAACTTCATTTATTGAATGTACTAGGCTAGCAAGCATAAACAAACTTATTAGTATATATTTATATTTTGGGGAAATATACTTTAAAACGTGAGTTTTGCATAAATAATTTAAGAAGAATTTTAGAGATGGCATGCGACACTGATAATATTTGGATTAAATGGTATTTTGGTCCTAAAACACAAACTATCATCCTTCTCTTTTCTCAAATACACCACAAAATCTAATACAAACAAAATCTAGCATAAATAATCTAGTAAAAAACAAATCAAACATAAAAAAATCCAGTACAAAAATATAACACAAAAATCCAATAAAAAATACAGCACAATATCAACATTTATTCTTTTTTTTTCCGGGGGAGGGGGGGTGTTTGACTATGTCCAACTTAAGTGGTTATTTGAAAAATACTCTTGCCTCTTTTTTTCTACACTTTGATGTTAGTTATTGATTTGAAAAATAAAAAGCAAGACGTCTTCTCAACCTACTTATGCAAAATCAAATATTTATTTGATACTACTCTTGTTGTTTATATAATGTTTTTTAATATTAAAATGGATTTTCATTATTATTATTATTAGTAATAAAAGTATAAAATGTAACTAAAATATATAGAGGCCGGTTATTGTACAATTGACCTTAACATACGATGCGTACGCGATTAGAAATCGCATGGCTTCACAAACCCGAACATGTCATAATCGCATGGATTCACAAACTCGGACTTACACAATGGTTGTTCGCATGTTATATAGTCAAAATCGCCATTGGCGCAGCTTTGAAGGGGTCAGAGGGGACACCTCGAACTTTTTGCTCAGTAGTGTTATATATGTAGTTTTCGTATAGAAATTTTTGGGTATATACGTTTTTGACCCCCCAGTTCTATAGAAATTTTTGGGTATATACGTTCCCCCCCGGTCGAAAACGTCAAGATTCGCCATTGAAAATCGCATGGCTTTATAAACCTGGAACATGTCATAAACTCGGACTAACAAAATCTCATGTTCATAACCTCGAACTCACAAACTCGGACAACCAAAATGTACAAAATCGCATGTTATACGGTAATCGCGTATGCATCATACGATAAGACATATTGTACATTACACTTTTTCATAATATATATTATGTCATGTATTAAAACAATAATTATAAATACATACATAATTAATTATAAATGTATATAAATAAAATACATAAAATATTTATTAGTAATAAACGAGTTGAGCTCGAACTCTAAAACCAAATCATGAGCATATCCTAGTATTTAAAAATAAAGCTCAAACTCTCTTAACTTAAACGAGTTAGGCTCGAGCATAGGCTAGCCCAGATTCAACTCGTCTTATCATACCCTAAATATCATTAGCATAGGGGAAAAACAAAACATCTAAAACAAACCTTAATTCCATATCCAAACACATGGTGTAAACCTTTAAACGTATTCAAACACCTAATCAAACCTTAAATACATATTAAAACACATAATAGAACAATAAATTTGGATTCGAACACCTAAACAAAACCCTAACTCCATATTCAAACACCTTAACCATCAAAAAACTAAATCCACATTCACACACACACATAAATCGAAAACCTTAGATTCAAAGAGGCGGGGAAGGGAGTGAGGAGAAAAAAAATGTAGAGATAATAGTGGTGCGTGGATTGACGGTAACAAAAAGCCGACCATGGATGATGGTTGAAACGACACGTGTGTTATGCATTGTGTATGTATGCAGTCTGTTTGTTTTGATGACGATCACAACATTAACGCCTATTTGAACAAGTTTGACCGTTAAATAATATGTTACCTTTATTAGATAAGTTACTATTACTATTAAATTTAGAAGCATATTACCTAGTTTAAAAGATGTTATAAAATATATTTCCCACTTGAGTAAATTATATTTTTAGCCCCTATGGTTATATCACCTTTACTATTTTAGCCCAAAATAGGATTTTTTAACATATGTGCCCTCATGGTCTCTATAACTAACTATTTTGGCTCCTGAGTCTAACTCAACCCCAAACTCTGGTTAATTATTAGTCACACGGCAGGCACATGATAGGCATATTTGTAATTTCCCCTCCCCCTCTTTACTAATTATATAAAGAAAACCCTAGGCATAATTTATCACTTCATCTTTTTCACGAGTTCTTCTCAAACCCTAATTTGATCTGCATATGTGGGTTTGATCTGCATATCCTGAGTTGGAAAGGGTTAGGTGTTGCCCCCTCCGCAGCCCATGATCTTCGATTTCCCCCAATATTCAATAGCCCTTACATTTGGGATCGAACTCAGACCATCTGATTTTCGATTGCTTGTGCTTGTTGACTGTACTGCTCTGTCTCTTCTGTTATCTGAGCGAATCGACTGATTTGGTTAAGTTGCCTAATATGCTCGATTAGAAATTACAAGTCAGTCATCTATGATTTGGTTTAGTTGCCTAATATGCTCCGATTGCTTGTGCTTGTTGACTGTACTGCTTCTGATGCTTGTGCTTGTTGACTGTATTGCTCTGTTTCTTCTATTATCTGAGCGAATCGACTGGTTTGGTTTAGTTACCTAATATGCTCGATCAGAAATCACAAGTCAGTCATTTATGATTTGGTTTAGTTGCCTAATATGCTCCGATTGATTGTGCTTGTTGACCGTACTGCTCTGTTTCTTCTGTTTATCTTTTGAATTTTATGAATATTTGCTTATTTCAATTAATTGATTCATTACAATGTGTCTAGAATGTCAGAAAATAGTTATTTTAATTGTTTTAAACCTGCAAATCCAGCTATGAGAGACAGATTTTGAGCAATCTATTATCAGGGTTTAAAATGGTTCTTAATTTGTAGTTCTGAAATTGAAAGAAATCAATGGCTATGATGAAATCTGGTATGGATTTAGGGCAATGTTGTATGTAAATTGAGCTTACTTACCATTTTTTAAAGTCATTAAATGGGAGAGGAGAAATTACCATTATACATATCATGTGCCTGCCATGTGACTAATAATTAACCAGAGTTTAGGGTTGAGTTAGACTCAAGGGCCAAAATAGTTGTTATAGAGACCATAGGGGCACATATATTAAAAAATCTTATTTTGGGCTAGTATAGTAAAAACTAATATAACCACAGGGGCCAAAAACGTAATTTACTCTTCCCACTTTTATAACTAACCCTTTTAGTTATACCTTATTATGTTAGGGGCTGTTTGGCAACTTCTGAATGGTTAAGTGCTGAATCAGTAAGAGGTCTGAACCATTAAGTGGTCTGATCCATTAAGAGTCAGTATAATGTTTAACCGTTTAGAGGCAAATGTCTGACCAATTCAGATTAGAGCTCTTAACCATTCAGATTCAGTATAATGTTTAACCATTCAGAGGCAAATGTCTGAACCATTCAGACACATGCTCACGAAACAAACAGTCTGAATCATTAAGTGCTGAACCAGTAAGAGGTCTAAACCATTAAGAGCCTCATTAAAAGGTAAACAAACAGCCCCTTAGAATCTTAGTGTAACAATCGAATAAATCTTCTAAACTTTATCACACATGTGTATATTTAACAATTTATAAAAACATAAGCAAAAAATATCAATTCACATCGTTGTCCTAAATGTCCTTTGACTAGAATATACGTTGATACTCGTTCAATATGTGGCCTCGACCCTTTCAACCAATAAACAAACATCATAGTCTAGAGTCTAGACAGTCATAATATGGATTCTATTCGAAAGATCACTTGCGTAACATACAATGGAACATGTGTGATAGATGATGCGGTCCCAAAATTATGAACTGTTCTTGTGACAACCGAACAAACTACGGAACCGAAGCCAAGTCTTTGTTGTTGTTGTTTTCCCAAGTCTTCCCTCCATTTCTTTTCTAATTTTACGGCTGTTGGATTTTTTTTTTTTGTATAAATATTTTTGATAATTATGTGGATGATATCAAAATTACGATCATAGTCGTAGGATCATATCCTCTAACATACAAGGAAAGATAACTAATTGGATAAAAATAATATTTTAGACACGGTCTTAGAGATGGTAGATTAGTAATGAGATTATAAACTAATGAGTGGTGGTCCATTGCAAAGGTAAAACCTTAGGGTGGAGGATATGTTTCAAACATTTTAGGGTGTTTGAGTTTTCTCTATCCAATAATCTCATGACATGTCAACTCCTCCCCTTCACTCCTCATTTTCTACTCAAACACTACGAATGATTTAAGCACCCATTCAATTAAAAAAAATTGATTGGTTCTCTATCTCCTCTCTCCTCCATTTCTTCTTCTTTACCTTCGGTGAATGCTCACCGCCCACACCCAGTGGCGGACCCAGTAATTTCCCATAGCGGTGCGGAACATTTTTAAAAATTTTAGGCCCCTAGGTATATAAGTAAAAAAATCGGTTCGTATCGGGTCGGGTCATGTAAAACAAACGAACAACAAACTAAATTTATATAATCATCAAAAACATGTCAAACCTTGTTACAAACATAATTAAAACGTCGAAGCCCTACGGGTTTTCATTTTTTGAAATCTATCCAAAACATCATCTAAAGCTAATTTCTTAAGCAATTTTTTCTCTATATAACATAAGTTCATCGCTCCATAACATAATGTTTCAATTTTAATTTTCAACTATTCAAGCCCTAGAAATCATAACGTAAGTTGTAATCACCCTAAAAATATATAAACAATATAATCACCCTAAAAATCATCTAAACAACGTCAAAACACACAAAATTTCAAACCTATTTAACAACTTTATTACCCTTTTTTTCTCCTATAATATCAACCAAAATCATCAAAATAACAAAGAAACTTACCCGTGTTCGGATTCCGGATAGATTTGGTGTCGAACGACGGTGGTATGTTGGCTGATTATGGTGGTCGCCGGCTGCTGGACTGTTGTCACTGGGTGATGTTGTTCGTTGGCAGTGCAGGGACGCAAGAGAGAGAGAGGGAGAAAATTTCTAAAGGTTTTAGGCTTTAATTATTTTATTATAGCATGAAATATTATTGGGTTTGGTTAATGGGCTAAGACTTAGTGGGCTAGGTAGTTAGGAATTATAAATGGGTAAAGGTATGAGTATTTGGGTTTAGTTAGTTAAGTATTAAAAGTTATATAATTTCGGTAGTATTTTTTTTTTTAAAATAAGAGTTTACTAAAAAAGTTAAAAATATAAATAGATAACACTTTTTACCTAAGGGGTGCGGACGGAAAATTTCAAGGGGTGCGGTCGAAAAATTCCAAGGGGTGCGGACGAAAAATTCCAAGGGGTGCGGACGGGATTTTCGACGGAACTTAGCACTAAATTTTTTTTCCCTAGGGATGCGCCCGCCCACCTTGGGCTAGGCTTGGGTCCGCCCCTGCCCACACCCCTTCTCTCCTACTCCCCACTCACCGATTATCCACCTGGAATCATCCCCCGTGAGGCAACCACACTCACCGATTCACCTTAGATGAATCATACCGTACCTTTTTAGTTTAAGTCACATAAACTAAAAGAAAATAGCTTTTAGAAAAATAATGAGATTAAAGGATTGTTTATATGATTGTGTCAAAACAACCTTGATATTGTCGTATAATTGGTCCTTGTCTTTGATGCATTTATTTTTAAAAATAAATATTATTATTCTCTTACTTTCATCAAAATAATTTTTAACGTCTCTCATTGTTTTCACATTCTATTTTCACACATCTATATTTTATTCTTTATACTCTTTTTAACTCAACCAACTGGGGTAGCCCAGTTGGCCAGTCCCACCCTTTCTCTCCCCAGAGACCCGGGTTCGACTCCAGGGATGGTCACCAGCCACCCACCTCTTCCACGGGGAAACGGATCGACTCGGTATAGGGTATTAACCCCCAGGTGGCTATGGGACTAAGCTAACCTGCGGAGTGTCACACTCCGGCGGTTGGGAGGACCGTGGAATATCCCCCCCCCCCCCCCCCCCTCTTTTTAACTCTATCTCTCTCTATATATCTATGTATATATAGATAGGAGTAGAAGGGAAGGATGTGAGAATATTAACCCTCTTTAAAAAAATAATGTTATAAACACATAGGCATCATGTCATCATTGGCAGAGCCATATGTAAAGGTGAGGGCGGGTGTCCCCTTAAAAAAATTAAGAGTAAATTACGTTTTTGGCCCCTGTGGTTATATCAGTTTTACTATTTTGGCCCAAAATAAGAATTTTTAACAGATTTGCCCCCGTGGTCCCATTATCTAACTATTTTGGCCCCTAAGTCTAACCAAACCCTAACTCTGGTTAATTAATTGGTCACATGGGTAGCACATGATGGGTAAAATTGTAATTTCCCTCCCCTTTTATGAATAAAACCCAGATCTTCATCATCATCTTCAACCATCATCATCCCAGATCTTCACCACCACAATTATCCCCTTTTTTATATATATACATACAAATACTCATCCATCCAAATGCTCCAAATTTCTTCCATTCATCCCTAATTTTCTCAGGTAAACCTAATTATCTTCATTTGAAACCTCAGACCAACACACGCACACAACACTGCTCTTTCTTCTTTCCCTCCCAAAATTCTCTGCAAACCCTAATCCTCATATGTTCACATACGGTCACACCCTCCTCTCAGCAAGGATTCATCAACTCAAACAATCACCCAACTCTTTTCTTCATCACAGCCGGCACGACGACTAGACAGAAAGACGGGACAGAGAGACGGAGAGAGGAAGAGGGGAAACAGAGATAGAGAGGACGAGAGTGAGAGAGACGGAGATGGCGGAGGTCACCGGTCGGCCACAACCACCCACAGCAGACCTGAGTTTCTGCAAAATCAGCGGCGGCGGTGGCGTGGTGGTGTCGTCGGGTTGTCGGTTCAAGCAAGAGGGAGACAGACGGTGGTGGGGTTTTTGATCGGTGGGTATTGTGGCCTCTATTTTTTCTTAAAAAACTTGGGGGGTTTTTGATTGTGGGTTTGATCGAATCGGGTATCACTCAGGTTTTGATATTTTTGGTCACACGGCAGGCACATTGATCTGCCTCTGCATGTCATTATTGATTTTCATGGAACAACGGCCTCTCACCTCAGATTACATGATCAAAAGCCGATAAAAATAAAACATCGGTCGTAAACATGGATCAGCATCGACAGTGACGGTCCCAAACCTATCGAAAATCTTGCAACCATGAACTTAGTTGCAAAAACTAGTAAGATACCAAACTGTCGACATTTCAAACACAAAACAGGGTTACCCATGGATATTTTTATATTATAATTACAAATACCCAGTTAATTACAGATACCCAATTTTCTTGTAGTGATGACCAATTAGAAAAAAAATGCATTTACAATATCGACATAGTTGAACAGGAAGTAGTTTCAAAAAAAAAAAGTTGAATAGGAAGTCAATATATTCAGTTAGATCTTAAAAGAACAATGGAGTGGTGTTCTATTAACAAAGTCAAGGCCTTTAAATACAAGAGTTTGAGAGAAGGAAGTCTTGAGTTCAAGTCCCAGAGACAACAGAAGTTAAAAAGAAATTTGTCGTTAAAAAATATGTGTTAAGGATGCAGAATGATCATTACCGATTCCTTAAAGATATTTATTAAACAATTAAAATATATAGGGTTATTGAATTTGAATAATCATAACTTTCACTCATTGGCCGATATTAATCCCAACTTAAAACATTTCCTTTGACAATCTTAACTTTTAAGAATTTGGCCCTGATCGATCATTTTTCTAACTGGGTTATAACTCAGTTAGTTTTTTTCGCTGATGTGACAACTTACGTGGCACAAACCCAGTTAGACTACTCGGTGTGGGGAGCGACCTAGGGCCGGCGAGAGCCGGCGACGCCCCAACACACCGCCCCTAGCCCCGTCCCCATCGTCACCGTCTTGTGGAAGACGTTCAAGCCGGGCCTTCTCTCCTCACACACACATATACATACAACACACATATATATATGAGGCTCATCCCCCACACCCTAGGTCCATCACCTTCAGCATGGCCGGCCCTGAGGGTGGGCGGGGAGGACCACCGGCCAGGGCCTGATATTTCGGAGGGCACCGTATTCTAAAAAAATCCGATATGGATATGTAAAAAAAACTAATAGGGTATACCCATACAAACACCAATATAGGCTCACTTACAAAACTATATTTATGGTTTATATTAGTTAGTGACCCATTGACATTAGAATAAGACCTTTAGTGAGTCAAATACTCCATTTTGTTAAGGACTAAGGGCACGTTTTTTTGAGCTCGAATAGGGTACACGAATTCTCAGGACCGGCCCTGCCCTTCAGCCCCATCCTCACACCCGCTTACGTGGATGCCTACGTGGCGTAGCATCCTTTGAGGACTACCCTCCTCCACACCCCCATAGTCTTATTGGTTGCTTATGGTGGTGGTTGGTGATTGTGGTGGTGAAAGTTGGGATTATTAAAATCCAATGACTAGGTTTGTGCCATATAAGAAGCTAATAACAATGTTTATGCCACGTAAGCCACCACGCCAGCAAAAAACTAATTAGGTTATAACCAAGTTAGAAAAGGATCGATGAGACCAAATTTTTACAAGTTGAGATTGTCAAAGGAAATTTTTTAAGTTGTGATTAATGTCGACTAATAGATGACAGTTAGGATTATTAAAATTCAATGACCCATGCAAAAGTTTATAAAATGTGATATCTTTATGTATAATGAACAGGTGTAAAAAGAATATTTCATAAAGAAAAGCATTCAAACAGTAGATGTTGTCTAGGGATAAATTTAAGATTATCAAATACAATATTGTTAGGTCGTATCTAATTTTTAGGTTAAAAAAAATTAAAAAAAAAACTAATTTTAAAGATAAGGATGAAACTTAATAACTGAATTATGTGAATAATATACTTTGCTAGACTGATAATAATTCCTTTGCTCGTATAAGATAAGAACAGGTTTAAATTGTCCATGTGTTGGATGGGGACGAAATTCCCAATTACGCTAAGTTTAAATTATGTAATTTGTTTTATACATAAAAACCGTATAGACTTTGTTCCTTTAGTTTTATTCATTCTGTTACACATAACCTTATGATACATGAATACTGTTAACCAATAATATATGAGAATATTGTGAATATCAAACACTTTCAAATACATTATCAGTTTTATTCATTATCTAATTAGTTAACTCAATAAAAAAATGTGTGTATGAAACATGAATACATTATCTAATTAGTTAATTCAATAAAAAATGTGTCACCTAACCTGGTAGTTAAGATTCCAATGAAACAAAAAAAATGTTATTGATGTAAGCAATTCGATGATCAGTTAAGATGTTTCTTCAAGCCTCAACTAAGCAGAACACTAAACTCACTAAAAGGTTTCAACTGTTATTTTAAGGATCAAACTATTTGTTTCTACACTTTAAGGTTTAGCTGCTCTTATATGCCACGTATAAAATCTCTCGTATAAGTCTTGTATAAGATCCCTGACCCATATATACCTCGTATGGCCTATATAGGGCGTACATAAGGGTTTTTTACAAACATGTTATATAATATTAAGCATTTTAGCAAAGTTTTATAAAAAAAAATAAGTATTCTTGTTTAAATACACAAAAAATAAGTATTTATTACAAACATTTTTATATGATACTATACCTATAGTATCGTATAGGTGTAGTATAGGTCTCGTATTGGCCTCTTATAAGCCTATAGGTGTAGTATATGTCCCGTATATGCCTATAGGTGTAGTGTGGTATAGTATAGACGTATAGTATCGTATCTTATTGTATGGGTCCCGTATAGGCCTGGTATAGGCCTATAGATGTAGTATCATATAGTGTAGTATAACTTAAGTCTCTTATAGTATGTATTGTACATGTGTAGTATATGTTCCGTATAAGCCTATAGGTGTAATAGGTCTAGTATAGGTCCCGTATAGACCTATACAAGAACTATACTACAGATATACCATACGATGCTATAATATACTATATTATACTACACTTATAGGCCTATACGGGACCTGTACTACACCTATATCGGATCATTAACTGTTATACGAGACTGACTGTTTGACAACATCTGAATGGTTAAGTGCTGAACCAGTAAGAGGTCTGAACTATTAAGTGCTGAACCAGTAAGAGGTCTGAATCATTAAGAGCCTGTATAATGCTTAACCGTTCAGAGGCAAATGTCTGACCAATTTAGATTAGAGGTCTTAACCATTCACACTATGTATAATGCTTAACCATTCAGAGGCAAATATCTGAACCATTCAGACATCTGCGCGTAAAACAAACAGTCTGAACCATTAAGTGTTGATTTAGTAAGAGGTCTGAACTATTAAGAGCCTCATTAATAGGTAAACAAAGAGCCCCTAAGATTCTTTTTCTCGTTTCTCATATATGTATATAATCTTAAATAATCTTAAAATATCGTTTTATAAATGCTCAATACAAACTATTTACTTTCTTTTATTCAACATATGTAACACTTAAATTTCTAATCTAATATAATTGGATTTTAATAATCACAAGTTTCACCATTTGGCCGATAATAATCCCAATTTTAAAAATTTCATCCAATAATCCTAACTTGTAAAAGTTTGGACGTCATTGATCATTTGCTAACATAGGTGCATTTAAATCAATTAAGGAATCTCTAGGTGTAATTGAATCTATTGAGGAGAACAAATTCTTATATGTTTGAAAATGATTAATGGCGACCAAACTTTTACAAGTTAGGATTATTGGAGAGAATTTTTAAAGTTAGAATTATTATCAGTCAAATGGTGAAACTTAGGATTATTAAAATACAAAAACTCTTTCCTATTTAGCAGAATATTCAGGATCACTATTCACTATCAAAAGAATAAGAACTTTTGACGTGTTGTTTAGTTGTTTTCTTGATAGAAAGCCACACATTTTAGTAACGTGGTTTTAGCCCACAGAATCAAGGCCGTCATTTTTTTTTTCTAGAAAAAAATTGATATACACTAGAAACTAATTAAAACGTTAAATAATTGATATTTTTAAGTTTACATATCTATATCTATACTATATAATAAAAGAAACTCAATTGAGGACACATGTCATTATATGATGAGTCCTAGCCTAAACTCATTATTTAATATATGTATTTATTTAATTTAAAACAAAAGTTATATATGTATTTATTTAATTTTAAAATATCTTTCACAATTTCGAATTAATCTATTCGTGACACATCTTTTAACATTTGGAAGACTTCAAGTTATCTTATTTTTTATTTTAAAATATAAGTTGATTTAATTTTATTATCTCTTTAATTTAAAATTATTTATTGTTTTCAAATTTTAAATTAAGTTTCCTTATTTTCTTTAAAGGCAACTTTTATTTTGTTGATTTTTAGTTAAAATCTTGAAAATTTTAAAAATCATATCTTCCTATACTAAGAGCATTCACATCCTAACCATCAAATTATGTGAGGAGGGATTTTTATATTATAAAGGGTATAAAAAGTGGTTGTGAGTAGAGGAGAGAGAAAATGTTACTGTTCATCTGTATATTTGGGGGGACACTGTTCACCCGTTATAATTTTTTAATATATTTTGAAAGTGGTTGTGAGTGGAAGTGAGAGAAAAATGTAATGATAATATTATTTAATTGAAATGAGAGAGAGAAAAAGTATTTGTTTTTAGTGGAAATATATTGATATAGGAGTTGTTTTTTAGTGGAATGTATGTATAATTTGATGGATTGGATGTGAATGCTCTAATAAATGAAAATCTTTTTTGGAAAAAAAAGAGTAAACTTTCATTTTGCTCCCTGTGGTTTGATCGTTTTAACGATTTTGCCTCAGTCATTTAAAAATAGTCATTTTTCTCCAATAGTTTGCTGTGTTTTTTCCAATCAGCTCAGTTAAATCATACACTTAAAGGAATGGTATTTTGGTAATTATATATATAAGTACTAAATTATTTATTATTTATTAGTTAAATATGCTTTGTCTTTTTATTTATTGATACTGAATTAAAAAATACAAAACCTATCTCTCTCTACATAATTAAAATTCATTTCTCTCTCTCTCTCTCTCCACCACCACCTACAGAGCACTGCCACCACCAACATCACCATCGAGCCGCCACCACCATTGGCATTATCTCATAAAAAATACCCCCAAATCTGTTCGAATATGCTAAACTTAAATTACGCCCCAAATCTGTTCAAATCTGCTAAACTTAAATCCAATTTGATGTTCTTAGCCATTACTTCAAAATTATTCACTGTTCACCCACAGAGAACAATAACCTCAAAATCTGAACCTCAAAATCAAACCAAAAAATACCCAGAACCTTGAATCACAAAATCCAACAAAAAATACCCAAATTCACCCAAATCCATATCTTTTTCCCCAAAACCGATCTTCATAAAACAGAAAGCTGAAACCAATCACCACCTCACCTTCAAAATCATCACAACCATTAAAGCCGAAGATCTGAGATCTCCATCCATCATATATCGAGTATATCGGTTAGTTTTTTAGAGATATAATTTTTTATTATATTCATTCAACCCGTGTAATAAATGAGGGTTTTTAAAGATATAATATTTATATTAATTACTATACAAAATTACATTTATTTAACTCGTGTAATACACCGGGTTTTTTAAAATATAACTTTTTTTTTATTATGTGGTATATAAAATTAGATTTATTCAATCTGTATAGTACACATGGTTTATAAAGATATAACAATATATAACTTTTTTATTGATTGGTATATAAAATTACATGTGCTCAACCCATACAATACATGAGTTTCTTAAAAAAATAACTTTTCTCATTATTTAATATATAAAATTAAATTTACCCAGCCCGTACAATACACGGGGTTTTTTAAAAATATAACTTTTTTATTAGTTAATATATAAAATTACATTTCTTTAACCTATGTAAATAAACGAGATTTTTAAAGATATGTTGTTTTATTATTTGGTATATGAAATTACATTTATTTAACTCGTGTAATAAATGAAGTTTTTAAAGATATAATTTTTATTATTTGGTATATAAAATTATATTTATTCAACTCGTGTATTACACGGGGTTCTAACCTAGTTCTGAAGATATATAAAAAGGCTTAAGGCATGGACGCCAAAAATAAAATTAAAAAACTAGTAATTTTATCGGTTATAGAACAATTAGTTAATATATATATATATATATATATAGGGGATGGCTAAAATGAGAACCACCTCCAGTTGTAAGAACTATGAGAACCACTTTCTAACCATTGGATCAAGTAGATGGATGGATGAGATTAAAAGTATTAAAAAACTAATATTAAGTATTTTTTGTCTTATTATGTCTTTTATATTTTAATCCAAAATGGTATTTAGGTAAAATTACACTATTTTGTCTTTTTACCTTTATTGTTTTTTATTACTTTTTAGTATTATTATATTAAATTCTTATTTTTTAAACTTAGTTTTTTAATTAAACATTTTCATATTCAGATTTATTTACAAATTTTTACGTTTAACGTTTTACGTTTTTACGGCCGGCCTATTCACGCCTCGTTTTTTGACGCGCCGTTTTTTACGCCCGACTTTTTCACGCGTCGGTTTTAAACGTTTTACGCCCCGGTTTTTTACGTTAACGTTTTTTTTCGTTTTACGCGCCGGTTTTTTACGTTAACGTTATTTACGATTTACGCGCCGGTTTTTTGCGTTTTACGGCCCGGTTTTTGACGTTAACGATTTTTTTACGTTTTACGCGCCGGTTTTTTTACGTTACCGTTTTTTACGTTTTTACGCGCCTGTTTTTTACGTTTTACGCCCCCGGTTTTTTACATTAATGTTTTTTTACGTTTTACGCGCCGCTTTTTTACGTTTTGCGTAAACTTTTTACGTTTTACTAAAAAAAATTTACGTTTTACATAAAAACTTTTTACGTTTTGCGGTAAAACTTTTTACGTTTTACGTAGAACTTTTTACTTTTTACGTTTTACGTTTTCCGTTAAAACTTTTTACGTTTTCCGTTAAAACTTTTTACGTTTTACGATTTACGTAAAACTTTTTACGATTTACGTTTTACGTAAAACGTTTTACGTAAAATGTTTTACGTAAAACTTTTTACGCTTCACGTTTTTTCGCTTTACGTTAAAAAAGTTTACGGTTTACGTTAAAATAGTTTACGGTTTAATTTATTTTTTTAAATTTTACGTTAAAAAGTTTTACGGTTTACGTTAAAATAGTTTTACGTTTTACGTTTGACGTAAATCTTTTTACGTTTTACATAAAACTTTTTACGTTTTACGTAAAAAAGTTTACGGTAAACTTTAAAAAAGTTTACGGTTTAAGTTTTTTTTCTTTTACAAAAACTTTTTTACACAAAAACAAACGCACCCAGAAAAATCGTTACTCGGTAGGTGTCTCGGATAGTTTGCTATCATCATCGACGCCTCAAAAAAAATATAAAAAACCCAACAAACAAAAATCAAAAAGAACGCGTGGATTCTGGAAAAAAAATAAGTTTTGGCTCAGATTTTCCGAACATCAGAGGCTGCAAAGTGGGGTTGCGGGTTCAAAAACCTACCCTCCACCATCCTTGCCGCGCCCTCGTCATCAAAATATGCGAGTTTTTTTTTTTTTTTTTTGCATCATCATCGCCCCAAACCGAAAACGGATCAGAACCCACATATTCAAACATTCAAAAACACATTCAACAGATTCAAACAGATTCACCAGATTCATAAAAAGCGCCATATTCAACAGATCCAACAGGATCAAGAAAGGACCCAAAAGCATCAATCAAACCAGATTCAACAAGAACAACATTCAAACCCAAAATTCAACAGAATCAAACCCAGAAAGTCAAACCCCCCAAGATTCAAACCCATATTCAACATAATCAAAACCTGCAGCAAAAACACAAAGATTCAAACCCAGATTCGAAACCCACCAAAAGATTCAACAAAAAATAAAACACAAAAAGAACATCAGATTCAAAGAACACATTCCTCCGGCCACCCCCATTACCTTTGCCGGTCAAAAGAACACATCAGATTCAAAGACATAATCAGCCGGCCATCACCCTTTGGTGGTGGCGCACGACGGTGAAAACCCCAAAATCGATAGAGATAAGCCGGCGAAGGGTTACCGGTGCCGTCGTCACCGCTCACCGCGGTGGTAGCCGGTGGATTTCAGCCTTGAACCAACTAAACCACCACCGCCTCCGCCTCTGCACAACTCCCACCAAACCACCGCCCCCCCCACCACCGCCTTCCGCCGCCCCCACCACCGCCTTCAAACAACAAAAACAAAGCCCTTCATCGTAGACACCAAAAAGGGGTGTCTGGCCTCCTCTTTCTCCGCGTCTCTCTGATGTATTCAATCGTAGCACCACCACCAGACGGTGGTGGTGGTGGTGGTCGGTGGTTATTTGTTGAGTTTTGAAGATGAAAACAAAATGAGAGAGGAGTAATAAAAGTCTGCAACTTTAAATAGAGGAGAGAGGAGAGAGGAGATAGCATTAAAGAGAGGTGAGAGGTGAGAGGATGGATATGACATATGGGGTAAATGACCAAATTACCCTTTTGTTGGCATGTTCTGATTGGTTGAAATGGTTCTCATAGTTCTTACAACTGAGAGTGGTTCTTATTTTAACTCAATCCTATATATATATATATATATATATATATATATGAGGATGGTTCAAATGAAAACCATTTTTATTGTGAAAACTCGAAAACTAACTAAAAAAAGCCTAAAAAACACACATTTTTTTTTCAATTTTTTTTTATAAAAATCGCTGGTTTTTATATATAAAAAAAACTTTTTCAAAAAAAAAAAAATCTGTAGTACACATGTGTAATAATACACATGTGTAGTACACATACACATATGTAGTATTACACATGTGCACTACAAATTTTTTTTTTTTTTTGAAATTTTTTTTTATATAGAAAAACCTGCGAAAATTGGTTTGCAAAAAAAAAAAAAATTTGGTATGTTTTTTTGGCTTTTTTAATTAGTTTTCAAGTTTTCACAATAACTAGTGGTTTTCATTTGAACCTTCCCCATATATCCATATATATATATATATATTATTCAAGCATTTGCATTTGTAGAAAAACAAGTTTTCTTTAAGAAAACTAAACTACTTTTATAATATTGAGAAAAGATCCCATACAATACAAATCTTTCGTACGAAGTGTAGGTGACATGGAAGAGAGGACAAATGTCATTGGCTTGAAGGGTAATTTAGTCCTTTCTCACTTGAAACAAAAATTCCCCTTGATTTTCAAACGACTATAACTTTTTCATACATTAATATTTTTTTTAAATTACACCGTATTAACGAGCATTTCATTCTCTTTAATTCGAGCAACATATTGCTATAGTTTTCTTAAACAAGTTTACATGAATTTGAATACCCATTAGTTCATTACGTGATTACACATTCTACATAAACATTATGTGATTACACATTCGATATAAACATATTACGTGATTACACATTCAATATGATTTTTTTATAACTAATGTTGTTACAATTATACTTATAACGTAATCACTCAGTGTAGCTTCACATAAAATATAGTATAATGAAATCACCTAATCATGAAATGGGTATTCAAATCCCGTAGTCACGTAATAATACATAGTCAACTATTGTTACGTAATTATGTAATCACTTAGTGTGGTACCACATACTATAATGAAATCACGTAATGGGTATTCAAACTCACGTAGTCATGTGATGGTTATTCAAAATCACGTAACCATATAATGGGTATTCAAAATCATGTATTTTTTTAAGAAAACTATAGCAATGGGCTACTCGAATTAAATAGATTGAAATGCTCGTTAATACGGTGCAATTTAAAAAAAATATTAACGTATGAAAAAGTTATAGGCGTTCGAAATCAAGGGGAAAAGAGTACAAGTGAGAAAGGTCCAGAATACCCTTTTTTATTTATTTCTTCAATTGTTTGAACCTTATATTTACGAAAATGCTACCACTTAGTTTTGAGCCATTGATCTGTCACACCCTGACTTTTGCGGAAGCGTGATTGTTGGTGTGACTTCTTAATACCATTGCATACGATCATAACAATACTATATGATAAAACCAGTAGATGTACATCCATTAATTTAAGTTTAAAAGTAACAACATTGTTTCAAAACGTAGACTTCAAGTTCAAGTTTTACAAAATGGTTATGAGTTCACTAAGGACTCATCCAAAAATATTAAATAGTACCAAGGTTTGGAAGGCGTGTCTTGTCCAGGAAAGAGACACACTGACCAAACTTAAAGACCATGGATGACATCTTTATTCACAACGCGGCTTAAAACTCCAACGCCCGCCATATCCATTTCATTAATTCCCTGAAATACATGTAGTTTGAAAAATAAACATAAAGTTGAGCGAGTTCATGTTTAAGTGAGTATGTATAAACCTTTGTAAGGTGTCTGTATGTATGAAAGTCCCTGGTATGTAGCAATTAAGGAAAAAGAGATCACCATTGGGTTGCAAAGCCAATGATATGTGTGAAGTGATGCAGGAAGACTCAAACCTAGCGGATTTGTGCGTCGGGCACTTAGTCACCGCCTGGTCCACTCAGCGGGCCCAGGAGTGGGGCTCGCTACACCCAAATAGATCTATCACTAATGTCCCTCGGTCCTACAACGAGGATTAATGGCCTCAAGTTCCAGCCTACCCACTCACATGATCTAAGTAGTAAACCCTCCTTAAGCTAACCATACCATGTATAAAAGTATCCGTAATCACTGTAACATGTATTCCACCCCCGAAGTATAAAAACTGAAAACAGTTAAGAGAAAAGGGGGACATGAACTCACTGAAGTGCGTATCCAGAAACGTCAATCTCCAAATCAATCTGCTGCGTGACGACCTACACGTACTAATTCCTATTAGACGGATGGGCCGTGCCTTGGCTTAAGGTTTAACGTTTGATTGGAGAAATAGTTAGGTAACTATTCCGTATTCACACTTCTTATTTATTGTATATTTCTTTCCCAAGGATGGGGGTTTGTAACACATGTATACTTTATAATTCCGAAAATATATTTTTAAGTCTCACTTGAAAAATATATTTTAATCACTTATCTAAAATATTTTTAACTCCCAAAATATACATATTTTTCCCAAAATTATTATATTTTACTTTATATATTTTCCAAAATAATACTTATCAAAATATACGCGTAAGAGTATTTTCCGAAAATACATAAGTTACATTTTAAAGTTCACGTTGCAATAACAATACCTGTGTAACTTAAATATTTATTTGTGAGAGCGTTGGCATTATTTTGGAGTCGTAATTTCATAATATTTTCCAGTTATGTTATTTTTACCCTAAAAATAATATATCTAGTTCACAAAATAATCACATAATCACGCAAGCGTTTTATTATGAAATATATATTCTAAATATATATTTAACAAGTTTTATTTACGAAAATCCACCTCTGACACTTGGTAATTTTATAATAAAAATTATGGCGAAGTTTATTTTGAAAACCAACTTAAAAACACATTTATAAACATTTGTTACAAAAATATTTCTAAGTGTTATATTTCTGGAAAATTTTTGCCAGAGTTTCCTCTGTAACTGGAGGTGTCCACGCTTACTAGCGTATCATTTTATTTTCAAAACTCAATCAAACAATTCAACAATCATCAACAAACAATCTTTAGACATCAAACTTGACAAGAATAAGCCTAAATCACGAACTCATGAACTTGAAGGTTTTGTAAAAATATGTAGTAACTTTCTAACATATTTAGTAAATCTTGTTATCTTTAAAAATAAAATTAGTTTCTTAAAAACTTTATTTTTAAAGAACTTGGAGTTTTACAACTTCTAGTCAAGATTTTCAAAAATACTTCTTTGTTAAATCTTTTTGTTACACAAGTGTTTACATACTTGTTTATTTACTAAAAATGTTTCTAGTTCATAAAATATCCGGGTTTTAACAAGACTCGCATCTTTCACTTGGTTCTTCCGAAAAACCACTTGTAGATCTTTAGATCTACATGTTTAGAGTCTTATTTTACAAGAAAATTTTATTTACTCAAGTTCATGTTCCATGGATGGAAGGTTTCATCATCTTTCATAACTCTAACATTTATTACTTACTAGTTCATGTTCTTGGGCATGACTGAAAATGTTTAGATGATGATCCATCCAACTTTTGCTAACATACAACATCAAATAATCATACTACACAAGATCAAACATGATTTATACACATATCTTCCCTTTAACCACCCTATTCATCTTATGTTCAAGACTTTAAGTTATGTTCTTTAGTGTTCTAAATTTTTAACCATTAAATCACCTATTAACCACCATAAACAAGATCAAGATGATGTTTAGAAACACTTACTACTAGCACAAGGCTAGGGAAGAAACAAGGTATAAATGTGGTGGATAAATGAAATCTAGAGAGGTTCTTGAGCTTCCGAGTGCACCGAGCCTCCTTGTATGATCCCTTGCACCTTTGTATGTATGAAGAATGGCTAGAATGGAATTTGATGGTGTGTGTATGGTGGTGATGGTGTTCGGCCGAAGACACAAGGGAGAGAAAGAGAGTAGTGGTTTGTTGTGTGATTTGATGAAATGAAAGTCTTAAACTCTCATGTTAATTTATAATCCAATTCCTCATTAACCAATATGTAAAGTGTCTTCTAGATTTCCAACAATAGTGATTAAAATAATCAAAGAAAAACAAGGGGGTGTACCACCCCTTGTAACCGTCAACATGGGGGGGGGGGGGGTTGGGTTGTAATGGAACTTGGTTACTAATTAGTTGGATTTGAACGATAAAGTTAGTATATTAAGTGTGTTATTTAATATAAAGGGTGTTAGGGTGTTCGGGGACCCTAACTAGCTCAGAAAAGTATAAACAATGTATTTGGCAATATTTTTATTTTCCGGGTAAAGTCCGGTTGTTCGGTTGGATATTGATCCGTTAAAGTGTCAAATAAAGCTTTAAAGTGTCTTTAATATTATTTTTAGCGACACATTAATTTACCATCGTTTTGGAAAGTGTCTAGGACTATTTTGACAAGTTTTTA
The DNA here is from genome assembly GCA_030545235.1 of Helianthus tuberosus. NCBI lineage: Eukaryota > Viridiplantae > Streptophyta > Magnoliopsida > Asterales > Asteraceae > Helianthus > Helianthus tuberosus. The sequence continues at coordinate 2,144,379 of JARYGA010056056.1, forward strand.
CCCTTTACTAGCTTTGTTAAAAGCTGAATTTTGGTATACTAGTGCAGAACTCTGCACTTTAAGTATGTTTTAGGCACTTCCGGTCACTATAACTATCACCTAGTGACGTAGTTTAATGATTCTCACCTCCCTACACTCCCTACCAGTGTAGTACTTTACTCTTGTCTCATTCTGGCCTCAGAACAATGTCTGTTTTGGTGCTGGTAATGTCAGCATGTTTACTGGGTTATCCATTCACTGTCCTAACTGTGCTTCGTGCATCAAGTTTGTCACTAATGTTTGTGTGAAGTAAATGGAGTGACAGTATAAAATGTGATGCATGAGTATGTATGTATCAGAAAGCAGAAAGCAGTTTAATCACAATTATAACCAAGCACAGTAATTAAGCACTAATTAAATATTAATTAATTGTACGGATACCTGGTTTTGTGAGGGTTGTCACATTATCCCCCCGTTAGAGAAATTTCGTCCTCGAAATTTGTACTACCTTAACCCCTTATGGTTTCATCACGCGTGTATGTATATGAATAATATCGAGCCAGACAATCATCAGACCGAATCAAACCTTACTCACATTTGGTGAGTCCAAGAATATATAACAACCCGAATCCTAGGGTTAAAAGGTATGTGCTCATAGCATTTGATGTCAAAGGTATAGTACGTATTTGACGTATGGTATAGCGTAATCCAGCTAGCGGGGTTCCACAAAAGGGGAGATTTGACTAATAAGATTCTTAAACGATTGGTTGCAATATGCAGTCGAGTTTTCCACAGCCCATACCATTCGCCATATGAATTGAAAATCAACAACTCAAGTAATAGTAGAATGGTCTACTAACCCCCGAGTAACTGGATGGTAAGGTTTAGTGTGTTGCCATTCTTAAATTTCGAAAGTACATCTAATGGAATACAAGTGAATCTGGGGTATCATTGTCTTGATTCGTAGTTGCATCAGAAATGTTTAAATGACAAGTCAAACAAAAGTATGTATTGTTTTGTGTGAAACGGTTGACCATGATTAGCACAAGCTACAAGTTTGTAATGACACCACAAGGTGTCGTACTAACGTAATTCAAGTATAGTGGTGACTGAACAAGTTCACCGTGTTTGAAAACAAATGAAAGTATGCTGAAGTAATCTGAAGATTTGATTTACACAATGTCAAAGAGTTTTCAGTTGAGTATGGAACCTCAAGGAGCCAATGTTTTTGATCGTAGGTGAGAAAGCAATAAATACCGCAGGGTATTCAATTTATAATGAAAGAACCGTTCGGAGGTACACCGTGGTATGAAATGAATCGATGTACCATTGTCTTAACATACAAGTGTTTTGAGTCTGCTTTAATTGTGAATATCAAATGGATTTTTAAATGAATAGACTATTAAATCCGTGTATGAAGTGAGTAACCAAATAAGCGCAAGCTTCAATTTTGTGAAGGTATCCCCACAAGGTGTCGTAACCAACAAATGATTTAGTGAAGTCGTAGACTAAACAAGTCTACTACGACTCGGAACAAAAAAATCTTTGCCAATGATTTGAATATGATGCTCTCAACACATCATATGGCGTCTTAAATTGAATATGTGAAATGGATAATGTTCAAGCAATTGAACTTAGTTTCAACGTAACCCGACAACAAACGTATGTATCAACAAAGGAAATCTCGGCATGGCCACAAAGATAAACCATGAATGTTACTTGAAATAAAGCGGTTTCGAGAAAGTGTGTTGACTTTGTAACAAAAGAGCCAATAATAACAATAATGTAGGTTACTCGAATCAGGAATCAGAAATTAGGTTTAGCAAAACAATATGTAAATTCCAATGAAGCATTTGTTTGAAACGAAACCACATGCGTAGCAAATGATGCATGTATTGTCAGGTAAGTTTCCAAGAAAAGGAATAATGAGTATCTGCTAAAATGAAGAAATGACCAGGTATCAAGCAAATGTGTGGTCGCTCTCAGCGTGGAAAAAAAATTTAACGTGATGCAATTACCATTAAAGGGAGTAGAGATGCAAACATCTACTCGCTAGAAGTAAAAGAAATTTAAGTACGTTTTGTTTGGTCAACTGAAATAGTATATATGTCAGAATAATAGGTTTTGCTTGAGTTAGTGGGTGTGGTTCCTAAACAACAACCCTTACGAGTTTGGACCTGGGTTCCCAAGGGTCCTAAGTATATGTTTTCTAGATTCTCAGAGTTTCGTATTTGGTGTTGAATCGTTCTGTGCATCATGTATGAAACACCATTCTTGTGTATGTTTAAAACAATTTATTGTCCCACAATTTACCCGGTACACTCTCTTCCTGAATTTACCGCCAATGACACTCGATCGTCGATCAGCCGTGTAATAGTAGTCAGATCCTCACAGTTAGTCAAATAAGTAATTCGTCAATCCTTAGCAAGAGTCACCGACTCTGGTTGGCTAGCTCGTCTGACTCCTGGTCATTTGAAAGTCATCGCCCTTTCTTTTGACGAGCAGAACTGAGGTTACCCAAAACGGAAGTTTTGGTCTGTTATCTTCCTTCTCTATCCACTACTGAAACAACACTGTCAATCCTTGCATTTCCGAAGGTGTAATCTGTTAGGGTGTGTTGGTTGCAGGCGCGACGCCTGGAAATCAAATCGATGCAAAAATTCGATTTGTCGTTGGGGAGATAATTCTGGCAAGTCTTCGAGGAAGACTTCAGGATATTCTCTGATCACGGGGGTATCTTTTGAGTTTTAGTTCTTCGGCTCCCCTGTCCACGACATGAGTCAGGAAAGCAACACATCCTATTCGCAACAACTTTTGTACCTTCAAGCAATTTGCAATATGTACAGGCGTACTCTGCTTCATGAGTCAAGATTGTTTCTTTGCTCGGCATCGGGACGCGGATATCAATATCCACTTGATCACTTGACAATCCATCCATCCAATTACCTTGTCGAAGCTCCCCAATTCAACTGGCAGTAGCTCAAGCGTAAACTCACGCTCTCCGGGTGCTCTCTTGCCATTTCCAAATGCTTCCACTAGCTTCCGATTAGCTAGTTCCATCGAGTGCGAGTTATCTAACTGTCACGGCCCCCGACCCGGTTTGACCCGTTTCAGGAGCCGCGGGACAGAAATCCCGTGGTATTTATTTAATTGAGTTTAACAGCGGAAGTTTATCATCAGGATCTTTTTAAAGCTAAAATTTTCCCGATTATTTTATTTCACAATTCGGGATAAAACCCCGGTAATTTACAATACTATGATTTTACAGAGAAATCTTTATTTTACAAAACATATTTCTTTAGTTAATAATGAGCCACTTTCTTAAGCTTGCAGTGCTCCACAGCACCTTTCCTGAATCACAACAGATCACCTGAAACATGTTTGAAAAATGTTTTGTCAGCAGGAAATACTGAGTGAACCATTCTATTTAATAAAACAGACTTGTTTGTTATAATTTACAGTATTAAGGGTGATTACATTGTTTCTATATCAACCAACTACCCACAGTATTTGTCACTTGACTTATTTCTGTGACTGTGGTCAGACCACCCATTGGCTAACTCGTTGTCCAATGGTGGCGGGAAAAAGTAATGTATACAATACCCCACACACCGGCTGTAATTTGGTGATTACAAAGACTTGATCCCTGTAATTATAACTTTGAAAATAAACATGCTTTTGAAATTAAATTTGATAAAAAGAGAATGACTCACATTGCAGATTTAACACAGATAGAGTCTAGTCTATGGATTAGCCTTGTTAACCTAATTTAAATAACAATGCACACAAAACTGGGTTAGTAACCAATATAGCATTTACGATAACTCACGAGATCAAACTCTCACAACGAATGACAGAGTATTCCCCGATTTCAGGTGGTACTCAAACATCCTGTCGGAGTCACGACGAATGACAAAGGATAACCCTAATGTGGGTAGCACTTAAACATCCATTGGATATATTGATCAATCAGACAATGAATCGTACTAGCGATCGAGTTATTACCCTGTTTTGCGGCAGCACTTCGTGTTATGTGTGTGTTTTGTAACTGTTTATACAATAACTCAACGTATATTTTGAATTTTTACGTCGAACTGAAGCCAGGAATCAAGTCCCAAGCCCCTGTATTTATACCCTAAATTGACATCTCCCGCGTGTCGCGACAGAATACATGGTCCCTGTCGCGTGTCGCCTGGGATGTCAAAGTAGAGTAGGGTAGGGTAGGCTTGTCACTGGTATAGGCCTGCTGAGTTGATAGTTCGAGAATTTTCAATTTAGACAACGCATTCTAATGATAATCGTGAATTAGGGTTTACCCCCCCCCCCCCCTTGATTTTTAGGGGCCCTGATTCTAATTCCAACTATTCTGAAAATTTTAGGGATTATGGAGAATCACTTGGGTTTCTCAATTAGGGTTTCCTATTGGACAATTTAATTTAATAAATATGATTTTTTATGAGAGTTGTTACATTCTCCCCACCTTAATAAAATCTCGTCCTCGAGATTTACTGGAATAAATGAGGATACTTTTGCTTCATTTCTGATTCCAGTTCCCAAGTGTATTCAGCTCCTCTTTTTGAATCCCATTTGACTTTAACTAGAACTAGTCGCTTGTGCTTAAGAAATTTCACCTTTCGATCTTCTATCTGAAGAGGTTTCTCAACAAATTTTAACTTTTCGTTTACCTCTATATCTTGAAGAGGTACTACCAGTGATTCGTCTAATAAACATTTCTTGAGATTGGATACATGAAATACATCATGTACTCCAGCTAGTTCTTCGGGTAGTTGTAAACGATAAGCAACTGGTCCTATACGTTGGATCACTAAAAATGGTCCTACGTATCTGGGACTTAGCTTTCCTTTCTTACCGAATCTAACAACTCCTTTCCAAGGAGAAACTTTCAACAATACTCTGTCTCCAACTTGGAATTCTAAAGGCTTGCATCTATTGTCTGCATAACTTTTCTGGCGATCTCGAGCCGTTTTCAGCCTTTCTTTGATTTGAGTAATCTTGTCGGTTGTCTCTTGCACTATTTCAGGACCTGACAATTGACTTTCTCCTATTTCTGCCCAACAAACTGGAGTTCTGCATTTTCTTCCATACAGTGCTTCAAATGGGGCAGTTTCAATACTTGAATGATAACTATTGTTATAGGAGAATTCGATCAGAGGTAAGTGATCGTCCCAATTTCCACCAAAATCTATTACACATGCTCGGAGCATGTCTTCTAAAGTTTGGATCGTCCTTTCACTTTGCCCGTCTGTTTGAGGATGATATGCAGTACTTAGGTTTAATCGAGTTCCCATTGCTTCTTGGAAACTTTTCCAGAAATGAGAAGTGAAACGACTATCTCTATCTGATACAATGGAGAGTGGAACTCAATGTAGAGATACAATTTTATCTACATACAACTTTGCCAATCTTTCCATGCTAAAGGTTTCTTTCATAGGTAGAAAGTGAGCAGATTTGGTTAATCGATCCACAATTACCCAAATCGCATCATTACCTTTTCTGGTTTTGGGTAACTTAGTAACAAAATCCATTGTTATGAGTTCCCATTTCCATACAGGCATTTCTAGTTGTTGTAGTAGATCTGAAGGTTTTGGATGTTCTGCCTTAACTCGTGAACAAGTAAGACACTTAGAAACATATCTAGCTATATCCTTTTTCATGCCTATCCACCAGAAATTCTTTCTTAAATCTTGGTACATCTTATTGTTTCCAGGGTGTACGGTATATCTAGATTTATGAGCTTCTTCTAAAATTTTATTTCTTAATTCTCCCTGCTTCGGTACCCAAATTCTGCTTTTATGAAATCTCCAAATTTTATCAACTCCTTGCTCTAATTCTTTTATTCGTCCTTTCATACCTTCAGCATCATCCTTGATTGCTGTTTCCTGAACATTCTTTATTTGTTCCATTAAATCTAAGTGTAGATTTAATCTGAGAGCACGAACCCGTCTTTGTTTCTCATGATACTTACGACTTAAGGCATCTGCAATTACATTTGCCTTTCCTTCGTGATACTGAATATCACAGTCGTAATCACTTAGGATTTCCATCCATCTTCTTTGTCTCATGTTTAACTCTTTTTGCCCAAAAATATATTTTAAACTTTTATGGTCTATATAGACAGTAAATTTACTTCCGTAAAGATAATGTATCCAAATTTTAAGGGCAAAAACTACAGCTCCTAATTCTAAGTCATGAGTTGTATAATTTTCTTCGTGTTTTTTCAATTGCCTTGAAGCATACGCAATTACTTTCTTGCGTTGCATTAGCACACATCCTAATCCTAGTTTTGAAGCATCACAGTAAACTTCAAAATCTTCAGTCCCTTCTGGTAAAGCTAGGATTGGAGCATTGGTTAATTTCTGCTTCAATATTCTAAAGGCTTCTTCTTGTTTAGGTCCCCATTCAAACTTAATGGCTTTACAGGTTAGCTTAGTTAATGGTACATCTATTTTGGAAAAAATCCTTAATAAACTGTCTATAATATCCAGCTAGACCTATAAAACTTCTAATTTCCATTGCAGTTTGCGGAACCTTCCAATTGGTAATTGCCTCTATTTTAGCAGGATCTACATGAATCCTTTCGTGATTCACCATGTGTCCTAAGAATTGCACTTCTTGTAGCCAAAATTCACACTTCGAGAATTTGGCGTACAGCTTTTCTTTTCTTAACAAAGTTAAGAGTATATGCAAGTGCTGACAATGTTCATCCTGACTTTTGGAATAAATAAGTATATCGTCTATAAAAACAATTACAAATATATCCAAATACGGTTTACAGATTCTATTCATCATGTCCATGAATGCTGCAGGTGCATTCGTTAACCCGAAGGGCATGACTGTAAACTCCTAATGACCATACCTAGTTCTGAAAGCAGTTTTAGGTATGTCTTTTTCTTGTACCTTCAATTGATGATATCTGGAGCGTAAATCTATCTTAGAAAAATATCTAGCTCCTTGGAGTTGATCAAAAAGATCATCAATCCTAGGTAATGGGTATCGATTCTTAATTGTAACTTTATTCAATTCTCTATAATCAATACACATTCTCATCGAACCATCCTTTTTCTTTACAAACAACACTGGAGCTCCCCAAGGGGATGAACTAGGTTGTTTGAATCTTTTACTTAATAATTCATCTAATTGCTTCTTCAATTCTAACATTTCAGTAGGAGCTAACCGATAAGGTGCCTTAGCTATTGGTGTAGTTTCTGGAATTAGATGAATCCTAAATTCTACCTCCCTATCAGGTGGTAATCCCGGAAGTTCTTCCGGAAATACATCTGAGTATTCTGAGACTACAGGAATCTCTTTAAGTTCCTTACCCTTAGTGCTAATGATTATCGAAATCATATACACTATTCCTTGCTTTCGTTCATAACTAGCAACTTTCATTACTGATATGAACTTCATGGGCTTACGTGGTTTATCTCCTGTAATCGTGATTACTTCTCTAGTAGGTGCCTGAATTTCTATAAAATTCTTATCACAAAGGATTCGAGCATGGTTGGCTATTAACCAATCAATTCCTAACACAATATCGAATTCAGCTAATTTCATAGGTAACAAATTTGCAGAAAATTTATGACCTGAAAGTTCTATTTCTACTTTTTGCAAAATCTGATCTATTTTAACTGAATTCCCATCCGCGGTTTCGACTGTAAAAATCTGCCTAATGTTGGTTAAAGGTAACTTAAGAGCTTGACAAAATAAAGTATTTATAAAACTTTGGTTTGCATCAGAGTCAAATAATACTTTTGCGTATACGTTGTGAACTAAGAACGTACCAGCTATCACATCTGGAATGAGTTCTGCTTCTTGAGTGGTTAGCTGGAATGCTCTGACATTCTTCTTAGTAGCTCCGTCGGTCGCCTTAGTTTTGTTGTCTGCATGTTTGACCAATTTAGGATATTCTGGCTTAAAATGTCCTGTTTCTCCACAGTTTTAGCAGATTCTGGTTTTCTTTCTGCAGTCTTCTTCACGATGTCCTATGGCTTTGCAAAAGTTGCAAATTACGTTACATCTTCCATAATGTTTCTTTTTGCAATTTCTGCAAAATGGAAAAGTTGAAGATTGTCTTGTTCCTCTTTTCTTGAAGCTGTTATTATTACCCACACGAAATCCTTGGGTAATTTTCTGAGCCAGTTCCTTTTTCCTGTTTTCATCTCTTGTGCGTACTAGTTCATCAGTTAAGGTATTGGCTAGTTCCACTGCATCGTCAATAGTGCGAGGTCTCGCAGCTTTAACGATATTGCGGATTTCACTAATTAATCCCCAAATGTAGCGAGAAATGAGTACCGGCTCTGGCGAAGCCAGCGTTGGTACCACCCTAGCATATTCGAAGAATGTCGAAGTATATCCTCGACAATCCACATTAACCATCCGATGGTTTAGGAACTTATTTGCCATTTGATCTTTTTCATACTCGGGACAGAATTTTCTTTCTACAAGACTCTTAAATTCTTCCCAGTTCATGGCATAGGCAACAATCCTTCTTTTAGCTTGTAATACTGTGTTCCACCATTCTAATGCCCCCTTTTTAAAAAGATTGGAAGCATACATAACTTGATCTTCCTCAACACATTTACTTATAAAAATTACTGCCTCAGTTTTCTCTAACCAACGTAATGCTGCAATAGCCCCTTCATTACCTGAAAACTCAGTTGGTTTACAGGCAAAGAATTCTTTGTAAGTACAACCAGGTGTTGCAGCTTCATTTTCTTGAAAATTGGGGCTTGCAGATCATTATTGTTATTAACATGATTTCCTCTTCCGTTTATACTATTACTAAAGTTATCGCCTTGTGTACGTTTACTAGGAATGATTGATTGAGGTTTAACAGGTTTTTGAACAGCAGCAACGATTGCTGGAATAGCATTGGCTATTCCTTGTGCAACGATATCCTCTATATCTTGCCTATTTAACAATTGTTCTTCCTGAATTGGCTCAGATTGATTTACTTCATTTACTGGTTCATTACCAATGTTTGCCATCTGATAATTAATTTATAGATAAATAATTAGTATAACATAAGAAATAATCCAATGTCACAATTAATTGCACGTAATCACGTAAACAAATATACAAATAAAATTGTAAATTTTTCTAAAATTTCCATTTTATAGATTCTATTATGCTTCTATATACAGCCGTTTTATTGGTTATTTCGCACATACTGACTAGTATTACTGTTATTATACAAATACAGACTCATAACCTACTTCTCTCTCGTCATTTGTTTTCCTAAAAACGAAGCTCCCTTTCATCATACTTCCAGGCAATTTGTCCTCCTATCTCTCGGATCCTATTCCCAGCATCCATCAACTCTTCACCAAAATGGCGAAGTTCAACCATATTCTCGTTACTCATTGGTGGATTTGGTAATGGTTCTGGATCGAATTGCGGAAGAAAGGAATAAGGACTGTTAATAATGTTTTGGAATTGCCAGTCATTTGTCCACCATTCATCCATTCCCAGAGGTTGAGGATGGACTATAGGTTCTGGAATTGCTGGTTCAAGATTTATAGGGATTTGGGTTTCAATAGGACGATTAAAAACATTTGTATTGACAGGCTGAATAGTATCACAGCTTGCCAATAAAAAATCTATTTCCTCCTGAAAGGTCATTTACCCTGTACACAGAGGTGGAGCGTTGAATTCTTTAGAAACTTCTATGTGTACAGGGTAAAGGTTGAGATTCTCTAAAGCTCCAGATAATTCATTCATGCTGTTTTAACATATATATATAAAAATAATTAATCACAACTTTCAAAAATAACCTTCCCATATTATTGCATACCATATAACTTACAAAACAACTAAAATTTAAAACATACTATGTTTTATTGTAAATTTATTTATTTACTGTATGGATTTTCTAGCTTGTGGATAGTATGGTTTGCTAAAACTGAAACAAATTATTTAAAGATCTGCGTTTACTGCTACTGTAGCTAGCATATATAAATCTGCCCATTTTTTGTCTAAATTGTCTTCCCATGGTGATTTACTGATTAATTCCTGAGTTTCCTTTTTAACTTTCTTCTCTCGGGCTTTCTTTATTTTCTCTTTACTTTTTCTAATAATCAGATTTCTTTTACTAGGAGAAAGTGGTTCCTCATATTGTGCCTTTCGCACAAACATTCCTTCATCAGGAATCACAGACGGATTTGAGGATTTTGTTTGGGACGAACTTCCCTTCTCGTTAGCTGACCTATCTAATTTAAGATAGATATTTGAAAGCTTTTGCTTACCCATACTGTAGCTAACAAATAGTCAGTTAATAAAACACATAATAGTAATCAAGAAAAAATTAAGTATTTCTAAATACTTAATTAGCTTAACTCAGTGGCTCTGATACCACCTTTTTCTGTCACGGCCCCCGACCCGGTTTGACTCGTTTCAGGAGCCGCGGGACAGAAATCCCGTGGTATTTATTTAATTGAGTTTAACAGCGGAAGTTTATCATCAGGATCTTTTTAAAGCTAAAATTTTCCTGATTATTTTATTTCACAATTCGGGATAAAACACCGTTAATTTACAATACTATGATTTTACAGAGAAATCTTTATTTTACAAAACATATTTCTTTAGTTAATAATGAGCCACTTTCTTAAGCTTGCAGTGCTCCACAGCACCTTTCCTGAATCACAACAGATCACGTGAAACATGTTTGAAAAAGGTTTTGTCAGCAGGAAATACTGAGTGAACCATTCTATTTAATAAAACAGACTTGTTTGTTATAATTTACAGTATTAAGGGTGATTACATTGTTTCTATATCAACCAACTACCCACAGTATTTGTCACTTGACTTATTTCTGTGACTGTGGTCAGACCACCCATTGGCTAACTCGTTGTCCAATGGTGGCGGGAAAAAATAATGTATACAATACCCCACATACCGGCTGTAATTTGGTGATTACAAAGACTTAATCCCTGTAATTATAACTTTGAAAATAAACATGCTTTTGAAATTAAATTTGACTAATAAGATTCTTAAACGATTGGTTGCAATATGCAGTCGAGTTTTCCACAGCCCATAGCATTCGCCATATTAATTCAAAATCAACAACTCAAGTAATAGTAGAATGGTCTGCTAACCCCCGAGTAACTGGATTGTAAGGTTTAGTGTGTTGCCATTCTTAAATTTCGAAAGTACATCGAATGGAATACAAGTGAATCTGGGGTATCATTGTCTTGATTCGTAGTTGCATCAGAAATGTTTAAATGACAAGTCAAACAAAAGTATGTATAGTTTTGTGTGAAACGGTTGACCATGATTAGCACAAGCTACAAGTTTGTAATGACACCACAAGGTGTCGTACTAACGTAATTCAAGTATAGTGGTGACTGAACAAGTTCACCATGTTTGAAAACAAATGAAAGTATGCTGAAGTAATATGAAGATTTGATTTACACAATGTCATAGAGTTTTCAGTTGAGTATGGAACCTCAAGGAGCCAATGTTTTTTATCGTAGGTGAGAAAGCAATAAATACCGCAGGGTATTCAATTTATAATGAAAGAACCGTTCGGAGGTACACCGTGGTATGAAATGAATCGATGTACCGTTGTCTTAACATACAACTGTTTTGAGTCTGCTTTAATTGTGAATATCAAATGGATTTTTAAATGAATAGACTATTAAATCCGTGTATGAAGTGAGTAACCAAATAAGCGCAAGCTTCAATTTTGTGAAGGTATCCCCACAAGGTGTCGTAACCAACAAATGATTTAGTGAAGTCGTAGACTAAACAAGTCTACTACGACTCGGAACAAAAGAATCTTTGCCAATGATTTGAATATGATGCTCTCAACACATCATATGGCGTCTTAAATTGAATATGTGAAATGGATAATGTTCAAGCAATTGAACTTAGTTTCAACGTAACCCGACAACAAACGTATGTATCAACAAAGGAAATCTCGGCATGGCCACAAAGATAAACCATGAATGTTACTTGAAATAAAGCGGTTTCGAGAAAGTGTGTTGACTTTGTAACAAAAGAGCCAATAATAACAATAATGTAGGTTACTCGAATCAGGAATCAGAAATTAGGTTTAGCAAAACAATATGTAAATTCCAATGAAGCATTTGTTTGAAACGAAACCACATGCGTAGCAAATGATGCATGTATTGTCAGGTAAGTTTCCAAGAAAAGGAATAATGAGTATCTGCTAAAATGAAGAAATGACCAGGTATCAAGCAAATGTGTGGTCGCTCTCAGCATGGAAAAAAATTTAACGTGATGCAACTACCATTAAGGGGAGTAGAGATGCAAACATCTACTCGCTAGAAGTAAAAGAAATTTAAGTACGTTTTGTTTGGTCAACTGAAATAGTATATATGTCAGAATAATAGGTTTTGCTTGAGTTGGTGGGTGTGGTTCCTAAACAACAACCCTTACGAGTTTGGACCTGGGTTCCCAAGGGTCCTAAGTATATGTTTTCTAGATTCTCAAAGTTTCGTATTTGGTGTAGAATCGTTCTGTGCATCATGTATGAAACGCCATTCTTGTGTATGTTTAAAACAATTTATTGTCCCACAATTTCCCCGGTACACTCTCTTCCGGAATTTACCGCCAATGACACTCGATCGTCGATCAGCCGTGTAATAGTAGTCAGATCCTCACAATTAGTCAAATAAGTAATTCGTCAATCCTTAGCAAGAGTCACCGACTCTGGTTGGCTAGCTCGTCCGACTCCTGGTCATTTGAAAGTCATCGCCCTTTCTTTTGACGAGCAGAACTGAGGTTACCCAAAACGGAAGTTTTGGTCTGTTATCTTCCTTCTCTATCCACTACTGAAACAACACCGTCAATCCTTGCATTTCTGAAGGTGTAATCTGTTAGGGTGTGTTGGTTGCAGGCGCGACGCCTGGAAATCAAATCGATGCAAAAATTCGATTTGTCGTTGGGGAGATAATTCTGGCAAGTCTTCGAGGAAGACTTCAGGATATTCTCTGATCACGGGGGTATCTTTTGAGTTTTAGTTCTTCGGCTCCCCTCTCCACGACATGAGTCAGGAAAGCAACACATCCTATTCGCAACAACTTTTGTACCTTCAAGCAATTTGCACTATGTACAGGCGTACTCTGCTTCATGAGTCGAGATTGTTTCTTTGCTCGGCATCGGGACGCGGATATCAATGTCCGCTTGATCACTTGACAATCCATCCATCCAATTACCTTGTCGAAGCTCCCCAATTCAACTGGAAGTAGCTCAAGCGTAAACTCACGCTCTCCGGGTGCTATCTTGCCATTTCCAAATGCTTCCACTAGCTTCCGATTAGCTAGTTCCATCGAGTGCGAGTTATCTAACTGTCACGGCCCCCGACCCGGTTTGACCCGTTTCAGGAGCCGCGGGACAGAAATCCCGTGGTATTTATTTAATTGAGTTTAACAGCGGAAGTTTATCATCAGGATCTTTTTAAAGCTAAAATTTTCCCGATTATTTTATTTCACAATTCGGGATAAAACCCCGGTAATTTACAATACTATGATTTTACAGAGAAATCTTTATTTGACAAAACATATTTCTTTAGTTAATAATGAGCCACTTTCTTAAGCTTGCAGTGCTCCACAACACCTTTCCTGAATCACAACAGATCACCTGAAACATGTTTGAAAAAGGTTTTGTCAGCAGGAAATACTGAGTGAACCATTCTATTTAATAAAACAGACTTGTTTGTTATAATTTACAGTATTAAGGGTGATTACATTGTTTCTATATCAACCAACTACCCACAGTATTTGTCACTTGACTTATTTCTGTGACTGTGGTCAGACCACCCATTGGCTAACTCGTTGTCCAATGGTGGCGGGAAAAAGTAATGTATACAATACCCCACATACCGGCTGTAATTTGGTGATTACAAAGACTTAATCCCTGTAATTATAACTTTGAAAATAAACATGCTTTTGAAATTAAATTTGATAAAAAGAGAATGACTCACATTGCAGATTTAACACAGATAGAGTCTAGTCTATGGATTAGCCTTGTTAACCTAATTTAAATAACAATGCACACAAAACTGGGTTAGTAACCAATATAGCATTTACGATAGCTCACGAGATCAAACTCTCACAACGAATGACAGAGTATTCCCCGATTTCAGGTGGTACTCAAACATCATGTCGGAGTCACGACGAATGACAAAGGATAACCCTAATGTGGGTAGCACTTAAACATCCATTGGATATATTGATCAATCGGACAATGAATCGTACTAGCGATCGAGTTATTACCCTGTTTTGCGGCAGCACTTCGTGTTATGTGTGTGTTTTGTAACTGTTTATACTATAACTCAACGTATATTTGGAATTTTTACGTCGAACTGAAGCCAGGAATCAAGTCCCAAGCCCCTGTATTTATACCCTAAATTGACATCTCCCGCGTGTCGCGACAAAATACATGGTCCCTGTCGCGTGTCGCCTGGGATGTCAAAGTAGAGTAGGGTAGGCTTGTCACTGGTATAGGCCTGCTGAGTTGATAGTTCGAGAATTTTCAATTTAGACAACGCATTCTAATGATAATCGTGAATTAGGGTTTACCCCCCCCCCCCTTGATTTTTAGGGGCCCTGACTCTAATTCCAACTATTCTGAAAATTTTAGGGATTATGTAGAATCACTTGGGTTTCTCAATTAGGGTTTCCTATTGGACAATTTAATTTAATAAATATGATTTTTGATGAGAGTTGTTACACTAACTTACTTGCTACTAACCCAAGTATACTCTCAAACTCTAGAGATGCTAAGCTTAAAATTTGCAATAGTATCTGGCAATACAAATGCATGATGTTGAGTAATATGGAACGTACCAATACTTGAACTCCTGGCGTGGCTCCCTAGCTCCGGTGTTGAGCTTTCATTCTTGTGCCTGATCGTTTTTGGGCAATATTTTCTGAAATGCCTTTTGCTTCCACAGTTAAAACAACCTTGTGCACGTTTCTGTTTGTCACTCGTTCTGACCTGATATTCGTCATTGTAGTTGTTTCCTCCGTGATTCTCACTACCATCTTGGCCTCCATTTCTACTTTCAGTACCTTGCCTACAAGTTTCCTTGGGATGTCCCCTCTTACCACAGTTATCACATTTTCCATATTTACATCGCCCGACGTGATAACGTAGACAATTGTCGCATTTGGGTAGGATACCCTTGTAGTCTTTTCCCTTCTTGGCCTTCTTCTCGTTACTTACCCGAGTAACCTTCTTGAAATTTATGAGTTTTCTGTTGTTATCCCCAGATGACTCTACAGGAGCCTTATTCTTCTCTTCCGGAGTGGAAAATTTTCCTTGTCTAATCGCTTCTTCAGTGAGCGCCACGCTTGTGTCGATAGCCTCGATGATTGTTGAAGGCTTAGATGTTGTTACCAGACTTAGAATCTGGGGTGCCAGTCCCCCGATGAAACGTTCGATCTTCCTAGATTCAGGTTCCACCAAACGCGAAGCAACTTGTGATAATTCGCCAAATTTCTGCACATAGTTGGCTATCTTTGGACCTTCCATTTTCAAGTTCCACAATTCAGTCTCCAACTTCTGGACTTCTGCCCGAGAGCAATATCTTTTACGCATAATTTCTTTCAGCTCATCCCACGTCAAAGCATTCGCAGCAGTCTCGCCCATTGTTTGAACCTGAAGGTTCCACCATGACAGAGCCCCATCTACAAATAGTCCAGCTACGTACGTGACCTGGTGTTCTGGGGCACATTTGCTCAACTGTAAGACATAATTCGTTTTCTCCACCCAACGCATAAAAGCTAAAGCACCCCCTGTGCCGTCGAATTCTCGAGGTTTGTGGTTCAAGAACTGCTCGTAAGTGCAGCCCTTGCTGTGTTCGGAGCGTAGGGCCTCGAGCTGTGCAATGGCTTGCGAGATGCGTACATGTAGTCGTGCCGTCGATGTGGGCGGAGGGTTGTTGTCACACCCCGATATTTCCACTTTTGACCGGTGGGCCCGGTAGGGGAGTATCGTGACGTGGTTGGTAACATCATAGTCAAACAACACAATATAAATAAATGCACAGCGGAAGCAAAAGATAAATATATTACATTCCGAATATAAAGTAATATCCAGTATTACAACGGAAAGTAAAGGATCCACAGGCGGATCTTAAAGTAATAGACTTTAGACGCTTAGAACTTGCAAGATTCCTTATTAACGCCCTGAGCTTCCATCCAATTACGTATTTGTACCTGCCACTTAGACTTTGGAAAATACGTCAGTTTTCACTGGTAAATACACTCAACCGACTCATTTGAAAAGATTTTAAGAAAATTGATTTAGATGCACCAGGCACAAAATAATTTGACACTTTGATTAAAATGCACAAGGCAAAATTAATCTTTTATAACTTGGGACAATTATACTTATAATCTTGTATACAGATTTACATGTTCGTTATACGTTCAGGGCCCGATGTAGAAACCGAGTCAAAGTTAACAGACACACCACAGTATAGGCCCACAAAAGAGTGGGATACCGTTTCCCTTATGCACTGTCAAGTCTATGCCTACATCCCATGCATAAGTCGTGGCCATTTTATAATACAATGATGTCAAGGATATCCGGGACATGGTCATTAACCCCTAAAGGCTTTTATTTCAAACAATACAGATTAAAGAGGGTTACCTCAATAATTTAATCACAATCCGACTAAACATTCAATACCTGACCAAGCGGTATTATTATACCGTATCCCAAGCCCGTATAGGGAAAATAAGTTATGAGTATTTACCTGAGCTAGCTCCTGTCTTAAATAGCAAGAATTATAATAACTTAGCCGTATTCACTTAAGTAAGCGTAGGTACAATTTACCGGAAGGCTCTACTCTGGAATGATGGTATAAATAACCAATTAGAATACTAACGGGTCTTTAATTAAGCCTAAACTTAGACCGGTTAGTTTTAAGGAAATATACGGTTCAAACGCATGATTAAGCGAAGACCGGAACAGAATGTAGTTTCGTCCCAACAAGCTTGTATGCTTGTCTAATATGGGTAACTTGATCACATTCTGGATTTTGAGACCAAAAAGATATGGTTTGACCCGTTTCGGCTAATATATGCAAACTAGTCACATAAGCCGATCCGAACGCGACAAGTGCGTAACGAGTAACCAAAAGAGTCGTATACAGGTTTCCTAATTTAATATGCCTTAAATATGTTGTGATATTAGTAGGATACCTTCTATTATGCCCAAAACGAGTTTAATCTCAAAATAAGCCCCGTAGGGGTATTTTGGTCATTTTAAAGGTTATAAAAGAGATTAAATGAAATTCTGAGATTTGGGTCCGAATACATCAGTAAAATAACTTATTTTATTAGGTCATATCAGTTGCTAATAGGTCTTATATGACAAAGTGGTTTTAAACCCAAACTATGCGTTTAATACGCTTTAAAAACCATTTTAAGCGATTTCCGGGTTATACAGGAAATCTGAGTTTTCTGATCAGATTATAAAGTTCAAAATACTTTATTTATTATATAAAATCAGTACCAATTGGATTGGTGTCAAAATATTATGTAAAACTCATTTTATGACCAAAAAGGGTATAATCAGTATTTACCGAATCAACGCCATAACCTTAGGTTATGAGCAGGTTAAAAATAATTAAAAATCTTTAAAAATCTCAGAATATTATATTACATCAATGGGAAAAAGGTTTGGTGACAAAAATTGGGTTTAGATAGGCTTTATGCTTATTGCGCCATTTAATTACTAAAAGGCGTCATAATTACGCTAATGAGCATAACTCCTAATCTAGACCTCCAATTGATGTGAAATTTTAGGGACATGTTTATAAATCAGCAGCAAAGAATATTGTCCTTTCACATTTCTAAAATTCTCGTTTTATGGTCAAAAGGGCATTATGGTCAACTTTAAGCATTTAACGGAAACGTGCATATGAATTGGACAATCAACGAACCAACTACAGAGGGTTATACTAACATGTAGCATGGTCCTAAAGAAGCTCTAAATCATTTCCAAACTCTACTAAAACGGGTCAGAACTGAAGTCAAAGCAAAAGTCAAAGTTTTGCGACTTTCGGTTCCGAACCGGGTCTAAACAGAAAATTGTCGGGTCGAACATGCTTAGACATGTTCTTACATTAATTACTAAGTTATAAGAGTAATAAAACAGGTTGCAAAGCTTCTACATTGTTAATTATGTTTTAAATCGCAAATTAGGATCCTGTTGACTTTTTATAAACAACTTTGACCCGACATTTGATCTAGTTAGAGTGGGAATCAGAGGGTGCCCTTTTAAGGGTTTATTGCCCACATAATTACCACCTTATAACTACTTTCAATTCGACTAATCACTGGACCATTAATGATTAATCGCTAAGTCAACCGTTAATTACGACGGTTTGACTTTTAAGCTAAAACTAAGTAAAAACTCAACTAAGAAAGGTTAAGCATACTTACCAAAGCCTAATGCACAATTAGGAAGGTTTAGGGTCTGCTCTTAAGCTCCAGGAAGCTCCAGAATTTGCAGAAGGAAAGGTGTGATCAATGGTTGCAACCTTGTGGCCTTTTATAGTGATTTTGCTCTCATTAGATCATGACACACAAGGCTAGCAATGTTCCCAGATCATTTACATGTGTCCCTAAGGCCTAGGAACTGTTAGGGGTCGCCCATGGATGAGAAAATATCTAATTATGTCGGTTACAAGCTCTCAACAGCCAACAGCCCGATTTTCTGCATCTGGGGACCCCTTACGGACCGTAAGGGTCGACCTTTACAGTCCGTAAGCCTGTCATCAGGGCAATAAAATCCTTTTCAGTTTGCATCCTTGGCTCTTGGTCCTTCGAAAGGTCAATCCACCTTTATTCTTGCATTTTGAGCCCCTCTAATTGACTTATAAGGGCTTCAAGTCTTATACCCACTTTGTTAAGTCCTTGGTTAACTTGGTTATCACCCGAAAAGTCATAATTTTCAACCTTGACGCTTTAACCCCTCTTATGCGAATTTGATCATAACTTTCTCATACGATAACGAAACTTGGTGAAATTTTTATCATGTATTCTAGTGAGCATAATTAATCGTTACAAAGCTTTGGGTTTGCTAAAAGGTCACTCAGAGGTATACTTTAAACATGTTGACACATTTAACCCATGTGGTTTGGAATCTCTCACTTTCTTTCATATTTAGCTTCGTATGATCCATGATTTATTCGTTTGAAGGTACAAACATTATGTAGGGTTATTGTAAAGTATATTTGTCCATTGTTGACAATTTGAACCCTTATATTCACATACTTTTCATGTTTGTCAACTTTAGTCCCTTTAGAGTATTCTTTCACACGCTCAAGCTTATGACACGTGTCAATACATTATAGGACGTGAATTTTCGAGGTGTTACATCCTCACCCCCTTAAATGAAATCTCGACCTCGAGATTTGTTAAAGGAAAGGAAGTAATTTCTGCCTTATATTGGGCTTAATCTTCCTCAGTACCTTTGAGCCTCTAAGGCACTCCAATTGACCTTTATAATAGGTACATGTATCTTTTTGGAGCTTCTAATCCTGTCGATCCTTAATCGACACAGGTTGCTCATCATAACATAAATCTGTATATCATTATGTGATAGTGCTTCTTGACTTATTGGCGAAACACATCCTTCAGTCACTAGTGTGCAATGTATTGCGAGCTCTGCCAAGCTCCTTAAATAGGTTTTAGCTTATAAGCTATTTGATCTTGATACATTCGATTTCCTTCGAATGATTCCATATATTCAGAACTTAACTATCCTGATAATTTAACAAATTGGGCACACCCTTCCTGGGTGATTTCTTTTGTTGAACCTTATTCTTTAACAAGAACTTAGGAGGGTTGCTACTTTCCATTAATCCTTGATTTTTCTGCCGAATACTGGCATCTTACAGATGATTATGAATTTGCGTGATCTTATTTGCTGTTCCCAATGCAACTTTCAGATCCTGATAATTGAACTTACCAATCTATTGTCCTAACAATAGATGTTTAACATTCCATCTATACAAGGTCTCCAAGGGAGCAGCCTTGATGCTTACATATCAACTATTATAGAAAAGCTTATCTTAAGGTGAGATGGTTATTCCAACCACTGCTTAACTAATTTTAGGGAATAGCTAATCCCTGTCGTTAGTCGAACCAATCGACGATCCTGGGTAGCTGATGGAAATTCTTAATCTTTGCCTAATTAGGGTTGCGGTAATTAACGCATAAGCAAAAAGACCCGTCTTTCTTACTTAACTATACCGAATTCTCAGGATATTGAGTAACGCTATATGAATCTATATCTTAAAACTTACTTAACCAGGGTTTTTGATTCTTCCAATAATGGTACTAGTTGTCTTGGAGATTTCATAATGATGCAGCCCTAAATGGGATATAAATCTTAATTCTACTTGCCTTTCGGGATATAATCAGGGTAATCTTAGGAGAAGATAATCAGGATACGAGGAGATTACAGAGATTTTTCATATCTCAGGCTCTAGTTCATCCATCCTCGCTTGTGCCAAATGAGTGACACTTTTATGTTATGAGTCCACAGGTTCCTTTACCAGGAAACATTTATTTGGAAAAATTCTATTTTCTAGATATCTTCTTTGAATGCCATTAGCTGACTTTAGTACCATATGATCATTGGGATATCTTTGTGGTTCCATGCATTAAACCTCCATACTGATCAGGCATGGAAGCAATCTATGGAACATATTAAGATACACCAATCCTCATATGGCGCTTTTGTCATACCATTTGGTATTCGTAATCAATAGGGATCAAAGAGATATCAATTACATATGAATGCATTTATCGGGAGAGAGGGTACTTTAGAATTTTATGTTTGAAGATTTCTGACAGGAACAGAAGAAATGGTTTCTATGATTTGCTATCTGTAAGCTTTACCTTACACTTAATATCTAGGATTCTTATGATAGATTTTTAAAAGTCTAATATACTTACAATTTATGAAGGATTTGTTGGTATCTGTATTAAAACAGAATTCTTAGCATTTATACTTAAAGAACGTACCCAACGTTATTATTGATATGGACTACTCCTGACACTCTTTAGGAGAGTTTAAGCGCTATCATTCTTAGGCTTTCTATCCTTAGCCGCATTTCCTTTGACAGATTTGGGGCACGTAGCATTTGGCTCCTTGAACTTTTTCACGGCCTTCTTCACAGCTTTTCCAATAGCTGCTTCTATCATAGTTTGAAGAACATCTTTGGAAATTCTATGGTTTACAATTGTAGCATCATTAGCATGCGTCGCATCACAATGGCACGATTAACTGTTGTCTTATCCGAGTTTGTCATACTCAATATTTGGTTCTTATTATCAAATGAATCATTTACTTAGTTGCAATTTAACAATTGCTATTCATCACCCTGATGTCCTTAACATGTACTAACCATGGTTTCATTAAACTATCCAGGCCAATAGGGCACTAACATTCTTAATGAACGTGATTTTTAAAATATATCAATATCACTTAGCCTAGGTCACAAAAGACCATCCATGGCATTTAAGGGTTGGACCTAGTCCATCACCTTTTTGACAGGGGATCAAAACGTCACATCTGTCTTTATTATATTGATGAATTTGGATAGCTTGAAAGCTTGCCATAAGGATATCAGAAAAAAAAAATGATTCCTAATAGATATAAAATATCAATATAAGATTTGTTGGAGCATTTTCTAAAGTATCATCGGTCAATTGCTATCTCGCATTAAATAACCGGAGTCCTAATCAGCGGAGACAACAGTTCTCAACATTTATTGTTCATTATAGAATCATACGTGGCAGTATCAAATAAATTTCTGCATAAACTGCTTGACAAGGAAAGGTACCTGCTTTATAGTTATCATTCTGCAATATCTCCTGGGCGTTCGTCTGGAAGACTCATGCATTTGTTTTCTTGGCCTCTTCGGGCTTCTTATGATTCCTAGGGCAGTTGGTCCTGATATGCCCCTTCTCGTTGCTACCATAATAGGTTGCGTCTTTCAACTTCTTGCAATCCAAGGTTTTATGTTCCTTAGACTTACAAATCCCACAAGGCAGAGGTTGAGATTCAAATCTGCATTTCCCGATGTGGTATTTCCTACAGGTTTTGCACCTGGTCTTCTCACCCGACTGCTGGCTGTCTTTCTCAAATCCGGAGCTCTTCTTATCCTCAGAGTTCCTCTTTTTCTTTCTATCGGAGCGGTGAGAATTTTCATCCTCCCTTTTACGCTTTCCATCTTCAGAGGCCTTGGCAGCCTTGTTTCTAACCACATCGAGTGTGAGAGATAGCGACAGATCTGCCGCTGACCTGAATGTAGTAGGTCTCGATGCTTTCACAGTTGCCTTTATTTCTGGGGCTAGACCCCCAATAAAGCGAGCTATTCGCTTTGGTTCCGGTGTGATCAAATAAGGAACCAATCGAGACTTGGTATTGAAATTTGTAAGGTATGCTTGACAATCTAAGTTCTCCATGACTAATGTCAAGAATTCAGTCTCAATTTTCTCAACTTCATGTTGAGGACAATAATTTTCTTTGATAAGAGCGACGAACTGATCCCAAGTCATGTTGTACAAAGGGATCTTCCCCGTAGCTTAGATTAGTGACCTCCACCAAGCTAGAGCTTCTCCTTTAAAAGATTGTGAAACAAATTTCACAACATCTTTTTCTGCACAACCGCTGATGTCAACAACAGTGTCCATCTCCTCGAGCCATGTCATGCAATCGATGGCTCCCTTTTCTCCTATAAAGTCTCTGGGCTTGCAAGAGACAAAATATTTATACGAACAGGTTTTATCATGTGGCTCTTGATTAAGCACAACCTTTCCAGACGGAACACTCCTCTGATTGGACGAGTTATGGACATCATCTTCCTTTGACTCATGTAATTTAGAAGGGGGCTTACTACGAGCCACTGATAGAGTTTTAGAGTGTGTATCACTTGATTCATCATACTGTCTGTCGAGGGCTCATGTAACGGCATCATCTATTAATGCCTGCAGTTCCGCACCAGTTATATTAACTCTGGTAGCATCATTATTCTCCCTCAGGTGGCTGTTGACCTCATCTGATCCACCCATGTAGTTTGATTGCTACATACATATTGACAATTATTTATTCAGAGGTTATTATGGAATCATCATTTTTGACGATTCATCAACCATGGTAATATAACCCATATTAGTTAATTTGTTAGTTATATTTAATTAGTATTTTCATTATAACTTACCCTAGTTATAAAACATTAAGGATATAAAAGTGGCGCAAAAGGCCTAGTCACAAGGACAGTTTTAAATTTATAAGCTATGATTTCAGAGAATCGAGTCATTAAGGTTTGAATCATAGTTCATTACCTTTTCTTGACAGAGAGTTGTAGGCTACCACTATCTTTAGTCTCAGAGGACATTAAATATAGCCCGTAGGCACTTCCCTTCTAAGGGATGTTTATAATATGATCATCTTATCGGATGATATAAGCCATGATTTCAGAGAATCGAGGCATTAAGGTTTGAATCAAAGTTCATTACCTTTTCTTGACAGAGAGTCAAAGACATCAACTGTATTTTATCCCTTAGGACAATAAGTATGGCCCGTAGGCATTTCATCACTTATAGTTGTTTATAATATGATCATCTTCATTTGATGATATTAGTCAGGATCGCACTGATCATACAAACTATTATGCTTGGACGTAGTCCAACATCTTTAGACGGGGGTCAGAGACCACCACGGTCGTTGTCTTATCAGACAACAAGTTTGGCCCGTAGGCACTTCATCACTAAGGGATGATTATTTCAAATAAGGGAATTTAGATTAACCCCCTTTTTAAGGATGGCATGTGTGACTTTAACGATTCACAGTTTACCAACAATGTTAACATACTTACAAATGTTAACAGGGATTGGAATCTTTTAGATAAGTTTTACCGTCTTGGCCATGTCTACAATGACATTTAGGCTAGGTTTTACCTTTAAGATTCTTTTAATATTTAACGCAGAACAATCCTAACTTGAAATGTTAACAAGGATCTGAATCTAATTGTGGAACTACCGTCTTGGCCCTGTCTTAAAATGACACATGAGCTAGGTCTTGTCCTTTTTAGATATTGCCATTTTATTATAATGGTAGATCTTATAATATAGGAATGATATTTTAAATATAATCGTTCCATTAAAATTTAAACAAGTATATGGTTGCCCTAAACGGGACTTCTACAGAAAATGACTTGCCCATGCAAGGGCTAATCAGAAAAATAACAAAGGAACCAAATAAGGGCAAAATAAAACGAATTTGGATTAGTCCTATGTTCTTGTCTAGACTCAAGAATGTGCAACTGTGTAACTGAGATTAAACACAAAAAGGCTAGCGTTTAATTCACTTAGTGTTGGCTCTGATACCAACCTGTCACACCCCGATATTTCCACTTTTGACCGGTGGGCCCGGTAGGGGAGTATCGTGACGTGGTTGGTAACATCATAGTCAAACAACACAATATAAATAAATGCACAACGGAAGCAAAAGATAAATATATTACATTCCGAATATAAAGTAATATCCAGTAATACAACGGAAAGTAAAGGATCCACGGGAGGATCTTAAAACATAAACATTGTTCAATAGACTTTAGACGCCTAGAACTTGCAAGATTCCTTATTAACGCCCTGAGCTTCCAGCCAATTACGTACTTGTACCTGCCACTTAGACTTTGGAAAATACGTCAGTTTTCACTGGTAAATACACTCAACCGACTCATTTGAAAAGAGTTTAAGAAAATTGATTTAGATGCACCAGGCACAAAATAATTTGACACTTTGATTAAAATGCACAAGGCAAAATTAATCTTTTATAAATTGGGACAATTATACTTATAATCTTGTATACAGATTTACATGTTCGTTGTACGTTCAGGGCCCGATGTAGAAACCGAGTCAAAGTTATCAGACACACCACAGTATAGGCCCACAAAAGAGTGGGATACCGTTTTCCTTATGCACTGTCAGGTGTATGCCTACATCCTGTGCATAATTCGTGGCCATTTTATAATACAATGATGTCAAGGATATTCGGGACATGGTCATTAACCCCTAAAGGCTTTTATTTCAAACAATACAGATTAAAGAGGGTTACCTCAATAATTTAATCACAATCCGACTAAACATTCAATACCCGACCAAGCGGTATTATTATACCGTATCCCAAGCCCGTATAGGGAAAATAAGTTAAGAGTATTTACCTGAGCTAGCTCGTGTCTTAAATAACAAGAATTATAATAACTCAGCCGTATTCACTTAAGTAAGCGTAGGTACAATTTACCAGAAGGCTCTAGTCTGGAATGATGGTATAAATAACCAATTAGAATACTAACGGGTCTTTAATTAAGCCTAAACTTAGACCGGTTAGTTTTAAGGAAATATACGGTTCAAACGCATGATTAAGAGAAGACCGGAACAGAATGTATTTTCGTCCCGACAAGCTTGTATGCTTGTCTAATATGGGTAACTTGATCACATTCTGGATTTTGAGACCAAAAAGATATGGTTTGACCCGTTTCGGCTAATATATGCAAACTAGTCACATAAGCCGATCCGAACGCGACAAGTGCGTAACGAGTAACCAAAAGAGTCGTATACAGGTTTCCTAAGTTAATATGCCTTTAAATATGTTGTGATATTAGTAGGATATCTTCCATTATGCCCAAAACGAGTTTAATCTCAAAATAAGCCCCGTAGGGGTATTTTGGTCATTTTAAAGGTTATAAAAGAGATTAAATGAAATTCTGAGATTCGGGTCCGAATACATCAGTAAAATAACTTATTTTATTAGGTCATATCAGTTGGTAATAGGTCTTATATGACAAAGTGGTTTTAAACCCAAACTATGCGTTTAATACGCTTTAAAAACCATTTTAAGCGATTTCCGGGTTATACAGGAAATCTAAGTTTTCTGATCAGGTTATAAAGTTCAAAATACTTTATTTATTATATAAAATCAGTAGCAAATGGATTGGTGTCAAAATATTATGTAAAACTCATTATATGACCAAAAAGGGTATAATCGGTATTTACCGAATCAACGCCATAACCTTAGGTTATGAGCAGGTTAAAAATAATTAAAAATCTCAGAATATTATATTACATCAGTGGGTAAAAGGTTTGATGACAAAAATTGGGTTTAGATAGGCTTTATGCTTATTGCGCCATTTAATTACTAAAAGGCGTCATAATTACGCTTAGGGGTGAGCAAAAAACGGTTCTAGAACCACGGAACCTTGAACCCGAACCAGAACCACAATGGACCCGAACCTTTTGCTCTAGAAGGGTCGGTTTGTGGGTTTCATAATACTCAACAAAATGGTTCCGGGTCGGTTCCGGTTCCAACCCATGGGTATTGGATAAGAACCACAAGGAACCGATTTTCATACGATCATTCATATGCTTTATCATTTATGTATTGGATTTTTTCCATATTAAAATACAATTCTTCCATATCAAGTAGGGTTTCATATTACGATCATATATGCTATTTATTTAATTTATTTGTTGGATTTTGGATCATTTATATGCTATTATTTGATAAATTGATTTGAATTGGCTTTTTTGATTTGTGGATTGATTTATGCTATTGTTTGAATTTATTTAATATTAAATTGGTTTGAGTTCATATTTTTATGTTCATGTTTTAAACCAACGAACTATTACTATTGCCTATCATGTTCCAAAAAATATAAGTAACTAGAATTGAACCCCCCGCGTTGCGGGGCGGTTTTTTAACGTGATTTTAGCGTACATCCGAATCAGAAACTTCAAGCGAAATACCGGTCATCACAAAGCATATACAGAAACGTACATGAAAATAGAAAATTTATGCAAGAGGTGCAAGGTATGAGAAAGAAATTATAAAAAGTAAATAGTGCATGATATGCGTGGCATCAACATTGTTGTTAAAATGATATCACTATTTGACTTACCTTTTGATGCAAGTTCTGCCTTGATAACAATGATCAACAACACTTGTTTGTTGATGTCTGACTGGATAAGAGGTAATATCTGAATGGTAAACCATCACATGTCACATTCTTCTACATTATCTTTGTTAAACTCTTAAATGATTTCATTAAGAGATAGCCTCTTAATGTCATTCAGATGCTACCAAACAGCCCCTAAGTTATTTTGGTTTTTAAAAGCGTGTAGCGTGTGACAACCCTCAAAATTCCATGTATTCCGTACAATTTATTAATGACAATTAAAGTGCTTGACGACTGTGTGGAATTACTTAACTGCTTTCTGATATCTGTGTTATACTTACATGTATTTGTTAAACATACTAGTAATGTACAGAAAAGTCACCAAATAGTCTGTTATAATTTCCTAAGTGTTAGAAATTAAAAGTGTTATAAAAATATATATAAAAGACACCTTACGAATTAATTAAGCAGTTAAACGGAACAGTGTCAAACCGAACAACCGGACTTTACCCGGAACATAAAAATATTGCCAAAGACATAGTTTACACTTTTCTGAGCTAGCTAGGGTCCCCGAACACCCTAACACCCTTTATATTAGTTAACACACTAATATACAAATTATAACACTTCAAGCCTAACTAGTTCCTAACCAAACATGTAACCAAAGATTAAAACCCAACCCATACCCCCCCCCCCCATTTGAACCGGTTAGGGATGTGGGGGACATCCCTACATTTCTTGATTATTTTAATGGTACAATGTTGGTAAATTAGAAACACATGGTATGTTGGTTAATAGGAGAATTTGGGTTATAAGTATACATAAGAGGTAACCACCTTCATTCATCCAACACTCACCACCAACAACTTCTCTCCTCCCTCCTTCCACCACCTACGGCTGCCATCTCCCTCCACCATACCTCCACCATCAACTTCCATTCTAGCCATTCCTCATACATACAAAGGTGCTACGGATCACACAACGAAGCTTGGTGCTCTCGGAAGTTGAAGGACCATCTCCATTCGCTATTAACCACCACATTTCTTCACTCGAACTTCCCTAGCCTTGAGCTAGTGGTAAGAACTTAGATCCATTCATTCTTCATGTTGTTTAAGTGGTTAATAAGTGATTTGATGATTAAAGTTATGAAACACTAAAGAACTTGCACTAAAGTCTTGAACATGTTGGTTAATGGATGAATATGTGTGTAAAACATGTAGATCTTGTGTCATTATGATGATTGGCTGATTATCTGATGTTGTGCTGAATAATATTAGTATGTGATATTGTTGTGGTCACTAAACTTGTTAACGGAATCGATCGAACACGATTTAGAAGGTTAAACACTTGAAATCAGAATCTGTCCAACTTTTACAGCCCACTTCTGTTGGCTGTAAACAGGTCTTAACCTCAACGAAAAATTGATATTTTGAATCTAAAATATGTTATTATGAAATACGGTTCTAATGGCACCGGAATCGTAATTTTTGGACTCCGTTTACTATTTTTAAAGTGTTAATTTGTAACAGCTACTTAAGCTGAATTTTGACAGCAATAAATGGGCGTCGTACTTTCGGTCATAACCTGAGTTTTGTGATGAATCGGACCATGAAAATTTTACTGTAGATGATAACTGAAGTATTTGTAATTACCCCACTGGAATTTCGCAAATCGGACTTACGATGAATTTGTAATAAATTGTTTCGTGGACTGTGGTCAGAAATACATAAATCTGAGTTCAGTCCCGAATATGAATTTTTATAAAATATTGGTGATAAACCGGACCCCGATATTTTTACATAATAAAATATGGAATGTTTATGATGTTCTATAAAAATTTGGGAATTTTTGGAACAATCTAACTATTTTATTTAAATGTCCGAAAACAGCCGGTTTTGAGTATTAATGCTGAAACGACATAAGTAGTGATTTGCGTGTCTAAATGTCGAGTATGCTATCTGTGAATGATTTGACATGTTATATATGTTATGTGCATTATCGTATGTTTGATTTTGAGTGGGGAATGGACGGGAAACTTGGATGGGCATAAACCGTTACAGTGATGCATGTTGTGTGATAGATACGTGTAGGAACTTTGTGTTCTATTTGAAAGCCACTAAATGACTAACTGGTAAATCATACTAGGACGTGATTGACCGACCTTGACTGTTAGCTATATTGAGAATCTAACCGAGCAAACCGAGGTGAGTTCACACCCTTACTAAGGCATGGGATTCCCGGTGGTTGGGAATGGGATTGAATAACTACTCGTACTATCACTCTATTTATATTACCAACACTACTAGACTACCAACTACTGTCCTCGGATTGAGAAGGGCACGTGCGTAAAACCTACGTACACTCACACCTACTACTGTCCTCGGATTGGGAAGGGCACGTACGTAAAACCTACGTACACTCACACCTACTACTGTCCTCGGATTGGGAAGGGCACGTACGTAAAACCTACGTACACTCACACCTACTACTATCCTCGGATTGAGAAGGGCACGTACGTAAAACCTACGTACACTCACACTCACTACTGTCCTCGGATGAGAAGGGCACGTACGTAAAACCTACGTACACTCATACTTAACACCGTCCTCGGATTGGGAAGGACTCTTATGGATACGCCTAGTCTAGTAACATACATAATGGGAAGCCCCCCCCACTAAATATCGTAAAGGTTTGGGAATCAAGAATAATGGGTAATACTTGGTTATGAAACGAATTTCCGATTCCTGATACGAACTCATTAACTAAACAACCAAACGTGAACTCACTCAACTTTGTTGTTGACTAGTTGTTACATGCCTTACAGGTCGCTAAATGCTTGGAGCTTGCACGGGGAAGGAGTCGTTGTGGAACATGGGTTGTTATATCCCATACTTAATAATTGAACTTTATAAGCCTATGGAACTTATGTTTGAGACTTTAAACTTATGAACTGTGAACTTATGTTTTGAACTCACGTTTACGCTTCCGCTGTTTAAACCAAACAAGGTTAACTAGCTTTGGTCACCAATCGTATTATGTTTGGTTTTATTTACTTAATTGAATTGTTCAATATGATTGGTGGCTCGATCCTGGTCATGTCACGCCTCCAAGCGGTGATACTCCGCATGGTGGATTTTGGGGGTGTGACAGATTGGTATCAGAGCCATTGGTTATAGTGAACTTGGTTTTTAATAAGGGAAAAGTTTTTATTAAAACCAGACTATAACCTGTACAGTGCTCAACGATCCACAACGACGCTTCGCTCCACGTGCAAGACTCGACACCATAAGTGGTATGATTTATGTTATATTGTCGGTTAGATAGTTCTCACTGTGCATTAGATAATGTGATAATTGTTATTTGAACCCGGTGTGCTTACACTCTACTGTCGTCCCACACTTACGCACTTTCGTGACACTTTTCTCACCTACGTTGCTCCATTATGAAGACTATGAGTGGACGTTTGAACTTGACTCAAGCCCAGCTGACGGCTCTAATCAACGAACGAGTGGCCGAGGCACTCTCGGCTGTCCCTGCAGGAGGTATAACCTGTCATATCAACCCATCTTAGGACGTTTAGATCCTTCCCGCGCGAACCAATTCTTGTGCTTAATCTTGCCCTTTATTCTCGCGCCACAGGTCAACATGCCCGACCTCCCGTCCCTTCGATCCGCAACCGATATAACGAAACGCTGACAACCACACCATGATTTCCACCGATCACAAGATTACCCCCCCCCCCCATTACCTTGTTGGGTGGTTACTGCTTACTCTACTTGATTTACCCCTTCGTAAACCCAACCTAGCGAATGGATGCCCTTACTGATGAGATAGTCTTCAGAACGTTTGAGAGCGGAGATATGGATCACTCAACCTACAGGCGAACACGATAATCTATAAGCTTACCTGATCCACCTTACACTATAAGAAATCATATCATTCCATGACAGTCTTCTTAAATACGCGGAATCCTTACACTAGCTTTTGTACCTACACATGATTGTTGATTTATGTTATGTCTAATTTCTACCATTTGCTCAGACCAAACCGTCATTCTCTTACCACAGTGACATTTCGTCCTCGCTTCTCCATGCAAAGACGCTGAAACGAACACCCTCTAGCATAGAGAATTTGGAAGGCTCGACTCTCGATCCTTGGTGATCACTCCCTGAAACCATGAGGGCGACGCGAGGAACAATCCCAATGTTGTGATGGGTAAGTTTCCTCTGGATGACTTCTTTGTTACTGTTTTATTCGATTCGGGTGCCGATACTAGTTATGTGTCCGTGAAAGTTAGCCAAATTCTTAAGCGCACCCCAACACTCCTGAACACCAAACACACGGTAGAGCTAGCTAACGGTAAAAGTCTTGAAGCCACACACATAGTTAAAGGTTGTAACCTCGTCTTAGCTGGTCAGACTTTCCCTATCGATCTTGTTCCTATCACACTTGGTAGTTTCGACGTCGTTATTGGGATGGATTGGTTATCTCATCATCAAGCGGAGATTGTTTGCAAGGAGAAAATCATCCGCATTCCTCGTTCTGATAAAGAACCCCTCGTGATTCGTGGCGACAAGAGTGGTGCTGTCGAAGGCATCATCTCTTTCCTTAAGGCCCAGAAGTGTTTGCGGAAGGGCCACACTGCCATTCTAGCACTCGTTACTGACACATCCACGGAAGAGAAGAGAATTGAGGACATCCCTATTGTGCGCGAATTTCCCGAGGTATTTCCTGAGGAATTACCTGGTCTTCCTCCTCATCGCCAAGTTGAGTTTCAAATCGAGCTAGCTCCTGGAGCAGCGCCAGTAGCTCGAGCACCATATCGTCTAGCCCCATCAGAACTCGAAGAACTGTCCACACAACTACAAGAACTCTTGGAAAAGGGTTTTATACGTCCGAGCTCTTCACCCTGGGGAGCTCCAGTCTTGTTCGTGAAAAAGAAAGACGGTACCTTCAGGATGTGTATTGACTATCGCGAACTTAACAAGGTGACTGTGAAGAATCGTTATCCTCTTCCACGTATTGACGACTTGTTTGACCAGTTGCAAGGGTCGAGCTATTACTCCAAGATTGATTTGAGATCGGGATACCATCAGCTGAGAGTCCGATATGAGGACGTCTCCAAAACAGCATTCAGAACTCGTTACGGCCATTACGAGTTTCTGGTTATGCCATTCGGGCTGACGAATGCACCGGCAGTCTTCATGGATCTCATGAACCGAGTGTGCAAGCCTTACCTGGATAAGTTCGTTATTGTGTTCATTGACGATATCCTGATCTATTCTAAGAGTCAGGAGGAACACGAGCAGCATCTACGACTTATGCTGGAACTTCTTCGAAAAGAACGGTTGTATGCCAAGTTTTCGAAATGTGATTTCTGGCTTCGCGAAGTCCACTTTCTAGGCCACGTGGTAAACAAGGATGGAATTCATGTGGATCCATCTAAGGTTGAATTGATCAAGAACTGGCCCGCACCCCGCACACCAACGGAAATCCGCCAATTCTTGGGTTTGGCCGGATATTACAGAAGGTTTATAAAAGATTTCTCCACGATTGCGCAACCTCTCACTTCACTGACTCAGAAGGGCATCATCTATCGTTGGGGTGATGCACAGGAGTCCGCGTTTCAACATCTAAAGGATAGACTTTGTAGCGCGCCTATCCTCTCATTGCCAGAAGGCACCGATGATTTCGTGGTTTATTGCGACGCTTCCATCCAAGGACTTGGTTGCGTATTGATGCAACGTGACAAGGTCATTGCCTACGCATCGCGCCAACTTAAAGTTCACGAAAGAAATTACACTACTCACGATCTGGAGCTGGGAGCAGTTGTATTCGCGCTTAAGATATGGAGACATTACCTGTACGGTACCAAGTGCACCATCTACACCGACCACAGGAGTCTCGAGCATATCTTCAAGCAAAAAGAGTTAAACATGCGACAACGCCGATGGGTCGAACTCTTGAATGATTACGAATGCGCTATCAAGTATCATCCGGGCAAAGCCAATGTTGTGGCTGACGCCCTCAGTCGAAAGGATACTTTACCTAAGCGTGTACGAGCATTACAGCTTACCATCCAGTCTAACCTTCCTGCTCAGATTCGAGATGCCCAGGTTGAAGCATTGAAAGCAGAGAACATCAGGGCTGAGTCCCTACGAGGATCGAGGCAGCGGCTAGAACAAAAGGGAGACGGTGCCTACTATGTAAACGGACGCATCTGGGTTCCATTTTATGGAAACTTACGCGAGCTTGTGATGGACGAAGCGCACAAGTCTCGTTATTCGGTACATCCTGGTTCGGATAAAATGTACCACGACCTCAAGACTACGTATTGGTGGCCTGGCATGAAAGCCCACATAGCAACCTACGTCAGTAACTGCTTGACTTGTGCGAGAGTCAAGTCTGAATATCAGAAACCATCAGGCCTACTTCAACAACCGGAGATCCCGAAATGGAAATGGGAGCAAATTTCCATGGATTTCGTTACCGGCCTGCCCAGATCTCAACGCGGAAACGATACCATTTGGGTGATCGTAGATCGACTAACCAAGTCTGCACATTTTCTGGCTATCAAAGAAACGGACAAGTTCTCTACTCTTGCAGACATTTACCTAAAGGAAGTAGTATCAAGGCACGGAGTGCCAATCTCTATTATATCTGATCGTGACGCACGTTTTACTTCTGAACTGTGGCAAGCAATGCACAAGTCCTTTGGCTCACGTTTAGATATGAGCACCGCTTATCACCCACAGACGGATGGGCAATCGGAACGCACCATCCAAA
The DNA here is from genome assembly GCA_030545235.1 of Helianthus tuberosus. Taxonomy (NCBI): domain Eukaryota; kingdom Viridiplantae; phylum Streptophyta; class Magnoliopsida; order Asterales; family Asteraceae; genus Helianthus; species Helianthus tuberosus. Next base: position 2,178,112 of record JARYGA010056056.1, read on the forward strand.
CCTTGGAAGACATGCTTAGGGCATGCGTAATCGACTTCGGCAATGGCTGGGAGAAGCACCTCCCGCTAGTGGAGTTCTCATATAACAACAGCTACCACACCAGCATCCAAGCCGCTCCGTTTGAGGCATTGTACGGACGCAAATGCCGATCGCCTCTCTGTTGGGCAGAAGTTGGTGACAGCCAAATCACTGGCCCAGAACATGTGGTAGATACCACCGAGAAATTGCTCAGATACGACAGCGAATGGCGGCAGCTCGTGACCGTCAGAAAAGTTATGCTGATAAGGGAAGAAAACCACTCGAGCTCCAGATTGGGGATCGAGCGCTACTCAAAGTCTCACCTTGGAAAGGTGTAGTCCGCTTTGGCAAACGAGGCAAACTCAATCCGCGTTATGTCGGACCGTTCAAAGTCATTGAGAAAATTGGCCAAGTCGCCTACAGGTTGGATCTACCTGAAGAACTCAGCGGAGTTCACAACGTATTCCACGTATCAAATCTGAAGAAGTGTCTGTCAGATGAGCCCTTCATAGTTCCTCTCAAGGAACTCACAATCGACGACCAGCTGCGGTTCGTCGAGGAACCAGTAGAGATTACTGATCGAGATGTTAAGATTCTCAAGCACACAAGAATACCTCTCGTTCGAGTTCGTTGGAATGCTCGTCGTGGCCCAGAGTATACCTGGGAACGAGAAGACCAAATGAAACTTAAGTATCCCCAACTGTTTAAGAAAAACGCAACCACTACTGAGGCTGAAGCTACCGCAGAATTTCAGGACGAAATTCCAAGTCAACGGGGGGATGATGTGACTCCCCAGGAAAATCTGGAAAACAACACAACTTAACTAGCTTCCTCAGTAACCACGCGCTAAATTTCGGGACGAAATTCTCATAACAGGGGGAGAATGTGACAACCCTCAAAATTCCATGTATTCCGTACAATTTATTAATGACAATTAAAGTGCTTGACGACTGTGTGGAATTACTTAACTGCTTTCTGATATCTGTGTTATACTTACATGTATTTGTTAAACATACTAGTAATGTACAGAAAAGTCACCAAATAGTCTGTTATAATTTCCTAAGTGTTAGAAATTAAAAGTGTTATAAAAATATATATAAAAGACACCTTACGAATTAATTAAGCAGTTAAACGGAACAGTGTCAAACCAAACAACCGGACTTTACCCGGAACATAAAAATATTGCCAAAGACATAGTTTACACTTTTCTGAGCTAGCTAGGGTCCCCGAACACCCTAACACCCTTTATATTAGTTAACACACTAATATACAAATTATAACACTTCAAGCCTAACTAGTTCCTAACCAAACATGTAACCAAAGATTAAAACCCAACCCATACCCCCCCCCCCATTTGAACCGGTTAGGGATGTGGGGGACATCCCTACATTTCTTGATTATTTTAATGGTACAATGTTGGTAAATTAGAAACACATGGTATGTTGGTTAATAGGAGAATTTGGGTTATAAGTATACATAAGAGGTAACCACCTTCATTCATCCAACACTCACCACCAACAACTTCTCTCCTCCCTCCTTCCACCACCTACGGCTGCCATCTCCCTCCACCATACCTCCACCATCAACTTCCATTCTAGCCATTCCTCATACATACAAAGGTGCTACGGATCACACAACGAAGCTTGGTGCTCTCGGAAGTTGAAGGACCATCTCCATTCGCTATTAACCACCACATTTCTTCACTCGAACTTCCCTAGCCTTGAGCTAGTGGTAAGAACTTAGATCCATTCATTCTTCATGTTGTTTAAGTGGTTAATAAGTGATTTGATGATTAAAGTTATGAAACACTAAAGAACTTGCACTAAAGTCTTGAACATGTTGGTTAATGGATGAATATGTGTGTAAAACATGTAGATCTTGTGTCATTATGATGATTGGCTGATTATCTGATGTTGTGCTGAATAATATTAGTATGTGATATTGTTGTGGTCACTAAACTTGTTAACGGAATCGATCGAACACGATTTAGAAGGTTAAACACTTGAAATCAGAATCTGTCCAACTTTTACAGCCCACTTCTGTTGGCTGTAAACAGGTCTTAACCTCAACGAAAAATTGATATTTTGAATCTAAAATATGTTATTATGAAATACGGTTCTAATGGCACCGGAATCGTAATTTTTGGACTCCGTTTACTATTTTTAAAGTGTTAATTTGTAACAGCTACTTAAGCTGAATTTTGACAGCAATAAATGGGCGTCGTACTTTCGGTCATAACCTGAGTTTTGTGATGAATCGGACCATGAAAATTTTACTGTAGATGATAACTGAAGTATTTGTAATTACCCCACTGGAATTTCGCAAATCGGACTTACGATGAATTTGTAATAAATTGTTTCGTGGACTGTGGTCAGAAATACATAAATCTGAGTTCAGTCCCGAATATGAATTTTTATAAAATATTGGTGATAAACCGGACCCCGATATTTTTACATAATAAAATATGGAATGTTTATGATGTTCTATAAAAATTTGGGAATTTTTGGAATAATCTAACTATTTTATTTAAATGTCCGAAAACAGCCGGTTTTGAGTATTAATGCTGAAACGACATAAGTAGTGATTTGCGTGTCTAAATGTCGAGTATGCTATCTGTGAATGATTTGACATGTTATATATGTTATGTGCATTATCGTATGTTTGATTTTGAGTGGGGAATGGACGGGAAACTTGGATGGGCATAAACCGTTACAGTGATGCATGTTGTGTGATAGATACGTGTAGGAACTTTGTGTTCTATTTGAAAGCCACTAAATGACTAACTGGTAAATCATACTAGGACGTGATTGACCGACCTTGACTGTTAGCTATATTGAGAATCTAACCGAGCAAACCGAGGTGAGTTCACACCCTTACTAAGGCATGGGATTCCCGGTGGTTGGGAATGGGATTGAATAACTACTCGTACTATCACTCTATTTATATTACCAACACTACTAGACTACCAACTACTGTCCTCGGATTGAGAAGGGCACGTACGTAAAACCTACGTACACTCACACCTACTACTGTCCTCGGATTGGGAAGGGCACGTACGTAAAACCTACGTACACTCACACCTACTACTGTCCTCGGATTGAGAAGGGCACGTACGTAAAACCTACGTACACTCACACTCACTACTGTCCTCGGATGAGAAGGGCACGTACGTAAAACCTACGTACACTCATACTTAACACCGTCCTCGGATTGGGAAGGACTCTTATGGATACGCCTAGTCTAGTAACATACATAATGGGAAGCCCCCCCACTAAATATCGTAAAGGTTTGGGAATCAAGAATAATGGGTAATACTTGGTTATGAAACGAATTTCCGATTCCTGATACGAACTCATTAACTAAACAACCAAACGTGAACTCACTCAACTTTGTTGTTGACTAGTTGTTACATGCCTTACAGGTCGCTAAATGCTTGGAGCTTGCACGGGGAAGGAGTCGTTGTGGAACATGGGTTGTTATATCCCATACTTAATAATTGAACTTTATAAGCCTATGGAACTTATGTTTGAGACTTTAAACTTATGAACTGTGAACTTATGTTTTGAACTCACGTTTACGCTTCCGCTGTTTAAACCAAACAAGGTTAACTAGCTTTGGTCACCAATCGTATTATGTTTGGTTTTATTTACTTAATTGAATTGTTCAATATGATTGGTGGCTCGATCCTGGTCATGTCACGCCTCCAAGCGGTGATACTCCGCATGGTGGATTTTGGGGGTGTGACATAGCGATCCGGTGCGGTTTGATCCCAAAAGCCAATAACTTTTCAAACACCAAAATATAAGATATTTTCATCATCTCTAGTCTAATTTGTTCAAAGACTCAAGCAGATTTGAAAGAAAAAAAACGCATATTATACAAAGTAAGCAAAACACTCACTAACTTAATCAATCAAATACCTTAAAAAAGTTATCAACTAACAGAGGCATCTTAACACATTCAGATACAATCAAATCAAGAGAACTTAATTTACTATATCCCAAACACACTCTATATAAAAGTAAATATAAAAAGAAACCCTAGATTACCAATTTACTCGATTCAGCTCATTCCGAAACACAAAACGAAACAATTCAGAGACGATTTATAATAACAAAATCAATTTCAGCACATGAAAGCAATAAGAAGACTTAAAAATCACGTTAATTTCAATATTATGTATACCATCATTCAATGCTTCAATTGCTTGTTTCAAATCAGTTCCTCCAGTAGTAACAACAGCCGGTAACCTTCCAGAACCATCCTTCTTCATCCAATTCGCCGAATCCTCTGAAAAATCTCCGTCAATTCCAATCCTACTCGATGGAGATCGCGTCGGAGAAGCCGTAAAAACAGAATCAGACAGAGTATAACTCCCAACCTGCAAGCTATCCACCGGCGGATGAGCAAGCGTCGGAACAACCACACCGACGGCACGTGAGAGGTTATCGGAAGCATGACGTGGAAGCGGAATCATGACCGGAGAAAGTGAATTGGAGATCGGAGATTGTGCCGGAGTTGTAGCGGCCGGACCGGATTGAGTGCGTTCTGGCGGTGGACCGGGAGTGAAGAAGCCGACCTTTCGGACTTTCGGATCGATCACGTACGACGGCCGGCGAGGATCCATCGGTGATGGTTAGTTGTTGCGGTGGTGGTGGTGAGTTGATGGTGGAGTTTTGATTGATTGAGTGTAGGAATTTGAAGGTTGCATGGCGGATAAGTGGTGGTAGGGTAGAAAAGCCATTGATGAAGTGGAAGCTTGAGGGTTTTGAGGATGAATTGCAGAAGTAGGGTAGAATTTTGTCATCGTTTGGTATTTTTTTTTTTGTATGGGTGATCGAATAATAAATAACAAACTTCAGGGGCAACAACCAAAACTCAAAAAAGTCCCTGGCGCAAAGGGACGATAGTAATTGATATATATAATAATGTAATGGTCCTAAGGGTGGAGATACAATAGGAAGTTTATTTGGCTAGGAAGGATAGGAAGTGATCATGACCATCCATTAAGTTAATCAAGGGCTAAGATTAAATCAGGCAAATTGAAATGAAGAAAAGAGGCGCGTGAGTTTGTTCAAGGGCATTCTAGTCAATCCAAGCCAATAGTTTCTCTCTCCTCCAATTCCCCCCATTTTTTAAACGTTAATAACTCTTTCATACGACATTATTTTTTTATAAAAATTGCACCAAAAAAACGAGCGTTTTTTTATCTTTAAAACGAGTATACTATTGCTATATTTAAAAAAAAAATTTAAAACCCAGTTGCGTAAAACGCAATAGAAAAACCACCAGTTACGTAAAACGCAATGAAAAAAAAAAACCTAAAAAATGACATTTTTCTAAAACGCAATGCACCAAAAACACAAAGAAATGACTTATTTGTAAAACGCAATGGCCAGAAAACACATAAAAATGTGTTTTACCTAAAACGCAATGCACAAAAAACACAAAGAAATGACTTATTTGTAAAACGCAATGGCCAGAATACACTTAAAATGTCTGTTTTCTAAAACGCAATGGAGTGAAAACACATAAAAAAGTGTTTTACCTAAAACGCAATGCACCAAAAACACAAAGAAATGTCTTATATGTAAAACGCAATGGCCAGAAAACACTTAAAAATGACTCATTCTAAAACGCAATGGACTGAAAACACCTAAAAAATGTGTTTTACCTAAAACACAATGACTAAAAACACTTAAAAATGTGTTTTTTTCTAAAACGCAATAGCTGTCTGTCTTATTTCTAAAACGCAATGGACACATAAAACTGTCTGTCACTGTGAACTGTCTGAATTGTCTACGAATTACTGTCTTCGAAATGAGCCAATTTATGGAAATTTAATTTTTCTGATGCGTTTTGCCAATTTATGGAATTGTCTACGAATTACTGTCTTCGAAATGAGCCAATTTAGTACAGCTCAACCCCAGCCAGGGGCTCTGCCCCTTGGACCCCGCCAGGGGCTGCCGCCCCCGGACCCCCGCAAAGATCGTAAAACGTAATGACTAAATCAAAAACCCAGATCATGAAAATGAAATTAAAGAATTTCTTACATGGATCGAAGCCGATTTCTTCATCAATTGACGAAATTTGAATGATAGAAACACTTATCAACGCACGAATCGAGTGATTATCTCCAAAATCACCGGAAAAAACGAGATTTTTTTATGAAATTAAACTGGGTTTTCTTCAAAAAAAGCTGAAGAACACATTGATCGGGTTCTGAATCATCGATTTGTGATGAAAATCGCACTATAATGTAGTGATTATTGAGATAGAAAGTGAAGAAATAGTTGAAGATGGTGGGTTTTGAAAATGATGGGTTTTTGAATTTACTGGGTTTTGAAAAAGGAAGAAGAAGGAGTTGGATTGACTAAAATACCCTTTCTCTTTATTTTAAAATTTGCCACATGTCATAATCCTATGGCTTCCTATCCTTCCTAGCGAAAATTAACTTCCTATTTGATCTTTACCCATGGTCCTAAACCCAATATTGCATAGTAATGTTGACTAACAATATACAATTGTCAATGACTATTGTCGTTTTGTCCAGTTGACCAAAAAGTCAACTCTGTCGTTATGAACCATATTGCAGTCAATGGGCAATAAAAATTGGCGTTGGTGAGTAGTCCGACCAGTAACTATGTAGAACGATATCGCATGCTCAAAATTAAATAAATGGTTCTGGTGGAACCATATGGGTTTGAGACCCGTGAGACCCTCCTAGGACCCGAACCATTAGATTACTAATCGGTTTGATTATGGTTTTCATAATACTTAATTAATGGTTCCGGGTATGGGTCGGGTCCGGGTCGGTTCCGAAAGGTTCTTACCCGTTGCTCACCCCTAATTACGCTAATGAGCATAACTCCTAATCTAGACCTCCAATTGATGTGAAATTTTAGGGACATGTTTATAAATCAGCAGCAAAGAATATTGTCCTTTCACATTTCTAAAATTCTCGTTTTATGGTCAAAAGGGCATTATGGTCAACTTTAAGCATTTAACGGAAACGTGCATATGAATCGGACAATCAACGAACCAACTACAGAGGGTTATACTAACATGTAGCATGGTCCTAAAGAAGCTCTAAAGCATTTCCAAACTCTACTAAAACGGGTCAGAACTGAAGTCAAAGAAAAAGTCAAAGTTTTGCGACTTTCGGTTCCGAACCGGGTCTAAACAGAAAATTGTCGGGTCGAACATGCTTAGACATGTTCTTACATTAATTACTAAGTTATAAGAGTAATAAAACAGGTTGCAAAACTTCTACATTGTTAATTATGTTTTAAATCGCAAATTAAGATCCTATTGACTTTTTATAAACAACTTTGACCCGACATTTGATCTAGTTAGAGTGGAAATCAGAGGGTGCCCTTTTAAGGGTTTATTGCCCACATAATTACCAGCTTATAACTACTTTCAATTCGACTAATCACTGGACCATTAATGATTAATCGCTAAGTCAACCGTTAATTACGACGGTTTGACTTTTAAGCTAAAACTAAGTAAAAACTCAACTAAGAAAGGTTAAGCATACTTACCAAAGCCTAATGCACTATTAGGAAGGTTTAGGGTCTGCTCTTAAGCTCCAGGAAGCTCCAGAATTTGCAGAAGGAAAGGTGTGATCAATGGTTGCAACCTTGTGGCCTTTTATAGTGATTTTGATCTCATTAGATCATGACACACAAGGCTAGCAATGTTCCCAGATCATTTACATGTGTCCCTAAGGCCTAGGAACTGTTAGGGGTCGCCCATGGATGAGAAAATATCTAATTATGTCGGTTACAAGCTCTCAACAGCTAACAGCCCGATTTTCTGCATCTGGGGACCCCTTACAGACCGTAAGGGTCGACCTTTATGGTCCGTAAGCCTGTCATCAGGGCAATAAAATTCTTTTCAGTTTGCATCCTTGGCTCTTGGTCCTTCGAAAGGTCAATCCACCTTTATTCTTGCATTTTAAGCCCCTCTAATTGACTTATAAGGGCTTCAAGTCTTATACCCACTTTGTTAAGTCCTTGGTTAACTTGGTTATCACCCGAAAAGTCATAATTTTCAACCTTGACGCTTTAACCCCTCTTATGCGAATTTGATCATAACATTCTCATACGATAACGAAACTTGGGGAAATTTTTATCATGTATTCTAGTGAGCATAATTAATTGTTACAAAGCTTTGGGTTTGCTAAAAGGTCACTCAGAGGTATACTTTAAACATGTTGACACATTTAACCCCTGTGGTTTGTAATCTCTCACTTTCTTTCATATTTAGCTTCGTATGATCCATGATTTATTCGTTTGAAGGTACAGACATTATGTAGGGTTATTGTAAAGTATATTTGTCCATTGTTGACAATTTGAACCCTTATATTCACATACTTTTCATGTTTGTCAAATTTAGTCCCTCAAGAGTATTCTTTCACACGTTCAAGCTTATGACACATGTCAATACATTACAGGACGTGAATTTTCGAGGTGTTACAGTTGTTGGCATTGACGTTCCCTTGTGTCGACATCCTTGAGAAGAAGATTGGTTAGGTCAGGTCTTATTGTTCGGGGAGTGCATTTAGTTGTTTAAAGATCATATGCACATACACATATTAGGTTATCGTACCAACCAATCAATCAATAGTATAATCATAGTATAACCAAGTAATTTGATAATTATGTTTAATGAGAACGCAACAAGTAAGCACGTAGCATTATAATTATAGCACACACATATAGATCATTAGCGCGCTTAACGAAGACATAGCGACTAAGCTTTCGTTGGTCTTTGGGCACAAAGTATTGTCGCATGTTTAATGATGATTGGCTTCTCATTATTCCCTGACCACAATTGTATTGTCTTCCAAAACGTATCACATCAAAGGGACACAGGGTCACCCTACCCTTGTCCATTAAATATATTAGTGTATCGAAATTATGTAGTCAAAAGTGGTCTTCGAAAGTCTCCACAATCCCGGTTTATCATTAGTGTCTTTACCCAAATGTAATGCAACCCGCATAGTCCAGAAACCAACTATACTGGTGACTGAGGTGGAGGAGGAAAGAAAAGTAAACTGTTAACATGCGTGAAATCCTCCTCGAGATTGTATATACGTCGAAGCAATTAGCTGATTTGCCGCTTGGCAGTAAAGAAACAAGCATCAAATCCTGGGAAAAGTGTAATAGTAGCAGGGGAGAGTGCCAAATGAATCTTTGATAGATGTGGAGGACCAAAGTATACTAGTAACAGACAGGGTGGAGGACGTGGTGTCTTACATAAACTTTTCAGACAATATGCTTTCTTGTGATGTAGACACTTAAATCATGTTTTTGGTTATGTAATGTTTTGCATTTGAAGTTGCCAAATGTAGTGTCGGCTGAAGCTCCAACATTCTGCGACTCATATCCTCAAACTGTTATCGATGTTACAGGAGCAACTCATCTCGGGTGTGGCCTCCATAATGTGAGGGACGGTAAGGGTCTAAAATAAATATAGTGTATTATAAGAACCATCGAAATGACTCGTCCAGCGGTGTTGAGGTGAAGGTAGCAAACGGTGCGGCCCGCGAGGTCGTAGAAAATGATGTTGTAGCAAAACGGATAGTCATGTGGTGTGCTAACCTGGAGTACCTTCCCGGGGTGTGGGTATGTCCTGAAAAAAAGTGATAGGCATGATGGCGCAATGGGCGTTGGTCTTCACAAGAGCAACATCAGTGGGTAAATGTGCAGAAACAACGTTTCAACTAATAAGGAGATTGTCAGGTGCTGGTACTGGGTCAGATAATAGGAGTGCAATGCCAAAAGAAATAGTGCCATGACCAAGTAATGGTGCAGGATCAGTAGGTGTAACATCAAGCTGACCCAAAAGGTGCAGAAGCTAGCTCAGGAGCAGGCCCTGGGTTGTGTAACGGTGTGGTGCCTCGAGCAGGTGTTAGTGCAGCAGTCATAGCGGCGTCGTCGTCTGTGTCAGTAGTAGAAAGATGAAATTCGGCCGTCCATAAGGCTGCAATTGTCACAGACTCAAAGGAGTAGGAAATCGAGTGTATACTAGAATCAGAGGGTAGCTTGACAACAGGGATCTCAAAATGTGCAATTGGTAACGATGTTCCCATCAAATTTTCCATCGTCCTGGGCATCAACAGGAGGATCATTAACAAGCAGATTAATGTCGTCATCAAACAATTCGTCAAAAAGAGGCGGATCCTCGGGGAAGATGACCACGAGAGGTACGGTGTCGAGGATCGGAGCCATGATGTGCTCGCCATCGAAGTGTCCAAACGATGGTCATGGACCGAAACAAGAAGGACATAGGATCCTCGTCAAGGAAGCCACCAACAATGGTAATTCATCGCCAAAGTCTGGCAGTGCGGACGGTTGGAAGTCGCCCTCGTCCTTGGTCAGCATGTCAGGGTCACTCTCAGTGTCTGACGTAAACATCTCCGGCGTATGTACAGTCTCATCATCTGTGGCGGTGGCTGTAGGGTCGTTATCATCTGACAATTCGTTCCCTGAAGAAGGTGACATGTGTGCCGGTATATAGTAGTCATAGCGTGCGTAGTAATCTTCAACACTTTGTGTATTGCAAATAAAGACAATTCATAATGTAATCATGTATCCACATATTCTTCATGAAACCTACTATCCTTCCTAGTCCCTCAGACTAAGCCTCCCAGTCTCTCAGACTCAATTTCCCTAGCCTCTCTGACTCAATTTTTCCCAGTCTCTAAGTCTAATTCCCTGGTCTCTAAGACCGATCCTCCCTCAGTCTCTAAGACTGATCCTCCCTCAGCCTCTAAGACTGAATTGTAAATTTTTGAAATGTGTATTTGTGCCCTTTTCTTATTTGTAAAAATGTTTATTCCCTGGATCTAGACTTTTTGTGTATGCAATGAAAACATGTTATGAAAACATTTTCGTGAGAGCCCTGATGATCATAGTCTAGACTCAAGAAAGAATCCTAGTTCGCTATGATCGAGGCTCTGATACCAAGCTGTCACACCCTGACTTTTGCGGAAGCGTGATTGTTGGTGTGACTTCTTAATACCATTGCATACGATCATAACAATACTATATGATAAAACCAGTAGATGTACATCCATTAATTTAAGTTTAAAAGTAACAACATTGTTTCAAAACGTAGACTTCAAGTTCAAGTTTTACAAAACGGTTATGAGTTCACTAAGGACTCATCCAAAAATATTAAATAGTACCAAGGTTTGGAAGGCGTGTCTTGTCCAGGAAAGAGACACACTGACCAAACTTAAAGACCATGGATGACATCTTTATTCACAACGCAGCTTAAAACTCCAACGCCCGCCAGATCCATTTCATTAATTCCCTGAAATACATGTAGTTTGAAAAATCAACATAAAGTTGAGCGAGTTCATGTTTAAGTGAGTATGTATAAACCTTTGTAAGGTGTCTGTATGTATGAAAGTCCCTGGTATGTAGCAATTAAGGAAAAAAAGATCACCATTGGGTTGCAAAGCCAATGATATGTGTGAAGTGATGCAAGAAGACTCAAACCTAGCGGATTTGTGCGTCGGGCACTTAGTCACCGCCTGGTCCACTCAGCGGGCTCAGGAGTGGGGCTCGCTACACCCAAATAGATCTATCACTAATGTCCCTCGGTCCTACAACGAGGATTAATGGCCTCAAGTTCCAGCCTACCCACTCACATGATCTACGTAGTAAACCCTCCTTAAGCTAACCATACCATGTATAAAAGTATCCGTAATCACTGTAACATGTATTCCACCCCCGAAGTATAAAAACTGAAAACAGTTAATAGAAAAGAGGGACATGAACTCACTGAAGTGCGTATCCAGAAACGTCAATCTCCAAATCAATCTGCTGCGTGACGAAAATATATTTTTAAGTCTCACTTGAAAAATATATTTTAATCACTTATCTAAAATATTTTTAACTCCCAAAATATACATATTTTCCCAAAAATATTATATTTTACTTTATATATTTTCCAAAATAATACTTATCAAAATATACGCGTAAGAGTATTTTCCGAAAATACATAAGTTACATTTTAAAGTTCACGTTGCAATAACAATACCGGTGTAACTTAAATATTTATTTGTGAGAGCATTGGTATTATTTTGGAGTCGTAATTTCATAATATTTTCTAGTTATGTTATTTTTACCCTAAAAATAATATATCTAGTTCACAAAATAATCACATAATCACGCAAGCGTTTTATTATGAAATATATATTCTAAATATATATTTAACAAGTTTTATTTACGAAAATCCACCTCTGACACTTGGTAATTTTATAATAAAAATTATGGCTAAGTTTATTTTGAAAACCAACTTAAAAACACATTTATAAACATTTGTTACAAAAATATTTCTAAGTGTTATATTTCTGGAAAATTTTTGCCAGAGTTTCCTCTGTAACTGGAGGTGTCCACGCTTACTAGCGTATCATTTTCTTTTCAAAACTCAATCAAACAATTCAACAATCATCAACAAACAATCTTTAGACATCAAACTTGACAAGAATAAGCCTAAATCACGAACTCATGAACTTGAAGGTTTTGTAAAAATATGTAGTAACTTTCTAACATATTTAGTAAATCTTGTTATCTTTAAAAATAAAATTAGTTTCTTAAAAACTTTATTTTTAAAGAACTTGGAGTTTTACAACTTCTAGTCAAGATTTTCAAAAATACTTCTTTGTTAAATCTTTTTGTTACACAAGTGTTTACATACTTGTTTATTTACTAAAAATGTTTCTAGTTCATAAAATATCCGGGTTTTAACAAGACTCGCATCTTTCACTTGGTTCTTCCGAAAAACCACTTGTAGATCTTTAGATCTACATGTTTAGAGTCTTATTTTACAAGAAAATTTTATTTACTCAAGTTCATGTTCCATGGATGGAAGGTTTCATCATCTTTCATAACTCTAACATTTAATACTTACTAATTCATGTTCTTGGACATGACCCAAAATGTTTAGATGACGATCCATCCAACTTTTGCTAACATACAACATCAAATAATCATACTACACAAGATCAAACATGATTTATACAAATATCTTCCCTTTAACCACCTTATTCATCTTATGTTCAAGACTTTAAGTTATGTTCTTTAGTGTTCTAAATTTTTAACCATTAAATCACCCAAAATGTTTAGATGATGATCCATCCAACTTTTAATGAAATGAAAGTCTTAAACTCTCATGTTAATTTATAATCCAATTCCTCATTAACCAATATGTAAAGTGTCTTCTAGATTTCCAACAATAGTGATTAAAATAATCAAAGAAAAACAAGGGGGTGTACCACCCCTTGTAACCGTCAACATGGGGGGGGGGGGGGGGGTTGGGTTGTAATGGAACTTGGTTACTAATTAGTTGGATTTGAACGATAAAGTTAGTATATTAAGTGTGTTATTTAATATAAAGGGTGTTAGGGTGTTCGGGGACCCTAACTAGCTCAGAAAAGTATAAACAATGTATTTGGCAATATTTTTATGTTCCGGGTAAAGTCCGGTTGTTCGGTTGGATATTGATCCGTTAAAGTGTCAAATAAAGCTTTAAAGTGTCTTTAATATTATTTTTAGTGACACATTAATTTACCATCACTTTGGAAAGTGTCTAGGACTATTTTGACAAGTTTTTACCCTTTACTAGCTTTGTTAAAAGCTGAATTTTGGTATACTAGTGCAGAACTCTGCACTTTAAGTATGTTTTAGGCACTTCCGGTCACTATAACTATCACCTAGTGACGTAGTTTAATGATTCTCACCTCCCTACACTTCCTACCAGTGTAGTACTTTACTCCCGGCTCATTCTAGCCTCAGAACAATGTCTGTTTTGGTGCTGGTAATGTCAGCATGTTTACTGGGTTATCCGTTCACTGTGCTAACTGTGCTTCGTGCATCAAGTTTGTCACTAGTGTTTGTGTGAAGTAAATGGAGTGACAGTATAAAATGTGATGCATGAGTATGTATGTATCAGAAAGCAGAAAGCAGTTTAATCACAATTGTAACCAAGCACAGTAATTAAGCACTAATTAAATATTAATTAATTGTACGGATACCTGGTTTTGTGAGGGTTGTCACATGATCTTGGGAGATCAATGTTTGAACTTATCTCCTATACTTCGTACTATAATTCTCTCTTGTACATTATATCTTATCTTATTATAAATTATTTTAAGGGAACAATTAGGAAAACCCACATTATTCGAATGTAATTAGTACTATTCTTATATTATTAACTAGGTTAGAATCCTATACATTACATAAATGATAAATTGGGATAAAAAAAAGTTGTTTATAATTATGCAACTTATACCGATAATTACACAGCATATACTTATAATCACGCAAAACCATGTTATAGTTGAGCACATACAAAATTACGCAACTTATATGACAATATTGTAATCTATTTATAATTATGCGTATACATATTTAAGAATGACATGCGAACAACACATCGACTTTAAAAACGTCAATAGTTCTAAAAGTATAGCAAACCTATACTCAAGTTAAAGAGAATAAAATATTCAATTTTACAGTGAAGTTTTTTCTTTCTAAAAGATAATGTCAAACATATTAGGTTATTGGGTGCGGTAATGTCTTGCTCCTTCTTCCCTACGTTCATTTTAGCGTTACATCACCCTCTCTTTTCACCTCACCACCCTCCACCAAACATGGGGTGTGATCCCTCTTTCCCCCTTCCATTTTTTTTCATTTTTTTATTACATTGATTTTATTAAAACTATAAAATTAAAATATTAATTCATTAGAAAATAAATAAATAATTAATTACATAATAAAAAACACAAATGCATAGAAATAAAAAAAAAACCATGACATTATTAAACGACATAAAAAACTTAAATACTTGGTGTCGTGGAGCAACTTGTAGCATTTGCTAATGTGCATTAGCTCGTAGCGTTTGCCACGACGCAATGTGGTCAAAGTGATGACATTGTGTCCTTTGGTACACGTAAATGGCCTCGTCCATAGCCTCCTCTGCGTGTATGTAGAGTTGCTCAAATACTGTAACACGTCGGTTCAATAACCTCCATTTCGAAATAATCAAGTGTACGTTGCGATTAGTTTATCACATTTGTTGACGAAATTCGTTAAACAAATTATTCAACCATGATTGACTCGTGGCAACACAAGACATGGATTTATTCACCCAAGCCATCACCAAGGCGATTTCTTCCTCTTCGGTCAATACCTGTCTTGCCATTATGTCGTAGGAATGGTTTTAGAAGGTGTGAGATAGTGAAGTTTTTTGGTAAAAAGTGTGGGTTTAAATAGGTTTTAAAATAAAATTGATTTTTTTAAGAAAATAGTCATTACCAAGCGAATATATTTTTAAAATGTTTGAAATTTTGCTTCGGGGAGTTCGGAGTTCAACCCCCGTGGGCACCAAACATTGGGGGGGGGGGGGGGTGTTCTCCGTCGAGGATGAGGGCCACCTCAGCACCCCGCATCCCTTCCCCGACCCACACCCCATCGCCTTATTAAAAATTGTAAAAGAATTTAAAAGACACTATAAAAAATTGAAAATGATGAGAATAAATATAATGGTGATAGGTAACGTTAGTCATTGAACGAATAATCTTACTCCCCTATAATTTTTTCTCCTATAATACTTCACATTTTTACCTGTTGTGAGACTCAAACCTCAACCTATGCTGGGACCACCAACACCCATAACATACCACAAAGGGTGGGGCATCTAACATTACTTAAAATCATTTGTTGGAATAAGGATATTTATAACCTTTTGGGTAAATTACTTTTTTAGTCCCTTTGATTTGAGTGTTTTAACCATTTTAGTTAAAATCAAAATGTTAACGCCCTGAGTCCCTATAGGCACTTTTCTTAACCATTTAAGTCCAAATTTCTAACACTCATAGAATTATTCTGTTAACTTTTGTTAAATGACCAAATTACCCTTATACTTAAAAAAACATTTTATTATTATTAGCCAAAATAAAATTACCAAAAACCTTATGCAGTTATGCACCAATTCCATGACCAAAGCCCCTAAAGCATCAGATCCATCAAAATCAAAATTATGGCTGCAAGTCAACAATAGTCACCGTCCACCATCCCCCACCCCCACCATCTCCCCACCCCCACCATCCCCGCCGTCCACCTGACACCATTGTCCGTCGCCAACTCCACCAAAACCATCACAACTGTTTTTGTTCTCCATCGGACCCATCATCTAATCATCACGGAACACCATCGTAACCTTCAATCTATCGGTGGTCGTCAGGGAATTCATCAGTCATCGGATTTCATATCTTCTGTCGTCGGAACCATCGTGATTTGTCAATCGTCGTCGCCGTTCATCTTCACCGTCGAATTAACAATCCCTACTGTCACCATTTACCTCCACAACCAGAATCATTGGAAATCACCATCATCTCTGTTAACCTAAACAACTGACGCTAACTCCAACGCCCACAATCTTTACCACTGATCATCTAGAAAGGGTCACCTTCTCCGATCATCTCTATGTTCGGACTCTCACTCTCTCTGAATCTCCCTCTCTCTCTCTCTCTTAACTGTTTCTCTAGATTTTTCTATAAATAGAAAGTATGAAAGTGTGTGTGGGAGTTTTCTTAGAGCATTCTCATCCAATCCATCAAAACTTGTGAGGGTGAGTTTTTATATTGTAAAGGGTAAAAAAAGTGGTTGTGAGTGGAGGAGAGAGAAAATGTTATTGTTCATCTGTATATTTGGGGGGACACTGTTCACCTAGTATAATTTTTTTTAATATATATTGAAAGTGGTTGTGAGTGAAGAAAAAGAGAAAAATGTGATGATAATATTATTTAATTGAAAAGGAGAGAGAAAAAGTATTTGTTTTTAGTGGAAATATATTGATATAGGAGTTGTTTTTTAGTGGAATGTAT
The DNA here is from genome assembly GCA_030545235.1 of Helianthus tuberosus. Lineage (NCBI taxonomy): Eukaryota > Viridiplantae > Streptophyta > Magnoliopsida > Asterales > Asteraceae > Helianthus > Helianthus tuberosus. The sequence goes on from JARYGA010056056.1 coordinate 2,195,036, forward strand.
GTATAATTTGATGGATTGGATGAGAATGCTCTAAGAAGGAAGTGGAAGTGAAGGGGTATGGTCCCAGATCTCGCGTCAGCATGACCGCGAGTGACCATTACCCTTATCAAAAACCCCCACCAGCAATAACTTACCTGTGTCCGTGCGGGCACGCGCGAACACAGCGGTCCAATCTATCCAGTGATGAGAAGACTTACCTTAAGTACGAAAACAGATGTTACTGAGAACATTTTCGTCACGACAAGGGATCTGGACAACAGTAACAGTCACTAAGCGGAGATGCGGCATGGCACCGCATCCCGTATACATACTGGATAGAACAAAGAACGCGGGAACAACATAAGTGAACGCAAACAGCGATGCGGCCTAGTACCGCATCCTGCCTACAAAGCAAGTGGGTCTGACACTCAGTGCAAGTGGCACTGAGAACAGTCGCCTACTAGCCCCCACGTATGCAACAGTCTGACACCACAGCAGGACGTGGCATCACCACCATAACTTATAGGTCTGACACACCTGCAAAAGACTGTGCGATGTCAGACTAGCCACTCAACTACCCTTCTTCACTCCTCGGCTATAAATACCCATCCCAAACCAGGTTTGAGGGATCACTTCTCAACTCTCTCAATACTACTACTATCACACTTTGCTTCCCAAGCAAACTACTGATTCTCACACCGGAGAGTGGTAACAAGGAGCACCCCCCACCCCATCCTCCTTGTTACGAGTCACGGCTTGTTTCCTTGTGCAGGAAACCTACCACCTACCGGACGATCCAGCCAACAATCCTTGGAAGGAAGGGATTAACCCTCTTGACGAGACCAGTGAGTTAACCCCACCCGGTTAACCATTGTTTCATCATGGGCGCCCACCGCTACTCTTAGCACTTTTTTCCAACCATCCCTTTCTCTCCAAAGATTATGTCTGGTCGTCAAAACAACACTACCGGGGATAACCTAAACCCCGCAAACACAGGGCCTACGGGGACTATACCCATAGCCCCAAATGTTGAACACATTGGCACATCAACGCAAGGGGGCGCATCCCTTACGTTTGGACACGATCTGTCACAGTACGCTTCTATGATACCTCCAGGCATGAACCTTCATACCTGGTACGACCAACAAGCAGCTATGCTGGCTGCAACATGCAACAGAGCTTGCGCAGAAGCGCAAGTATCTGCGGGGCCTACCCCAGCACCGCATACCCCTGCGGGTCGTACTTTACAATACGACAGCAGGGCCCCAACACATCCGGCCTTCAGAAGCAGGCAGGAAGACCGCGGTTCCTCTTACTGCGACGTCCGCACACTTGATGAGGACGACTCCTCGAATGGGTCCCGCCGCAGGAGCCATATACATAGCCGCCTAGGCCCGCATGGCGAAACTAGGCGACAGTCTATAGCCCACCATGGCCCCGGCATTCATAGCCGGCTGGGACCTCAGTCCCACTATGAAGGGCAGGGCCGCACCGATCCCGACGACGGTACATACCGCGGGGAGTCCCATGCCACCAGCAGGAGACCGGGAGGACGCAACTATGTTCCTCCCACTCACCCCCGTACTACATACCTCCGCGCTGCAAAGCGCCACCAGAGCCAACCCTACAGGCCGAAATCTACGGCCGAAAACTCTAAGTTTGTCCCGGAGATTGCCACCGCCGATGTCACCACCACCAAATTCCCATTAAACATTGGGAAATACAACGGTTCAGCCGACCCAGATGACCACATGAACATCTTCACCGGCGCTGGGTGCAACGGCAGGTGGGATGAACCTACTTGGTGTCAATTCTTCCCGCAGACCCTAACAGGTCTGGCCAGGGCATGGTTCGATTCTTTACCACCAGGGTCACTGACCTCATTCGATGACTTGCAGGCAAAGTTCCTCGCACATTTTTGCCAGCAACGACGTCATGAACGTGATTCCATGGACGTCATGAACATCTGGCGCAGAGACAACGAATCGATTGAGGCATTCGTTGTTTGTTACAATAAAGAATGCCTGGAGATAGGCGACGTCGCAGACCAAATGACACGCAACCATTTCATTGTGGCCGTTAAAGACGAACAAATGGTCATGACTATCTCCGGCAAGGACGGCTTGCCCAAGAAATGGGAAGATGTCATGACTGCGGTCAAGACATACGCCCAGACGCAGCGGTCCCTCAAACCGCACGTATCAAAGGCACAGCCCCAAATGGAAGGCCAGTCCTCCCACCAGGAACACAAGCGCAATAACAAGCGTAACCGGGACACATGGAATCTCGGCAGCGATCCCAAATCATATGTCCCGCGTAACAACCAGCCCGACGCAAGGGCTACAATCAACGCCCAACGTGAAAACCGGGCGTCAAAGAAAGAGTCTCGGGACCGTAGCTGGATCGAAATCAACCAGTTGCCAAGCGACGTCCTCCTTACAGACGCGCAGTTCCTGCGACCGGCCCAACCAATGAAGTCCAAAAAGAACCAGGATCTCGCACTCTACTGCGAGTATCACAAGGACAATGGCCACACAACAAACAGCTGCATCAGTCTCCGACTGGAGATTGAGCGAGCCCTAAAAGAGGGGAAACTGTAACACCTGTTGCCAGGCGCACAAAAAGCTACCAAGCGCATCACCCCCCACAACGAGGGCACCTCCACGGGTAAGAGGACCATGTACGTGGCCTCAACCCACATGAACAATGGAGGACAAGGATGGCCGCGGAAGGCGGCAAGAAGACCACAGAATGACTGGAAAGACGAGCAAGTCGTCTTTCCAAATGTCCGAGGCAGACCGCGCGACAGGCGCGCCGTCGTTATTACAGGTCACCTGGCTCACTACTGCACCGAGCGATTATTCATCGACCCGGGCAGTACATCCGATATTATATACGAGCAGTGCTTCAACCAATTCGATCAAGAAGACAAGGATCGGTTGCAGCCAGTGGACTACCCGTTGGCCGGGTTTGCGGGGGAGACCGTATTCCCCCTGGGCCAAATCACTTTTCCTGTGCGCCTCACCAATGGTAGGCACACACGAACGGAGGAGGTAAACTTCATGGTTCTACCTCACACCTCCAAATACGATGTACTTCTGGGGAGGGAATCCCAGGGCGACTTCAACATGATCACATCCGTCCCCCACTCTGCCATCGGTTTTCCAACCGAGACGGGGATTGCGATAATTTACGCCTGCAGGGAAGTTATGTCCTCGGACGAGTTGCGTCCGACCAAGGTAGCAAGTCCTACCCCCAACACGCAACTAGAAAAATGGTTCTTAACGCAAGACACCCGGAGCAAACGGTCACGTTGGGCCATGCCTTGTCCCCCACCATCAGAGCGCTCCTGAAGCAACTCCTCTTCAGGAACCAAGATATTTTTGCATGGACACCCGCAGACATGACAGGGGTGCCACGCGAAATCGCGTAGCATTTCTTGAATACCATGCCAGGTTTCAAGCCAGTGATCCAAGGCTAACGCCACCTTGGATCAGCAAAAAACGCGGCGATGGAAGAGCAGGTACAGGAACTGCTCTCCGCAGGCATCCTGTGGGAAGTCAAATACCATACTTGGTTATCCAACCCAGTCATGGTAGAAAAACCAAGCGGGGGCTGGCGCATGTGTGTCGATTACAAAGACCTCAACAAGGCCTGCCCAAAGGATTGTTACGCACTTCCGGAGATCGACGAGAAGGTCGATAACCTTGCACCATTTCGATGGAAGTGCTTCCTCGATTGTTACAAATGCTACCACCAGGTGCAGATGGCAATCGAGGATGAAGATAAAACGGCATTCCGCACTCCTACTAGGAACTACTGCTACACAAAAATGTCGTTCGGGTTGCGCAACGCCGGCGCAACCTATCAGAAGTTGATGAACGACACTTTTCGCGGCCAAATCAGCAAAAGTGTCGAATTCTATATGGACGACCTGGTCGTCATGAGCATGGAAGAAGACACCATGCTCAATGATATTGAAAGAACATTCCAAACTCTGCGAAGCGTCAACATGAAGCTCAACCCAGGGAAATGCTCGTTTGGAATGGAAGAAGGAAAGTTCCTTGGATTCATCGTAACCAAAGATGGATTCAAGGTCAACCCGGAAAAAGTACAGGCGATCGAACGCATGCCATCGCCTTCTACGATGAAAGAAATGCAACGACTAGCCGGCAGGCTAGCCGCACTGAACAGATTCTTAGCCAACCATGCAGCTAAGTCTTATCCTTTCATCAAGACCCTGCGGAGCTGTTTAAAAAAGGAACAATTCCAATGGACCGCAGAGGCCGAAAAAGCTTTCCGGGAGATGAAAGAGTGTTTGATTCAACTCCCAACTCTAACCGCACCTCGCAAGGATGAACCACTTATCTTGTACCTATCTGCCACCGACAACGCAGTAGGCGCGGTACTCATAGTGGAGCAGGAAGGGGTTCAAACACCCATCTACTACATCAGCAAAATGCTCAACGACCCAGAGACGAGGTACTCCATCATGGAGAAGTTGGTGCTAGCACTAGTGCACGCATCAAGACGGTTGCGACGTCACTTTGCAAACCACGCCATTACAGTGTTAACCAACTACAGGATCGGCCCGATCCTATCAAAACCCGACATCTTTGGTAGATTAGCAAAATGGGCAATCGAGCTGGGCGCACTTACACTGACCTACAAGCCGCGCCCCACAATCAAAGGCCAGGTCTTGGTTGATTTGATCGCCGAAGTACCAGCAGATCGCATTCAGGAATGCGAACAAGAACAAAACCCTACGCCACCACCATCCTCCTCAGAAACATGGGTACTATTTACCGATGGTGCATCCAACGAGGATGGTGCTGGTGCGGGTTTGCGACTCGTCAGCCCCGATGGCCAAGAGCTTACCTATGCGATTCGCCTCAATTTCAAAAGCACAAATAATGAGGCAGAGTACGAGGCTCTACTGGCAGGACTGCGTCTGGCAGTCAAACTCGACGTCCAACATTTGGAAGCACACGTCTACTCACTATTAGTTGCAGGGCAGAAATGTGGCGACTATGCCGCAAAAGGGGATATCATGATCCTCTACCTCGAACAAGCCTTGCAACTAACATCAAAGTTCACTTCCTTCAATATCCGCCATATCAACAGAAGTGATAACAAACCCGCGGATGCACTGTCAAAACTTGCATCCACCAGCTTCCAACACCTGGCAAAGGAGGTACGCATCGAAATTCTGCAAAATCCCTCAGTACCCCTGCGCCAAGTCAATGTCATCCAATACGGTACAACATCCTGGATGACACCAATCATTGCATACTTGCAATCAGGTGTTACTCCCGAAAGCAAGGCAGAGGCACGCAAGCTGGAATACAAAGCGTGTCATTACCAAATGGGAGACGGTATCTTATACCGTAAATCATACCTGGGGCCACTCCTACGATGCGTCGACCCTCAAGATGCCACGTACCTTATCAGAGAAATACACGAAGGTATATGTGGCATACACGCAGGCCCACGCATGGTGGTGGCCAAAATCATGAATGTCGGGTACTACTGGCCCGACATGCACCTAGATGCGGTCAAAGTCTTGCGCAAGTGTTTCAATTGTCAGCGGCATACTCCCAAGACCTTGCGCCCCAAGAACAACCTAATCCCTGTCACCACTGCATGGCCATTCCAAAAATGGGCAATCAATGTGGTGGGACCATTCCCAGACGCACCAGGTGCAGTGAAGTTTATCATAGTGGCTGTCGATTACTTTACAAAGTGGGTAGAAGCAAAACCGCTCGCCTCAACCGCCGCTATGATAACAAGGAAATTCGTCTGGGAACATATCATCTCCCATTTCGGTCTACCAATGTGCATCGTTACCGACAACGGTACCAACTTCGCGGCCGATGACTTTCAAAAATGGCTAAAGGAACTAAACATTGAACACATATTCTCCTCAGTGGCGCATCCGCATGGGAATGGCCAAGTCGAGAGTATCAATAAAAGTTTAGTTGAAGGCATCAAAGAACGGTTGCGAACAGCCAGACGCGGCTGGGTCGATGAACTCCCAAGTATTTTATGGGCCCACAGGACAAGCCCAAAGACAAGTAACGGTGAGACACCCTTCAGCCTGGTCTATGGCACTGAAGCAGTGATCCCCGCAGAAGTAGGTCTCCCCTCACCTAGATTGTTGGCTATCAACAAGATCGACAACAATGAGGAACGCAGGGTTGACTTGGACCTCTTGGAAGAAAGGCGCGAAAACGCTGCCATCAACGAGGCCAAGTACAAAACCAAACTTGAAAAGTACTACAATACACGCGTCCGTATTTGTACTTTCAACCCGGGAGACTACGTCCTTCGTGACAATGAAGCATCTAACGCGGAGCGCCTAGGGAAACTTGCCCCCAAGTGGGAAGGACCCTACCTCATCCAAGAGGTCCTGGGCAAAGGCGTGTATAAACTGCAAACACTAGAAGGCGACACTATCGCACGCACATGGAACGCACAACAGCTCAGACGCTGTTACATGTAAGCCATGTTTTTTACATTCACCATGTAACCTATCGGGCCGTAGGCCATTTGCAAACAAATAAATGAACGATTCAATGCAATATTGTTTAGTTACTTCTATTACAAATACGTGTCCCACTCTGCGGTATCTGCAAAAAACAGATTGGCAAAATCTTCATTCGCGATACCCACACAGAGTGGTGACCACACGCAAGTATTGTAATAGGCCAACAATGCAAACACGGTTTTCACAAAACCTATACAATTCCTAAACCCTAACGAGATAAAAACAGGAATTGACTAACTCATACGGCAACGGTATAGAGTTTACTTGCATATCATCTAGACATGCAAAAGGCAAATACAGACTTGGTGTTAATTCACATTAACATTAACTCATACAAGTTCACACATGCAAGTAGTAAAAACACTTGTATAACTTGAAACGGTTCAAACTTTATATCCAAAAAATTCCTACACCTACGCGGTGCACAAGGGATTTACATAAGGTTTTTGACATTTACATGAGGAAACAAAAAAGGCACGCAGGCCACCCTAGTCTTTCTTTGTCCCGCTGGAACCCGCACCATCCTTGCCCTCAACAGCAGGTTTTTCCTCATCTTCCTCATCAGCGTATAACACCCGCAAGCGGTCTACATAATCTTCAGCTTCTAGGCACTCATTAAGCTCCTCAAGACCAGCAATGGGCCTCTCGTTATACGCCGCAACAGCAGCAGCAAGAAGTGCTTCAGTGTCAACACCATGGAACCCAGACCTTTCATCAGTATATTCGCCCTGGGCCAAAATATTTATATGCCCAATGCAACGGTTGTAACCAGCTTTAAAACCAGCATCCCGGGCGCGCTCCCTAATCTCATTGACACCTGCCACATTCTCAGGGGCGTCAAGGATGGCCGTAACAATCTGCGAAAAAGAATAGTACGGTTATCTAAGAGAAATCTAAAAAAGATAGCAAAAGCAACGGATACTTACATGCCCGATACCGTGCATACGCATCCATTCGCGATCGGCCTTGAGCAGATCAAGTGAAGAAGCAAGGCTATCTCTAGCCTCTTCAGCCTCTCTTGCCCGCGCTTCAGCTTCAGCAGCACGGCCATAAACCTCCTCAACAGCGGCCACCCGGCTCCACACTTCAGCCTTTTTTTCAAGGAGAACACAAGTATACAAATACAATCAACATACTTGGGAGACATGTACAAATTCAAAAACAAACAAGACTTATACCTGAAGGCCCAGGATAGTTTTGGATAAATTGGTACGATCAACATTTGCCCCTTCAAGAGCCTTTGCAGCACGGACCTCCGCCCCCTTGGCCTCTTCAAGAGCCTTGACAAGGCGAGCTTTCGCTTCCTTGGCCTCTTGGGCAGCCGCCGCATCAGCTGCAGCTTTCTCCTTAACCAAAGCAGCATTCGCCGCCTTGGCATTGACAAGCTCCTGGCGAACACGAAAGAGAGTTTCATTCTGTTTGGCCCAATATTCTTTCCAAGCCTTGCGCTCATCAGAAAGTGTCTTGCGCTCATTAGAAATAGTTTATTTCCAACTCTTGCGCTCATCAGAAAGCAGTTTTGCAAGGGTACGAACCTGTTTAAGCTCAGCAGTTACATCCCACTCTTCAGTCTACTTGCGCTTTTCAAAGGCAGCCTTGTCCCGTTCAAGCTGCTCTGCACCCTCACGTGCAGCCTTAACCAACTCTTCGGCCTCAGCCCGCAAGCGCGTATTTTCCTCCTCTTTACGCCCCAAGACCTTGTAGTTTTCCATAATTGCATTCGCCATTATGGAACTCCCCACAAGCATGGAGGAGAGTTGGTTAATCTGGACCTCACTTGACAAAGCACGGGCCCGGTTGACTTCAAAATGGGTGCCTAAACCACCCAAAATCTCCCTACACGCAGAGGGGTCAGCAGTAATATCATCCCCTTGCATTACAGTCCATGGGGGGCGGTGATAGGTCATGGCCCGGTCTTCAGTATAGGTGCGGTAATAAAACTCCAATTCAGACTCTTCAGGCTGAATAGGAATCCCTGTAAAACCCGCACCCCCAGAAGCGGAACCAGAAGCCTTCTCAGCAGCGGGAGATTTTTTCCCCTCAGTATAGGCAAACTTCAGGTTCAGATCATCAGTGTCCTGTGGGGAGATTAGATTATCCGCAGAGTCCACCGTGTCATAGATCTGGGCAGCCGCAGGCCCCTTCCCAGTATCCTCCGCCCGCGCAGAGGGTTCAGACACCACTTTAACCCCTGCATCCGCAGTTGTGGCACGCGGAGGAGAATGAGGAGCATCAAAAATGGAAAACCCTTCATCTTGCGGTTCTGTAATCAAAGCAAAAAGACTTTAAAATACAAGTACAAAGACAACATACTTGTAAAATTATGAATTACGTTCCAGGAACAACCACATGCTTCCTAGGTCCCACAAAAGTCGCGCGTCTGGTCTGTATCTTCGGCTTCTTTTTCTCACCAGCCTCAACAGCTTTCCCCGCCTTCCTCTTCTTCTCATCAGCAGGCTTGGAACCCGCAGAGGTCCCACCTGCAGCCGCACCACCACTTGGAACACCCAAACCCTCAAGGGTGTCAGATACTACCACGTAATCGGTATATCTGCGGAAATGGGAAGGAGAGATACCTGCCGCCTGTGGCACCAAAGGCGGAACAACAGCAGGCTCAGGTTTCTTCTTGCCACGACCCCGTATGGGTTTATCCACTTGCTTCTTCTCTGCATGTTTATTGGGACCACCCTTTGACTCAAATTTACCAAGGACCCCAAGAGTACCTACATGTAGAAAATCAGCAAGGTGGACCTTATCAGACAAGTAAGAAGGTTATGGATTATACCTTTGCCTTGCGGCAGGGGCGCAATCAGTGCATTGCGTGTAGGAACGCGGAAGTTGTGGACAATGGCCAGGTTAAAACCTTCGCCTTCCGCACACTTAACAATATCAACCTTTCCGGTAAAGGTTGGATCAAATATCTTCCCCAACTCAGCAACTTCTGATAATACACGCACAAATCAATAACAAGCAAAGGAATAAAAAACCGCACAAGAGTAAGAACACTTAGCACCAGTTTTTTCCCGCACAACGGGCCTTGCATGCATATCAGGCCTAGACAAAATCATCCGCAGGACCCACAACTCATTGTTGTCCAGCTGCTTATGCTCAAAAGTCGTCAGCCTTGGGAACCACTCCGCAGTCTCTGCACTAGGAATAGCAATATCCTCTGCAGGGATAGGCTCATTAACATTCCGCAAGGTCATATTGGCAACAACCACGACAGCCTTAATGTCACGGCCCCCGACCCACCCTGGACGGAATCGAAAGCCGCGAACAGCCCAGTGGTACCGGTGATTATTTTTATAAAATATTGCAGCGGAAATTTCATCAGGACCGTGAGTTAGGAAAAATATCAGAGTTTAGAAACACCGGATTTTATTTATTAAATAAATGAGATAAACCCATGTTTTACAAAGGTAGCTTTAATAAAGACAAAATTTGATTACATAAAACATTATTTCTTAATTTGATTTAATTAATAAAATAAGCCACTTCTTGAAGCCTTTCAGTGTCGTATCCAACTCTTACTCCAATCTACTGTAATTACCTGAAATGTGTTTGAAAAAGGTTTTGTCAGCGGAAATACTGAGTGAGTTCATTCCATTTTTATAAAATATATTGTTATACCTTACAGCATTAAGGTTTTTATATTTATTTATATTTACCCAACTCAATCAGTATTTGTCACATGGTGGCAGTTCCGATGTGACAGTAGTCATATCACTCATTGGCTCACTTTCGTCCAATAGTGAATTTATCAAATAATTCTATTTTACTATTATTCAATTTATCTGTTACTAGGCGATTCTTGTGACAATGATCATATCACTGTTGATCATTCTTTCAACTAGTGACTCTGGTCATATCACTGTTGATCATTATTTCAACTAGTGATTCTATTTATAACACTGTTGATCATTCTCTCAACTAGTGCTTTTGGTCATGTTACTGTTGATCATTCTCTCAACTAGTGACCCTGGACTTAGATGTGTCCCGTGACATTACTTTGTCAAATATATTACTTATGGCACAAAACTATTTAACCCAGAAAATGACATATATCATTTTATGTCAAACTACTATAACTTATCAAATATAATCTTAGTATAGTAGAATATATTATACTTGACTATTTTATTATGATATATACCATTTAGATTTATTTCAAACATACATTAAATTTATTAACAATTTAATGTTAAAATAATATTAGTTATAGGCTATGGCTACTGGGGCATAATTCTCACTGTGATTGTGGTCATGCTATTATTGGCTAACTTTCTGGCAACTAGTAATGAGGATCAAATAATAAAAACCTCCCATACCGGCAGTTATTATAGAATATAAAGATTTAATCACTGTAAGTATAACTGGTAAACTTTTAGGATTTTGGAAAGCATTTGTAAATATAATTGTATCACAAAAAGGTGATAAAAACTGTGAGAAAAGAGAATGAACTCACATTGCAGATTTCTACGGGCAAAGTTTAGTCTACAGATAAGCCTTGATATATTGCAGATTTATACAGGCAGAGCTTAGCCTACTGTTTAGTCTTGTAACCTAGTGCACACGAACTAGGTAAGTAACTAATACAACATTTACGATAACTCACGAGATAAAAACCCTCACAACGAATGACAAAGTGCAATCACTTAAACATCCATCGGAATCACAACGAATGACAAAGTATAATTACTTAAACATCCATCGGATTCACAACGAATGACAAAGGATAGTACTAAAACATCCATCGGATAGTTTCAATCGATCGGACATTGAATCGTAGCAGCGATCGAGTTAATACCCTGTTTGTAGCAGCACCCCGCTATACTAATTAGTGATTCGTGTGTGTTTTGAGAGTATTTGGACGATATCTCAGCGTGTATTTTGAGTTTCTTCGTCAAACGAACAACAGAATGCAAGTGCCAGGCCCCTCTATTTATACCCAAAATTGGCACCTCCCGCTAGTCGCGGAAGAATCCGTGGTACGTGCCGCGTGTCGCCTGGGATGTCAAAATAGGGTAGGCCTGCTTCGTCACCTATCTAGCCCTGATGAGTCGACGTTGCATGAAAATTCTATTTCGACAGCATTTTATAAGGATAATCGTTAATAGGGTTTTACCCCCCCCCCCCCTTGAGTTTTAGGGCCCTGATCCTAATTCTGATTGTTTTGAAAATTTTAGGGTTTACGCAGAATCACTTGGGTGTCTCAATTAGGGTTTCCTATTGGATAAAATAATAAAATAAATAGGATTTTTAATGAGGGTTGTTACATTCTCCCCACCTTAATAAAAATCTCGTCCTCGAGATTTATGATATTTCTTTTAGACTTATGTCATATTTTAGTCAACAAAATGACACAGAATTAAATATCAAATTTTGTGAATACGAGTTGTATCATAAGTAGGACTCAATGGTTCAACTGAATTATTTCAAGAAATCGATGTCAAACGGATGAGATGAAATGATATAATTTCCAATGTGACTAGGTTCAAGCCAAAAGATATATGATCAAATAGATATCTAAATTGAATGTTTACAAGTTGTAAATGAGTTTTAGAATCAAAAGAAAACTTACTTTGATTGTCAACTGAGGAAGACTCAGAATCAATAAGCTCAAATGAAATAGAAGCATAAAAATGATTTGTTAACTATCGAATCATAACAAAAGAAAAATCAATGTGTTGACATGTATTGCAAGGATACACCGAAATACAATAGAGTTTAGTGTATCATTGTCTTAATACATAATTGTATCAAGACTACTTTTAAATGATGAGTCAAACGAAAGACATACGTGATTTTTGAAAGGTTCGTATGATTATGATTAGCCCAAGCTACAAGTTTATGATGCCGCAAGGTGTCGTAATGATTGAAATAATTCAATAATTACGGTGACCGAACAATTTCACCGTGTAATCAACTGAAAGCTTTAATGAAGTAAATTTGGATATTCATTTCGAATAGGATTTTCAATTGATAATGAAAAGATCAAATGAATATTATAAAATTTTCGATCAATGATGAAAGAAACTTTTTAGAGATACACCGGAATATGATATGAATTTGTGTACTCTTATCTTAACACATAATTGTATTAAGACTGTTTAAGATGATGAACCAACAAAAATAAATAAATAAATCCGTAAGTGTAAAATTGAGATTAGCTCAAGCTACAAATTTATTGTGACGCCTCGTAGTAATTGGAAATAGTAGCGGTGAATGAAAGGAGTTTCACCATGCTTTAAATCAAATGAAGTAAGTCCGAATGTTTCAAATAAATCTAGTAGGATTTTTTATTAAAATTGAAATATTTGAATAATGTTTTTCGATCAAAGATGATAAAGCAATAAAGATTACGAAACGCTCGATTGCTGATATAAAAATCCTTAAGAGATACACTGAAATATGAAATGACTTTGTGTATCATTATCTTAGCACATGATTGTGTTAAGATTGATTTTATAGAATAAACCAACAAAGCGGATTCAATATAAATAAATAATTAAACCTGTATATAAGGTGTGCAACAAGATTAGCACAAGCTTCAAATTTGTGAAAATGTCACCACAAGGTGATCGTAGCCAATTTAAATAATTTAATGAAAGTGAAGACCAAACAAATCCGTTATGGTTCTGAATAGATGAAGTAATTGACAGAATGCATTTATTTATAAACTTTTATTTGTACTAGGGTCAAATAACTTAACTTAGATATTACATATTAGCGATTACGTCTGGAATCATTTATGCTTCTTGCGTAGTAAGTACGAATGCTCGCGCGTTTTTCTTAGCTCCGTCTGCAGTTCTGGCCTTGTTGTTGGGTGCTTTGGTTAGTTTCGGGCAATATGGTTTGATGTGTCCTGTTTCTCCGCAATTGAAACAAACATTAGTTTTCCTTCTACACTCATCCTCTATATGCCCGGTCATCTTGCAGAAGTCACAGTAGGGTGTTTTCCTAAAACGGCATCTTCTTGAATGCTTTTTGTTACAGCTTCTGCAGGTAGGTTGTTCCAATGACGGTTCAGTTCCTGTCTTTTTGAATTCCTGGAAAATTTTCTAGGCTAACTCTTTCTTCTTGTTTTCTTCTCTTGTGCGGATTAGTCCATCTGTCAACATGTTAGCTAGTTCGACTACTTCTTCAATAGTCTATGGTCTAACGGCCTTGACTATGTCTCGGATTTCGCTAACTAATCCCCAAATATAACGAGAAATTAGTACGGGTTCTGGCGAAGCCAGAGTTGGTACCATTCTTGCATATTCGAAGAACGTTGTCGTATATTCACGACAATTTACATCTATCATTTTATGATTTAGGAACTTGTTAGCCATTCGTTCCTTTTCATAAGGAGGACAAAATTTCCTTTCTGTCATTTCTTTGAATTTTTCCCAATTCATGGCATAAGCCATGTTACTTCCTTTTGCCTGAAGGATTGTATTCCACCATTCTAAAGCTTCTTCTTTAAAGAGGTTGGAAGCATACATCACCTTGTCTTCTTCGGCACATTTGCTGATTGTAAGAACAGCTTCCGTCTTTTCCAACCATCGCAGAGCAGCCGTGGCTCCTTTACTGTCGGCGAATTCAGTTGGTTTACAAGCTAGAAATTCTTTGTAGGTACACCCGAGAGTCATCGCTTTCTTTTTCTTGAGAAATGGGGTTTTGATAATATCATCATTACCTCCATTGACACTATGGCTAAAACTGTCGTCATGAGTATGCTTGCTACTCACAACTTTGGTGGGTTCTACGGGGTTTTTAACAGCTTTAATTATTAAAGGTAAAGCATTAGCTATTCCTTGAGCTGTTAGATTTTCTATAGCATTTTTATCCAAAGGATTTTCATTATTAGCATGAACTTCTGGATTATGTGGTACTTCATTCGACATCTGAATTACAAACATTTTCACTTATTAATATCACAGAATATTTAAAATAAAACAATACTTCCAGGATATTATATGTGCATATCGACATATATATATATTCATATATAACACATATGTTAATTTGTATCAGTTTCCTAACTTTTAAGTTTAGGTATTAAAAGAACACCTAAATAACTTAAACAAGTGGCTCTGATACCACCTTCTGTCACGGCCCCCGACCCACCCTGGATGGAATCGAAAGCCGTGAACAGCCCAGTGGTACCGGTGATTATTTTTATAAAATATTGCAGCGGAAATTTCATCAGGACCGTGAGTTAGGAAAAATATCAGAGTTTAGAAACACCGGATTTTATTTATTAAATAAATGGGATAAACCCATGTTTTACAAATGTAGCTTTAATAAAGATAAAATTTGATTACATAAAACAATATTTCTTAATTTGATTTAATTAATAAAATAAGCCACTTCTTGAAGCCTTTCAGTGTCGTATCCAACTCTTACTCCAATCTACTGTAATTACCTGAAATATGTTTGAAAAAGGTTTTGTCAGCGGAAATACTGAGTGCGTTCACTCCATTTTTATAAAATATATTGTTATACCTTACAGCATTAAGGTTTTTATATTTATTTATATTCACCCAACTCAATCAGTATTTGTCACATGGTGGCAGTTCCGATGTGACAGTAGTCATATCACTCATTGGCTCACTTTCGTCCAATAGTGAATTTATCAAATAATTCTATTTTACTATTATTCAATTTATCTGTTACTAGGCGATTCTTGTGACAGTGATCATATCACTGTTGATCATTCTTTCAACTAGTGACTCTGGTCATATCACTGTTGATCATTATTTCAACTAGTGATTCTATTTATAACACTGTTGATCATTCTCTCAACTAGTGCTTTTGGTCATGTTACTGTTGATCATTCTCTCAACTAGTGACCCTGGACTTAGTTGTGTCCCGTGACATTACTTTGTCAAATATATTACTTATGGCACAAAACCATTTAACCCAGAAAATGACATATATCATTTTATGTCAAACTACTATAACTTATCAAATATAATATGTTAATTAATTAAATAATTGTAATTTCATTATTTAATATATTAACGTGACTAAGACTAAAAATATAATCTTAGTATAGTAGAATATATTATACTTGACTATTTTATTATGATATATACCATTTAGATTTATTTCAAACATACATTAAATTTATTAACAATTTAATGTTAAAATAATATTAGTTATAGGCTATGGCTACTGGGGCATAATTCTCACTGTGATTGTGGTCATGCTATTATTGGCTAACTTTCTGGCAACTAGTAATGAGGATCAAATAATAAAAACCTCCCATACCGGCAGTTATTATAGAATATAAAGATTTAATCACTGTAAGTATAACTGGTAAACTTTTAGGATTTTGGAAAGCATTTGTAAATATAATTGTATCACAAAAAGGTGATAAAAACTGTGAGAAAAGAGAATGGACTCACATTGCAGATTTCTACGGGCAAAGTTTAGTCTACAGATAAGCCTTGATATATTACAGATTTATACAGGCAGAGCTTAGCCTACTGATTAGTCTTGTAACCTAGTGCACACGAACTAGGTAAGTAACTAATACAGCATTTACGATAACTCATGAGATAAAAACCCTCACAACGAATGACAAAGTGCAATCACTTAAACATCCATCGGAATCACAACGAATGACAAAGTATAATTACTTAAACATCCATCGGATTCACAACGAATGACAAAGGATAGTACTAAAACATCCATCGGATAGTTTCAATCGATCGGACATTGAATCGTAGCAGCGATCGAGTTAATACCCTGTTTGTAGCAGCACCCCGCTATACTAATTAGTGATTCGTGTGTGTTTTGAGAGTATTTGGACGATATATCAGCGTGTATTTTGAGTTTCTTCTTCGAACGAACAACAAAATGCAAGTGCCAGGCCCCTCTATTTATACCCAAAATTGGCACCTCCCGCTAGTCGCGGAAGAATCTATGGTACGTGTCGCCTGGGATGTCAAAATAGGGTAGGCCTGCTTCGTCACCTATCTAGCCCTGATGAGTCGACGTTGCATGAAAATTCTATTTCGACAGCATTTTATAAGGATAATCGTTAATAGGGTTTTACCCCCCTTGAGTTTTAGGGCCCTGATCCTAATTCTGATTGTTCTGAAAATTTTAGGGTTTGCGCAGAATCACTTGGGTGTCTCAGTTAGGGTTTCCTATTGGATAAAATAATAAAATAAATAGGACTTTTAATGAGGGTTGTTACACTTAACGTAGAAGAACTTTCTCTTCCACGTTGTGATACCCTTGGGTGGCGTCATCAGCTTGGTGCTTCCATACCGTTGGCTGAAAGAAAAGAACCCGGTGTTCACCGTCAACTGGTAGAACCCCCAGAAATTATCAACGGTAACCGGCAAACCAAGAGCACGAAAAGTGTACTCAAAGTTTCTAATACGAATCATCCCAAAAGGACTCATCTGGGAGATATGGACCTTGTAAAACTCCAAAACTTCGGCAACAAACACGGTTAATGATAAACGAAGGTTACCTTCACCGAATGAATCAGCCCACATAGTGACATAACCGGCCGGAGCACAGGCACCAGTGTCACCTTCCTGAGGATAAACAGCCCCAAACTCCTGAGGCATTTGTATACCGGTCATCAGTCGGTTAAACAGCACCTTTTACCACTTCAAAGGTGGTAGGCCACCACCGGGGGCACTACCACCGTCGTCTTCTTCTTCCCCAGCCACCGGAGAAGAAGGTCCAGGGTTTTCACCCTCCACATTGTGTGGATTGGATGGTTCAGCCATCAAGAAATATAAAGAAGAGAAGTATTGAGTTCACAAGAAAAACTCAGAAAATCACCGGAAATACAGACAGATTGGTCGGAGAAGATGAATGGAATACTCTTTTCTTTCAACAGAATTTTTGAAATTTGAACAAAGTGAGGTGAAATCAAACGGTTTCCCCTTATATACTCATCGCAATTAATGCGATACAGTAAACCGACTCAACACGTTCAAAATAGGCCAATCACGAGACGCCACGTGTTCAGCGACATTTCCGCTGAAGGTTATCACGCGCGCGTGGCCGTCCACGCGCCTGACAGAAAAGACCTTTACACTACTTGCTACAGTGCAGTTATGACCTCGGGCAGTGCAAACGTCCTTTCAGATCATCACATGTCAGAATCCTACCAACTTTCACCAAACCACACGTGCGTTTAGCCACGTATGCAGCGCAAAAGCGACAACATAATCCAAATATAAGCGGCATGCGGTTTCTCTGGTTTACCGCACCATAACCCATACCGCATGTCGTTTTTTACATACCCCTCAAAAAAGGAAAAAATATATATCTCTAAATTATATAAAGGGGTATAAACAATAACCGCACATACCCACGAGCACACGTGGAATATGCGGAGATGACACACACGAACCCGCACAGGTGTATCAGATACTCAGAACCAGCGCGGTTCTTTGGACTTCGAAAACCGTTTCTCAGGATGCGGCCAACCGCATTCCATACAAGCTTCTTTAGGCTTCAAATCCCTCGTGTCCGGTTCACAACCACAGAGGGAACGCAAACAGCTTCTCCTTAAGAAAAAGGACAAGTATGCTGGGCAACCGCACATCAGCAACCCTGACTCCTGATCTTTCAAGAGCCACATCCAGGCTACAAGACTTCTAGAAGCGAGTTCTTTGCTACAAACCGCAACCACTCATGGGTAGCTGCAACAAACAGCAACTATGAGAACGGTAGCTACGGAAGAGCCACAACTAAACCACCACGCGGTTGAGCAAAGCTAATTCAAGGAAAACCGCTTTCCAAATAAGCGTGAAGGAAAGTGGTTACAAAACGGACGCGGAAGAGTTTCAACCAACTTCCCAAACATCTAAGGTGATCTCCTCCGGCGACACTACTTAAAGGAAAACTACTTCCCGCCAAAGCGTGAAGGAAAGTGGCTCCAGAACGGTGGTAACAAGTCTGCTTATGACTACTTACCCACCTATGGACCGCATAGAATAAACAATGGTGGGCACCACCATGCCTATGACCATGTTTATCTGCCCATAGTACAGATTCACATTGTTCGAACAAACACGGCCAACAATGACGCAACTACCCCACGTAGCTCAAACGCACATGGCTAACAAGATGCGGCAACGAGGTAACCGCAAAGAACGTGCGGTTACTTGAGAGCTACACCTCAAGGGACGTGCGGTTACTTGAGAGCTAAACCGCAGAGGACGTGCGGTTACTAGAGAGATAAAATGGAAAACGAACACCCCACAAAACAGGGATCATCGTTGAATGTCCAGTTGAACATAGAGCTTGAGCAAAGTACTTACAAACATTGCATAAGCCGACACAGAGGTTACAACTAGAGTTGAGGTATCGGACACCTTCCGTCACCATCTCAAAGGTTGGTTCGAACCCTGCGGAACACCTTCCGTCACCATCTCAAAGGTTGGTTCGAAGTCTGTCAACATCTTCAGTCACCGTTACAAAGGTTGGTTCGAAACACCAACAGGTGGCTGATGACATCAGAAAAAGGTAGCCCAAGAGTCAAGTCCGTGGCTGAGAATTCCGCATCAAACGGAACTTGCTCACCAGACATCCTTCTCAAATGAAGAAACAATCCACTCGAAAGGCCTACCGACCAAATGGTCAGCAACTTGATTTAATGAAAGTAGGAGCCATCCGCATGGCCCATATTCTACCTTCTAGACACCATAGTCCAGTATTCCTCCCACATGCAACTTGCATAAGGAAGAAACACTAGACTGGGGGGACTTGAAGGGGTATGGTCCCAGATCTCGCGTCAGCATGACCGCGAGTGACCATTACCCTAATCAAAAACCCCCACCAGCAATAACTTACCTGTGTCCATGCGGGAACGCGCGAACACAGCGGTCCAATCTTTCCAGTGATGAGAAGACTTACCTTAAGTACGAAAACAGATGTTACGCATAGCGATGCGGCCTGGCACCGCATCCTATGAACATTTTCGTCACGACAAGGGATCTGGACAACAGTAACAGTCACTAAGCGGAGATGCGGCATGGCACCGCATCCCGTATACATCCTGGATAGAACAAAGAACGCGGGAACAACATAAGTGAACGCAAACAGCGATGCGGCCTAGCACCGCATCCTGCCTACAAAGCAAGTGGGTCTGACACTCAGTGCAAGTGGCACTGAGAACAGTCGCCTACAAGCCCCCACGTATGCAACAATCTGACACCACAGCAGGACGTGACATCACCACCATAACTTATAGGTCTGACACACCTGCAAAAGACTGTGCGATGTCAGACTAGCTACTCAACTACCCTCCTTCACTCCTCGGCTATAAATACCCATCCCAAACCAGGTTTGAGGGATCACTTCTCAACTCTCTCAATACTACTACTATCACACTTTGCTTCCCAAGCAAACTACTGATTCTCACGCCCCGAGAGTGGTAACAAGGAGCACCCCCCACCCCAACCTCCTTGTTACGAGTCACGGCTTGTTTCCTTGTGCAGGAAACCCACCACCTATTGACGATCCAGCCAACGATCCTCGGAAAGAAGGGATTAACCCTTTTGACGAGACCAGTGAGTTAACCCCACCCGGTTAACCATTGTTTCATCAGGAAGAGAGAGAGAAAGAAAGATGAGAGAGATATGAAGGGTTCAAACTCTTTAGAGAGATAAGAGAGAGAAATCTACTAATAATTTATTTTTTTATTTTTTAAATATAAGGGTATTTTGGTCATTTAACAATACTTAACCAAAAAAATTCTAACAGTGTTAGAAATTTGGACTCAAATGGTTAAGAAAAGTGGCTATAGGGACTCCGTACATTAAACATTTTGATTTTGGACTCAAGTAGTTAAAACCGCTAAAACACAGGGACCCAAAAAGTAATATACCCTTACTTTTTAATATGCATATAACATACTAGATGATAATCTAGCAATATATACAACGATATGATATTAAAATAGAACACCTTGGATGAAACAAAAACTATAAAATCATTCACAATAACGCATTTTTAGTTTTATTTTTTCTTATTTTTCGATCTCATTCATTTTTATCTATTGCGGACTCCATTTTTTTAGTTCATTTTACACATCCATATTTCCTCACAAACATGAAAAATGAAGAAACGGGAGAGTGTTTTTAACGTAAAAGGTGATGGTGATGGTACAACGTTTTTGTGTTTACTTATTGGGTGAATTTTTGATATTTTTAACGAATCGGTGATTTTCTGATGTGACAGCTCACTAGACATGTTTTTAAGTGTTTTTGATATACCTTATTGTGGATGGTCTAAGGATTTAATTATTTAAATATATAAGATATATATTGTTCCATAGAAAAAACAAGAATCAGAAATAAATTTTCAAACAAATAAATATTCTCATAAATAAAACGTACTATATATACAGAATCTTTGGAATTTTTGTGTAATCAGATATTAGATGATAATAATAATATTGATAAATTAAAATAGATATTGTTAAAACAATAAGAGTATGACTGGGGGAAGATCTTGGATCCGCCTCGTTAGAAGTTTTCTCGGGGATGTTTACTGTTAGTCTTAACACAGGATGAGACCTCCTGGGTTTGGACTCTGGAATGAGAGTAAGGGGCTGTTTGGTAGCCTCTTAATGACCATTCAGATGCTACCTCTTAATGGTTTAAAACCTCTGAATGAATAAGAGGTAACCTTAAGTCTGAATGATTAAGAGGTAACCTCTGAATGGTAAATCATCACATGTCACATTCTTTTACCTTCTCATTGGTAAAATTCTTAATGGTTCCATTAAGAGGTAGCCTCTTAATGACCATTCAGAGGCTACCAAACAGCCCCTAAGTAAAGAGTTCTCGAGAGTCAATAAGCTTAGAGAGAATCAGAATAGAGAGTTATATATATATATAGAGAGAGAGAGAGAGAGAGTTAAAGTAGGAATACCTTTAAGAGTTGTGAGGAGTCCCCTTTATATAGGCAGAACTTTTAGCCCTCGATAGCTCACCTACCCATTTGGGTAAGTGTAATCCTCCAAGGTGTTGCTTGTGTGGTTTATCTTGACTTTTTGGTGAAAGTCTGAATTTTGAATTTTGTGTCTGTAAGTTACTTTTGCATACTTTTGGATAAAGTCTTTAAGTTGACTTTGCAATCTTGGAACTTGTTATGTGTACATTAACTGAGCTTTCAGCTGGTACTACTTCCTGCTTGTTGTCTTTGCAGTCTTGGAACTTGTTATGTGTACATTAACTGAGCTTTCAGCTGGTACTACTTCCTGCTTGTTGTCTCTAGCTCCGGTGAGGGGGAGCTTTGGGCCTCGACGTCATCAGATATAATAATATTATTAACTGATATTATTACTAGATTAAAGAAGGGAGCCTTACTAGCATTAGTTGGAATAATTTATTATAAGTTAGATTAGATTATATATGTAATATATAATTAACACTTGAAAGTTATAAATATGTATCTATCAACATTTCAATAAATTAACAATTTGTTGTATTGGGTCGACTAGATGATGACATCACCACATAACATATTAACCCAAATGATAACATGCACTCATCGAAATTAACTAGTGTATGTTTTGTACAATAAGTTCTCACGACATTCATTTTGTTATCCGGATGCAGAATTCTAATTGTCTATACTAATTAACATAAGTTGGTTTTTGTGATAAATACAAATTAGTTGTGTGAATTGTTATATGATTATAAAAATATGTTAGTTATATAGAGTTTTTTATAGATTGTGTAATTATATTGTTCATATTGTATAACCTCATGTAATATAAGGGTTCATAACCTAGTGTGTATATTGAACGATCTTTACGCCTGAAATTTTTGTAATTTTAATATAAATCGATGTTTCATATAAACTCATGTTTTACTCTAGAGGGTATAGATCCTGCCACCTCAACGCCACGTCTATAAGGAGGCTTTATTATCCCATGCCAATAAGGCTACAAGGTATGGGATGGAGCCCCTAGGGGCTCCATTGTGCAACATTATGGACACGTAGGAGAAGGAGCTCTATTGCGTCTTCTCAACAGCACCCATGGTATGGTTACCCCCCCCCCCCCCCCCCCCCCCCCCCCATAGCGCCCCTTTATTTATTTAGTTTTATTGCTCAATCATTTAATTATTTCTTTTTAATTTATACCATTTAAACTAATTAATATAAAAAAGACATAACAATTAAAAAAATGACATTTAAATTAAAAAAACATTAAATTTAAAAAAATATATAACATTAAAAGAAGACATAACCATTTAAACTACTAAAAACATAAAGAACTACTACTTGTTGAGATATTTAGCTCAAATGTGTTCTTTCTCAAGTTCCATGATCATACAGTCGTCTTCGGATTAATGAGAGGGGATGGATTTTTGGAAGAACTTCAAATCGGCCACCATTTGCCTATCCATTGCCAATTAGTGCCCTTGTTCATTTATTGAAAGAATTTGAGTAAGTTTCTCGTCTAATTTGAAGAAACCTGGTCCAGCCTCGGTATGTGTTGTTGTAGAAGTCGATTTTCTTTTTCTTTCTGTTGTAGTTGTCTTGCTTTTTTCTCTACTTGGTAGGCGTTTCAATTCTTGTGGTTCCCTAAACTCTAGCTTGTTATTGAAGTCATTTAGGTCTAAATAAGAACGAGCATCTCACCCCCCAGTGGATGAGCGCGGCTCTGGCATGTCTGATGACACTTTGGGGAATTTTTAAGCACCTCCATAGTTTCTACCATGGTAAATGGGCAACCATATGTTACTCTAAACTCATTGTGGGCGGTTCGACATGACGTCTGTGTCACAATGTTGTTGAAGTTGCTGCCTTTCATTTGCATGGTACAATTTGTGCTTTGGAGCGGCAAAAAAATTGCAAATCTGCCTCGTAAAAACTAGTACGTCTTGACCATTGCCTGTTTTATCAAAATATTTTTAAATCAACAATCTAAAAAATTATCTAAAGTATAGAATTTTTAACATTTAAAATATTGTTAAATATTGGATCCACATTAACTGGATCGGCTAGGAAAACTGTAGAAACTCATCTTCAGGGCTTAAGGTAATGTGCGGTTCCTAAGATAAATTTGAGCTCGTTTTTATTGCAGGATGATAGTGATAAAAGCGTTGGGGTCGTTTTGGATTCGACACAATTTTAATATATCACCAACAACGGGGTTTCCAGATATGTTGCATGCTTTGGCTAACTCCTTTTTGCTTGTCTACTTTTCATGTGTCTTTAGAGTTCGTGCCTGATCTGGTTGCTTTCTATGATTTCTACGTGATGATGATGTATTGCGGCTATTGGGTTAGGTTTTGGGAACGCGTTGGGCTGGGTTTTGGGTGAAGACTTAGGATACAAAAGTTGAGACAAGTATCAGGCAAATGGGGGATACAGGCAATAAATTGTCATTTGAACAGGTGGGGTGTTTGTCGCCTTTGTGGGGATTGCATCTCCCATCATGGTAAGTTTTCGGGTTGGTAGTGGTCGGTATTCACCTTGGCTGGTATTGGTGTTGATGGTCCAAGTTCATTTAATGTAATCCCCTAATTTATACGGTATAGGGGTGGAAGCTGGCGATATTAAAGATATGGCCAAGGTGGTGGGATGCAACACGGATAAGATTCCCCTATCTTACTTGGGGATTACAGTGGAGGCTAATATGAATAGAATAAGTAACTGGACTCCGATCATGGAGGTTTTCGATAAAGGCTGTCGGTTTGGAAAGCTAAATCTATTTCGTTTGGAGGGAGACTTACCTTGATTAACGCAGTGTTGGAAGCCTACCTATGTATTACATGTCCCTGTATAAAGTTCCTGCTGGGGTCATTAAGGTGTTGGAAGCTAAATGAGAAAATTTCTCTGGGGGGGGGGGGGGGTTTCAAATGAACATAATAAAATGAATTGGGTAGCTTTGGATTGGGTGACATGGCCTAAATCTAAAGGGGGGTTGGGTATTAACCGCCTTAAAGAGGTTAATGAGGTCCTTTTGGTGAAATGGGGTTGGAGGTACAGGGTTGAAAATCAAAACTTATGGAAGAAAGTTGTGGATGCCTGTCATGGCAAATTAAATCAGAGGAGTTTTCTTCCTTTTAACGGTAATGTGGGAGGGTGTTGGAAAAATATAGTGAAATTGATTACTCATATTAAAATTAAAGGTAAGGGTTTAAACCATTTAGTATTGGGTAAGATTGGGAACGGGGAGGATATTAGATTCTGGATTGATACTTGGGAGGGAGAAAGGTCTTTTTTGGAAAGATGGCCACATTTGTTCGGGTTGGAATTGTTTAAAACTTGCATGGTTGCAGATAGAGTGGAGAGAACATGAGAAATGGTGGCTATACATGGAATTGGTCTAGATTGCCTGAGTCGGATGTGGAATTAATTAAGGAATGGCAGGATTGCAGAGAGACCCTTAAGAAGGTGACGCTTACCAACTCTAGGGATAGGTGGATCTGGAATGAAGATAGCCAAGAGGGATTCTCGGTAAAGGCGGTTAAAATGGCTTTAATCGAAGAAAGGGGAAATAGTCAGCTTCCTAATTTTGTTTGGTGCTAGTGGGTTCCTATTAATGCAACATTGTGGCTTGGAGAGGAAACTTGGATTGACTTGCGACGAGAGTGAATTTAAGAAGAAGGAATGTGGACATTATATCTATTATGTGCCCTTTTTGTAACGAATTTGAGGAAACGGTGGAGCACCTTGTTACTGCATGCTTTGTGGCGAGTCGGGTTTGGTCGGAGATAAGTGTATGGTGTAAAATTCCCCCAATATATATTTTCGACTTCAAAGACATTCTGGATATACACAAGTATTCTCAAGTTGGAAAAAAAGAAAAAAAAAATCATTCAAGGTCTGGTTATCACTTCGTGTTGGTGTATACGGAAAGAGAGGAACGAGTTGGTTTTCAAGCAAATCAGTCGAAGTCCGCAGGAGATCGTTAGGGAGATTAAATCGAGAGGGTATACATGGTTTAAAAATAGAACGTCATGTAATTATATAAGTTGAGGGGAGTGGTGTAATTATCCTATGTATATATTGTAATTTTTTGCCTTTGCCCGTTTGGGTTGGGGGTGAGTGTGTTGTATGGCCTTTTACCCGTTTGGGTCGTAAGTATGTTTTTTTAATGAAGTTCTCTTTTAAAAAAAATTGTAACATATATAATAGTTAGAAAGTCATTCATCACATTAAAAGATTTAAAGAGATGGTAGGTTTAAGATTAGATCTAGGTTGGGGTTGCAAAGTAGCGTGATGCAACATGGAACGTGTAATGCATTTAATGATAGTTTCTCTTTTTGTCAAAGTCCATGTTATTCATTAACATGGTATTATGTTATTTATTTATCTTATCCCACCACGTTTCATTGTCGGATTCTGAGATGAGATCCTAGGACCGAGTTTAGCCCTCTTGACGTTTAAGAACTGTTATCACCTTCCCGGTTTAGTCATAACCACATATATTGAGCGGCAAATTCAAGTGTTGGTTATCTCGGTCAAACGAACCATATGAACACTTTTAGTGTTCTATAGTATTTGATACTTGATCTTAGGTGTGACATATAGATAATGAATCACCATACGTGTGAAAAAATTACAAAGTTAAGTAAAAAACAATCTTAGATCTGCATCTACCGCCGCTAACCCCACCACATCCACCATTTCAACCCCTTTAACAAATTACGAACCAAATCATTATGTTTGTCAAACAAATGCCTCAGTTCTCAATTCCTTTTGATAAATTCAAATCAAAATCTAATATTTTCAAAGTTCAACTCCTTTAACACATTTTAATTACTTAAAGAAGAACAATGACCAAAATTAAACTCCTTTGACACATTGTGAGAGATTTTATATACATTCTCTCTCAATATATATTAAAACACTTAGATATTATGAAAAATGTTTAAAATACAAAAGTCCTTAATGTGCGTAGCATAACGTGTGTGATTATGCTACAACATGCGTAATTAGGATTTCTGACCATGCATGATTTTGTGTTTGTCATGCGTGATTTTTTTAACCATGCTGTGATTTTGTGGTCATGCGTAATTAGGGTTTATAAATTATAACAAGTGTAATCTACTCGCGTATGCTTCGCACGTTAAGCAGTTATTGTACGTTAACCTTCTCCTATATATTATACACACACAAACACACATATGTATACTTTTATTTTAAATCGTCACATATTAATTTTTTGGGTTGTCGTGATTAACTATATTTTATGGGATGTAAGTCGATCCTTGTATTCGACCACAATGTTAGTGTATACATTATCACATATTGTAGAAAAAAAAAAATTTTAATTTTTAATAACAATAAAAGTATAAAATGTTATGCAACTATAAATATAAATACACATATATGCATGTCCTACATTTTTAAATATCAACAAATGTCCAAACCAAACATTGAAGAAAAAAGTGAACAGCCCAAACCAAACATTGAAGAAAAAAGTGAACAAAAGCAGGACTCTTAATACACGTCGAACACTCGAACTATGTATCACTCATGCTACATTTGGGAAAAACCAACTAATAATTCAACTCCTTTTTTTTAAATCTTAACACTATAAATATTAGACTAAAATGCAATCTACGTCTTTGCGCTTATAGGCTGGTGTTAGATCGTATCCCCCAAATGAATTTTTCGACCAATGAGTCCCCAGTCTTGTAAAAGTGCTACATATTGTGTCCCATGTCCAACGTCTGTCCGTTTCGTCGTTTGTGTCAAGGGAAAATTGGTCTTTTCCCATCTAAAACTCCCCAAATATTCCAGATTACACCTTGTCATCCCCATTTTCTTCCCCAATCTTTCATCACAACCTGTACAGACGCTAAATTTAGTATTTCAACCAAGATTCATGCAACATTTATCGATTCAAGTAATGGCTGATAGGTATTGGAGAGTTCGTGTTGATGATGATTATTGTGATCCTGATGAATTATACCGTAAGTATTGGAGTTATAAAAAACCCTCATTTTTTCATGAAATTGGTTGTTCAAATTCACTAAACATTTGTGTATGTGTGTGTACATCCAATCAATCAACGTATTGTACACTTAAGGTTCACCATGGAGGTGAGTTTTCAGATTATCCAGGAAGTACCTAAATGGTAAGATGACCTTCATTGATATTGTGAATGTTGCATGCATTGAGTATTGATGACCTGGACGAAATGCTAAAAGAAGTCGGTACGTTCTACATGTATGCTTTTAGATGGTTCCTGATCAATTGGGATTTTTGAGACACTGTTGATAAAAGGATTGAAGCTTCTTGATCAATTGGGAGAATTAGGGTTTCTTCTTGCGAAATTGCTTGAGAGAAAGTTCTCAGGAGAACGGGGAATTAGGGCTTTAAAATAAGAAAATTGGTATTTAAACAGGGGCATATTAGACATTTCATGTAAAGAAAACGGCAAAATGGACGGATGTTGGCCAGGGGGACACAACATGTAGCGGTTTTACAAGACCAGGGACTCATTGGTCGAAAAATTCATTTGGGAGACGCGACCTGATAGTGGCCTATAAGCACAGGACGCAAATTGCATTTACTCTAAGTATTAATGTTGAATACGCAAGACATGTTAACAAAAAAAAAGGAAAATCCGTGTGTTGGAACTTTTGGTTAATTGCTTAAGAATTAATTTATGTTGAAGTGTTACTAACATAATTATTTAATGTGAGTCTATATCACATAATCTCTAAACATTTTTTTTCATAGGCAAATGTTTTAAAGAGATCGAACCAATCATAGTAATATGTATTGGACTTCATGGCTAAATGACAAATATTTTTGGTATACCCCCAACATCTTTCATGAATTAATCATTTAAACTAAGTTAGGCCTCTTTTCTAGTCAATGAATTAAACAATAAATCATTTAAACTAAGCTAGGCCTCTTTTCTAGTCAATATGATCAAATCACATCTTCCTAAAGCAAACTCCTTTTGATCACTGTTACCGGCAAAACAAAAGCTATTAGTAAAAAACACATCTATATGAGCAAGATTGACGCAAGACTCAGCCAAAAGTTGGATTGAGCATGCGTTGTATTGTCTCTTTGCCCAAAAGTTAACTCAATTTTCTACATAACTTCTACATAAGCAACATTTCCACCAACATTAACTCATCTTTTGTTTTGCATGCTAAAAACTTATGATTTCTAATTCATTGTTAAATGATCTTTGTCCCTAACACATCCCTTGTATTATATTTGATTGAGATCACAAATTAGCAAGATAATAACTTGTTTGTGAGACAAATTATATCATTTGTTTGAAAACTTATATGTATTTGAGAATGGTGATCTCTACCTTGTTAGGCCGGGGAAACTTGTCGATGATCCCTGCCATGTGTAATAAGGGTGAAGCATTTTATGATCTTTACCAAGTGTAACCAGGAATATATATTTTGGTGATCCCAACCAAGTGTACTTAAAATAACACATTGTTGATCTTTACCAACTTTCAAAGAAGACTGTACTAGATGATCTCTGCGTATTTTTAGAATGAAAGTTAGTGAAACAACTCTTGGAAGAAAATCTATTAGAGATAGAAATCTACTTTATTTATTTTTGGTGTGTTGACTATCTCGTTGGGGCCCTCCTCCTTTTTAGGAGTGATTTATGCTTTGCTTGGTTATTTCGTTTGATTGTTTCCTTTGTATTTCTCATTAAGCAAAATATCAATAAAAGTGTCAATCTTCAATAAAAGTGTCAATCTTCAACAAGATTTATGCTTTGCTAGTTATTAACCCTATTTTTTCTTTCTATTCACCATGGGCGACACCAATGCATCCGGCGGCAACCAGATTCAATCGGAGAAAACAGCCACTCCATCCGGCGTATACGGTGACTAATATTAACAACAAAATCCGCACTCTTGATGGTAAGAAGGTAACCTATTCATCTTGGGTGAAACTATTTAAACTCCATGTTCGTGCTTACAAAGTTCTTCACTATATTGATGGTACAAACCCACCCGCTGAATCCGACCCTCAATTCTCTGCTTGGTCGGAAATAGACGCCTTGATTCTGCAGTGGATATACAGCACCCTCTCAGACGAATTGTTATCGCGTGTTCTTGACAACGATCTCACGGCTAGAGACGCATGGTTGAAAATCCAAGACATCATTGTCAACAACAAACACGCCCGGGCGGTAACACTCGAAACCAAGTTCACGAACACTACACTGAACTCCTGCTCTTCCTTTGAAGATTACTGCCAAACACTTAAAGATATCGCCGAGCAGCTACGTGACGTCGACCCAACCCGTAACCGAAAGCAGGCTCGTCATTCAAATGGTACGTGGTCTTCCCGTTGAATACGATACTATTGCTGCCATTATTAACCGTGAAAAACCCAAGTGGGAGGTTGTCGCAGCATGATCGAAGACGAACAATCCGACAAGCTGCCCGGTCCACTTTGAACCGTGACACGGTTCTATTCCATTCCACAAACCCCACGACAACCCACTCACAACAGACCCACAGCGATCCCCATATCCCAACGGATATAAGGGACGAAATTATGACCCGGTCAAGGCGACTCGTGGACGGGGATACCAATCTCGGGGCGGTCGCCATGGCCATCCCATTCGTAGCCCCTTCTCTCAAGGTGGTCGTGGGAACATGTACATGTGGATTCACCTATCTCAACCAGCCGGCACCCCAAACTACATCCACCCAATCCCCCACACACCTCATGCTACAGCCCACCTGGTCTCACACAAATGGCCCTCCCTCTTGGACCCCACCACCCACCCCATACCCATCAAACCCAGCCCAATTCCCTCCTCACAACTACCCTCAGTACCCACAAACTCATCAAGCACATGTGGCCCAGCAACATGTTTCGGCCCCGCCCTGCTTCAGCTCACCTTCTAGGAACGCTTTATGCCCGACAGACATTGGAGTGGCACTCTCCAGCATGAGCCTAAACTATTAAGATCCACAATGGAACATGGATGTCAGGAGCGTTATCTCA
Organism: Helianthus tuberosus; assembly: GCA_030545235.1. Classification (NCBI taxonomy): domain Eukaryota; kingdom Viridiplantae; phylum Streptophyta; class Magnoliopsida; order Asterales; family Asteraceae; genus Helianthus; species Helianthus tuberosus. The sequence goes on from JARYGA010056056.1 coordinate 2,225,507, forward strand.
CATTACCTTGGACCAGGTACGATTTTAACTCCATCTTTATTACCTCAAGGCCCTAGTTTTGTCGGTAATGGTCAGCGTTTACCCGTTAAGGGAGCCGGTAATGGCCTCTACAAACTTCCAAACAAGACCTACACCCTTAACAACATTGTTCACTCACCATCTGTCGTCAAAAATCTTTATCTGAACGAAAATTCACAACTGATAATTGGGTTTCTATTGAATTTGATCCTTTTGGTTTTTCTTTGAAGGACCTCAAGGATTGACAGCTCCTTTCCCGCCACAATAGCACTGGCGACCTTTACCTGTCACCAAGCCGGAGTTCACGTTGCTTTAATCCACCTCTCACCCACCGTGGCAACGATCGACTCGGACATCCCGGAAGGGCCATGCTACATTATCTTTCTCGCAATTTTAGTATTTCTAGCAATAAAAATGTTGATTTATCATTTTGCTCTCATGTCAATTAGCTAACCAGTAAGCGTTTACCAATTTTCGTATTCTATTTCGCAAACTTTTAAGCCATTTGATATAATTCATTGCGATTTGTGGACATCACCGATTACTAGTAATTCTGGCTACAAATACTA